>CM062652.1:61866263-62180750 GCA_031772095.1 Zeugodacus tau | reverse complement strand
CAGATGTCTCAATTCAATTCCGATTCAGGTTCTGTATTTAGGTACTGAGTAAAAGTCACTTTTTCAGCTTGTGAGTGTTACAATTCAACTCCACTAAAGAAAGATACCAATCATAAAAAAGCACAAACTCCACTACTTTCTCTTTATTTCCTTTATATGAATATTATTCAGTTTCTTCAGCACAGCTGCGCCAAGCTTTGCCCACGTAAACTCGTCTCAAGCCTCGGCTTTTGCAAAATGGTCAAAGAGTAGCAAGCTGACAGATTTTGTCGAAGCGTATATACACACACATGAAGTTGCTCGCTCTGTCCGCTTTCTTTTGTCGACTCGAATAACTGTAATACATTGTTTGGCATTGTGCCACTGGTGCGCTGTTGCACCAGCCGGAAGCTATTCGACTGCCAGCAGTGCGGCCTTGTTGCGGCTATTGCGCAGCGTTGCCACCAGTCTTTGGCTTTTGAGTGGAGTACAAATTTCATGTGCTGCATGTTGAGCTGAGTTGAGTGACGCCATTTTGTTTGCACTTGGAGTTGGTTTTCGGGAAGTTATGCGCAAAGTTTTTTATTGTTTGCATTTTATGTATACGAAAATATTTGTTGCTGGTATTTTGTATTTTCATAGCGGTTGCGGACCGCTGATTTAGCCCCAAAGGGAACTTGGTATTTAATTGTGCGATTTCACTGTTGCTTTGCTTCATCAGTTTGTTGCAAGTTGATTTTTATGTGCATGTGTTCTTTCGCTTTTGATTCTCTTCAACTTTCTGCTGGAATTGGAAAAGTTTTGTCGCGCTGTATGTGTGCTTGCTTCATTTTTTATGGACTTGCTTAGTATTAATTTTGTATAATTTTTCAACCTTATGTTATTGTCGTTGGTTTGTTGGTGTATTGTTTTTCGTTTTTTTCGTACTTTTGAAGTCAAACTTTTTTCATGTAATTTTTGTTTTATGTTTTTGAAAATAAAGCTTACGTGCTGGACTCTTATTTCTTAATATTAATTCTAAAGTATGCAATAAATTACTATGTTATACTTTAGTGTTTTTTCCTCCATTTATTTAGCATTAAGTTGGTACAGCAGTTCCGAATTCATCAAAACAGTTATAGATTTTTCCTATATTAAATTCTTAATATTACCAAAATTTTTCAAGAAACTTGTTTTGCTTTCTTTATATTAGAAATAACAACATAATCTTCTATCAGTTAAATTAGTTTACCATAGTACATACGATTTCGACATCCTTGTATCTTAGGATATATAGAAAATGTTACATAAACCTGTTGAGAATTATAAGCTCTTGACAAAGTCTAATGAAATAATGGCAAAAATTACTGGAAGCTTAGAAAAAACATTAAACATAGCAATTGATAAGCTATCTAACAGAAATAAAGAGTAATGAACTCGGGTTTCTGAGATGTCTAGTACGCCAGGGGCCAAAATTTGTCATTATTTCCTAAATGTTATCGACATTGAAGCAAAAATACTTTCTTTTACCAGAACTTGAAGAGAATATGGATAATCCAGAGTCAGAGGAAAGCCCTAGTATTTTGATAATGGTTCACTGATTGCTCTGTGTTTTATAATAGATGCAAGAGGTTAGCTACACATTGGAAAAGAGTGAAATTTAGTTAAAAGTCCATGAGACCCTGATATCCGAATCTAAATATGCATAACAGTGACTATGACATTTCTAGAAATCATTTACAAATAAGCTTCCGCATTTACATTTTAGATATTAGCAATTCATTAATTAATTTTTAAATAACTTTTCTCTAAAAAATCCAGTGAAGTGAATTAAATGAGAAGTAAACGCTCTTTTTCACATTTATTTAAATAACCATTTGGAGCTTATCAATAGATTAAAATTGTTGCAGCACAACTTTAATTCAATTTCTCTTAAATTTTATTTTCTTGGCTGCATCTAATTGAAAAATTCTGTAGGATTCCATTTATGTGGTAAGAGACCGTCGACAGCAGTCAATCACAGCCAAGTTCGTGCGTCTCACAAATTAATTTGATTGATTTAAATTGATTTTGAATTTCGTGGAAATTGCTAAGATTGAGTTAAAATTGATGTGCCGCTCTTGGATGAAGTTTCACTTTTGAGCTTTTACTTTCTGTAGATGCGAGTAGTTGTGAAAGGTAATTACGGTCGTCAATTCAAATGAATGAATATAAAGTTAGACGAAAATCGATTTATTTATAGAGTGAAGAGAAAGCTTTCGATAAGTGGGTTGCACATAAATTGAGAAGAAGAATCTAAATAATATTAGCAATTTTGAGTTGTTGGTGAGGGCTTGAGTGACAAGGAGGCTGGCGGCAGAGAAATTATAACTTTGAATGATTAAAATGTTTTTGTTTATTTTGATGTGTATTATATGAAAATATTTCTTATAAAATTTATAAAAATAATTATTTTGTTTTTCAACCTACAACTTCTTGCCAACTCCAATTTCCAGCAATTGCATGCCACAATTTAGACTATCAACTCAATTTACAGCTATTAGCCATGGCAATTTTGATATGTTCATTTGTCAACAGCAATAAAAAGCGGAAAGCAGAAATATTCTCATATTAAATGACAACACCGTCAGCGGGTTTAACAACTTCACCTTCCTTGATTACTCATACGCCATGGTGCGCTTTAAAAAAAAAAACAACATATGAATTGCGCTTAATAAAGGGCACTCCACTGGGGGGAGGTTTCATAAA
Organism: Zeugodacus tau; assembly: GCA_031772095.1. Classification (NCBI taxonomy): domain Eukaryota; kingdom Metazoa; phylum Arthropoda; class Insecta; order Diptera; family Tephritidae; genus Zeugodacus; species Zeugodacus tau. Next base: position 62,178,044 of record CM062652.1, on the reverse strand, counting down.
AAAATCATAGAAACCCCCTGAAGTAAAAATAAGCTCAAAATAGACAAACCGTTAGCTAGTTGGCGCGACAGTTTTTTGCAAGTTTTTTTGCTGCCCCTATGGCCACCTACCAACTAAAATTGTTGCTCTAATGTAGTTTTGTTGTTTAGTTGCTTATTTTTCTATACATAAGGAATTGAAGTGTTTATGCCTATCATGCGATGTTTGTTTGTCTCGTCAACTGTCATTTTACTAATTTTAGTTTTCTTTTGCTATGCATTTTCTTCTAACAAAAATATATACAAACAAGTAATATGTGCTTATGTTCGCCTTAAATTGTTATAAGAAACATTATTATGGCGTTTAACAGCAAAATTTGCATTCAAAAATATTTGATGTGTATTTCCTACGATATTTCTTGCTATTTATTCAATGCTTTCTTTTTCTATTTTTCGTTCAAATTCGTCTTATTGTGTTTGACTTTAAGTAGTCGAGTTATTTGTGCCACTTAACTCTCCAATTCAAATTAGTTAGTGCGGTAAACCGTTGTTATGGTATGTTGTTATATATTATTATACACATTAAAAACATTTGTTTACTCTTTGTAATAATTAATTGCTGTCTGAGAATTTTAATATAGCAAATTTGCCTACTGGACAAGGGAAATTCTTGAAGTTCTTAAGTATTTGAGAACGTTTATGAATGAATATGTAGGCAGTGTTTATAATACTGACGTAATTTAGTTTAAACAAAAAATATACAAGTATGTATGTAAAGAGAGAAAGAGAGACGTTCAGAGACCTACTCAAAACCTCAAAATTTTTACAATAAATTTCACTTATGCAAGATTAATAAAATATATTATATGCATTTACATGCCACAAGCAAGACTAGACTATCATTTATTTTTCCCCACCAGCGGTAAGAGATGTTTGACACAACTAGTCTTGTACAAATTATTTAGATGTAATCTCCTATGTGAACTAAATCAAATGTATCTGGGAAATATTCGATCTCACCTTTCAAGCAGATTTCTAAGTTCCACACCTTTTTTTTCTGATAAAACCAGTTTCTTAGAGGGATTGGATCGTATGTAAAAATGAATTTTCTCAATTTTTCGAAGTTAGTTGTACTAATTTAAAATAAGCTCGGTCCCAAGGGAGCAAATCAGCTTACTGGGGTTTTGTTTAATTAAAAATCTTCGGGTCATAAGATAATAATCTTTGATGTCATAAACTATGAGTAGCCAGTATTTATCTCGCGTATTGAGAATTATTCCTGATTCTATTAGAAAATGGACAAAGAGCACTCTGCATTTACAGAAAAAATTCTCTGTATTATGGGAGTTAGAGCTGGATTTTCTTTTATTTTTTGACAATAATGAAAGCCCTCTTTGATCTAATTACAATTGAGGAGCTCTCTTTGTAACCTTTGGGTATTGATTATAGATTATTCAGTATATTTTCCAGGCACTAAATATCAATTTATTTATAATATACTATTTAATATGTAATATTAATCATTAAGTTGTTATAAATTTGAATCCCAGTTCCACTCTACACAACAAATTTTTATCTAAACTAACATCTACTTACCACTCGAAGCTGCCACATGGCAAAAACTTTTTCTGCACAAAAATAAACAAATTGCGCTGTCAACGTCAATTGATTGCCTGCTCTCAGCAGCAAAAAGAAATATTTTCATATACTTGTATATAGTAAATTCAAGCGCATTAATATTCATTAGGGTTGCTTAAAGTCAGAAATACCGCCAGCGCAGTCAAATTGAGCGAAGACACGCAAAATGATTATCGAAAAAAAGGGTTGCAACTGAAAGGGAAGAGGACGTACGTGTAGCTTTTATATATGTATGTAAGTGTATGCACGCTTTATATGTCAAGCAACAGCGCGAATCAGCAAGCAATAGATGCATATCTCGTCAATCATAAAATTCGCAAGTGACACACGGGCAACAACAATAACAATGTGGCGGAATTCGCAGTAAATGTAGTGAGGCGGGAACACAAAAGCAATTTTTAAGTTCACTTTTTTGTAGTTCTTTGCATATATTTATAAATATACTATATCTTATATAGACACCTACCCATATATTCAAAGCTTTGGGCACTTAAATATTTTCAAGTGCTTTGCTGGCTGCCTAAGTACTTGGCTGGTTTGTTGGCGCACATACTCTCATACACATATCCCCAAACGAGTATAAATTGCCAACAAAGCCTTACTAAAAACTGCTGACACGTGTACGCGCACTCAGACATATCCAAAGCAAACTCAAACGCACGTTGCATATATTAGATTTTATACATTTATATGTGTGTACCTGTCATATTTGCCAATGACAAGCATGTGTGTGCTTTGCTCTGCTTTTGTACATGTCACAAATTTATGGCATGGCAATTTAACATTGAAAATGGCCACATCAGCAGATAAGCTCTTAACACACGCGCTAAGAATTTAAAAATACGTATGAACAAACAAATAACCAAACTGGCAGGAAGTCTACGGCTGACAGTAGCAGATTATACAAAAAAAAATTAAAATTGTAAAAATGTAGCATACATTTAGGTTTCGCACAAATTTAGATGAGCGTAAAGTGTTTTTTTGCCGTTTTTTGTGTGTTGAAGTTGGCAGCTACTGCGAAAATATTTATTATCAATTTCGTTATGCGGAAAGAATTTCGTGTTTGATTATTATAAGTGTGCTTGCGCCTATGCAGGAGCTACTCTGTAATGCAAATATGCGGAAATTAGATTTCAACGCTTATGATGTTCTGTGGAAGGAGTTTGTAAGCAGCTCTTAAATTTGTGGGTGCTCATTTTGCAACAAGTTAGAGTACTATTACTAAGCTGTAATATAATTGGAATCGTGGAATATATGTGAATTAAGCGAAATTAGAATATGAAAACTGTAAATGTCGTTTAGAAGTGATTAAGTTGAATGACATTAACGCTTGTGTTGCCGCAATTAAACTCACATTAAATATGCAAGCAAAAAAGTACAGGAAAAAATTGCAACAACAACAACAAAACAAAAATAGCCGCAAAACATATTTAAGCGCGCGAGAGAGAGAGGTTAAGTAAAGCATTGCAACGCTTTGTAACCACCAATATGTTAATGCATCTGTGGGCAAGTAAATACATAAATATGCAGTTCATTCTGTTGTTGTTGTTGCTTTTGTAACTTTTGTATACGCATACATTTGCCTTTAACTAACTGTGGACGCACTCTACATACATATGGCTGCGTTGGCATTCAGCGCGACCGTTGCTATTTACTATGCTACCCATAGTTCTCCTTTGGTTTTTATCTCATGACAATTGGCGCAACAAATGATTGTATGCCTTTTGTTGTTCGCTTTTTTTATAGCCTTACCTGACCTGTTATTGCTTTTGTTTACACAAGTGTTGAGTTAAGGGATTTTATACATAAGCAATGACATCCCACCGTCAATGAACTGATTGGACCTTATCAGTGTGGCTTTAGACCTGGAAAATCGACAATGGACCAGATATTCACCATGCGCCAAATCTTGGAAAAGACCCGAGAGAGAAGAATCGATGCTCACCATCTTTTCATCGATTTTAAAGCTGCCTTGGATAGCACCAAAAGGAGCTGCCTTTATGCCGCGATGTCTGAATTTGGTATCCCTGCAAAACTTATACGGCTATGTAAACTGACGTTGAGCAACACCAAAAGCTCCGTCAGGATCGGGAAGGACCTCTCCGAGCCGTTCGATACCAAACGAGGCTTCAGACAGGGTGACTCACTATCGTGCGACTTCTTCAATCTATTACTGGAAAAAATAATACGAGCTGCAGAGCTAAATAGAGAGGGTACAATCTTCTACAAGAGTGTACAGCTGCTGGCGTATGCCGATGATATTGATATCATCGGTAGTAACAACCGCGCCGTTTGTTCTGCTTTTTCCAGACTAGATAAAGAAGCGAAGCGTATGGGTCTGGTGGTGAATGAGGACAAGACGAAATATCTCCTGTCATCAAACAAACAGTCAGCGCATTCGCGTCTTGGCTCCCACGTCACTGTTGACAGTCATACCTTTGAAGTAGTAGATAATTTCGTTTACCTGGGAACCAGCATCAACAACACGAACAATGTCAGCCTCGAAATCCAGCGCAGAATAACTCTTGCCAACAGGTGCTACTATGGACTAAGTAGGCAATTGAAAAGTAAAGTCCTCTCTCGACGAACAAAAACCAAACTCTACAAGTCTCTCATCATTCCCGTCCTACTTTACGATGCAGAAGGGTGGACGATGTCAACATCAGATGAGACGGCATTAGGAGTTTTCGAGAGAAAGGTTTTGCGGAAGATTTATGGTCCCTTAAACATTGGCAACGGCGAATACCGCAGACGATGGAACGATGAGCTGTACGATTTATACGACGACATTGACATAGTTCAGCGAATAAAAAGACAGCGGCTACGCTGGCTAGGTCATGTTGTACGGATGGAAGAAAACATTCCAGCTCTGAAAGTATTCGATGCAGTACCCGCTGGAGGAAGCCGCGGAAGAGGACGACTTCCACTCCGGTGGAAAGACCAAGTGCAAAGTGCCCTGGCTTCACTTGGTGTTTCCAGTTGGCGCCAAAAAGCAAAAAGGAGGAACGAGTGGCGCGCTCTGGTGGATTCGGCTATAATCGCTTAAGCGGTTTCTACGCCAAATATATATATATATAATAACATAGAGAAGAATGTGAAATGATAAATTTTACGGTTAATAAGAGACTTAAATATTTTTGAGAATGTTTTAATTGCCAATATGTTTTAATATAAATATGAATGAATAAAATATGGTTTGTTTGCATTGTTCATCACGATAGCTCTAAGTACCTTGATTTCACTAGTGCACACATTGTGGTAAAAAGCTGCAACTCCGAATATATCACTTTATTTCGTTCAGAGATGGAAATATATGGGAAAGTACATTTATTATTTTTTCCCATAGACACATTGTCGTCCACATTCCATTCGAAATGATATAGAATTTGATGATGAAATTTCGACTTGCTTTTGGATTTCAATTTCTACACGGATACAATTATTTTATTCCAATTTATGATTTTGAGGCACTCTCCTTTCAATTACTTCTGTCTCTTCATTGGATATAGACTTTGATATATCGGCTTTACTATGCCTTTCTTGAGAAGAACTCAACAAATATAGCGATAAAAATCCAGAATCGATAATCGAAGCTGTTCTTTTTGATATTATGTTTGACTTAGCCTGGTTAAATTTTGTTTACAGAGCTTCATATTAAGGGGTTATATACAGTTAGACGGCCGAAAAAAAGTGAATTTTCCAGAATTTTTTCTGAGAAAACTTTTTAATTTATTGATCCAAAAATTTATACACATATTATGGTATCTTTTAACTGTATTTTAAGACTTAGTTTTAGTAAAAATATTTATTTGAAAAAGAGCTACAGCTGATCTCCCGGAGCTCCTCTCAAAAAAGACGTTTTGCGGTGACCACTATATCTCGGAACTGGATCATCCGAAATTAAAAAACCAAACAGATTTCGTTAAAACAATGTTAAATCTAGTAATTAATCGAAGGAATAAGCAAAATAAAATTTTTTGACAAAATGGTGGTTTCTCAAAAAAAAAAATCGATTTTTCACCGAAATTTCGGCCTTAAATTGTTTATAAAAAAAAAATATTTATCGGAGAGAAAAAATCTACGATTAATTACTAAAAAATATATTTAAGAAGGTCGTGTTAAAATTTGAGACTAATCGGTCTAGCCGTTTTCGAGTAATGTTGGTCACCGACTTTGAAAACACCATTTTGAGAAAAACGCGTTTAAAGTTTGGACCTTGTACTTAAAAGCCCTCGGAAACGCCTTTTCAAATTTTTCATTTGCTTGTAACTTTGAAAATATTCACCGGAACGATATGAAATTTTCTGTGTGTATTCTTAAATATATGTACATTAAGAAAATGAAATAAAAAAAAAATCGATATTTTGAAAATTCTAACTGTATATAACCCCTTAAGCAGTGAAATAGGCTTGACCTAAAAAGTTTAAGTTGTTAGTTTAATTCTATTTAAGCACATCTGTACTATTATATTTTTCTTCTGAATTCTTCAGAGTGCATTATTCCTCCATTTTTCATCAAATACTACAACTATATAATAACTCAAAAATTTTAAAAATTTAATAGTAAACAAGTAAGGAAGGGCTAAGTTCGGGTGTAACCGAACATTTTATACTCTCGCAATTTATTTATTTAACTTTATATATATTATATAATAGACAATTTGACCCACATATTCGTCATATATATTGTATAAAGTCCATTGAAAGTTGGAAACCATAATATTAGGTTAGAAGCACCGAGGTCCTCGTGTTCGATATATGGGCCTTAAAAACCTATGGTCCGATTTCGGCGATTTTTAGAATGGGGCTGCCACACTATAAACATAGTATTTGTGCAAAGTTCTGCACCGATATCTTCACTAGTGCTTACTTTATATATTGTAAAGTAACCGATTCAGAGCGTCATCAAAGTTCTGGTATATGGGAAGTAGGCGTGGTTGTGAAACGATTTGGCCTATTTTCACAACATATCATTGGGATAAAAGGAAACTATTACAATCCAAATTTCATTGAAATCGGTCGAGTAGTTCCTGAGATATGGTTTTTTACCCATAAGTGGGCGACGCCACGCCCATTTTCCATTTTGTAAAAAAATCTGATTGCAGCTTCCATCTGCCAATTCTTATGTGAAATTTAGTGTTTCTGACGTTATTCGTTGGTGAGTTAACCCACTTTTTGTAATTTTCAACCTAACTTTTGTATGGGAGGTGGGCGTGGTTATGATCCGATTTCTTTCATTTTTGGACTGTATTAGGAAGTGGTTAAAAAAAACGACTGCAGAAAGTTTGGTTTATATAGCTCTATTGGTTTGCGAGATATGTACAAAAAACTTAGTAGGGGGCGGGGCCACGCCCACTTCTACAAAAAAATTACATCCAAATATGCCCCTTCATAGTGCGATCCTTCATACCAAATTTTATTTCTATAGCATTATTTATGGCTTAGTTATGGCACTTTATGTGTTTTCGGTTTTCGCCATTTTGTGGGCGTGGCAGTGGTCCGATTTTGCTCATTTTCGAAAGCAACCTTCCTATGGTGTCAAGAAATAAGTGTTCCAAGTTTCATTAAGATATCTTAATTTTTACTCAAGTTACAGCTTGCACAGACGGACGGACGGACGGACGGACAGACAGACATTCGGATTTGAATTCCACTCTTCACCCTGATCACTTTGGTATATATAACCCTATATCTAACTCGTTTAGTTTTGGGTGTTACAAACAACCGTTATGTGAACAAAACTATAATACTCTCTTAGCAACTTTGTTGCGAGAGTATAAAAAATATCACACATACGACGTGGTGGCCCATAGGAAAATACACACATTTTCCTTACGAAGAGTTTAAAATTTCATTTTTCAGCTTTAATAAATAATTAATTATAGTAAACAATGTTATTTACACTACTAAACGGTATTTTACACACACATATGCATGCGAGGATAAATTCTTAATCTCACACATCCTTGAAAAGCAAAGTGCTTCCAACAATATTCATTAAAAACGGTCAACTTAAGGTGTTGATATTTCATATTGCGTATTAAGTAAAAGCCATACAGGGGCAACGAAGTGCAAATCGAATCAGTAAAAATTACAAGAAGTGTCTTAATGCCGCTTAAGCGCACATACAAGTGAACACTCGCACACATGAGGGTATGTATGGATGTGTAAGGTAGTAAGCTACAATGTATGTGCGCGCTGTGACAGTATTTTATGCGCAATCTCAGCTTTATGTGCAACAAAAAAAAAGATAATATTTAAATAAAATTGCATACAGAGGGTGGTGCGTGTGTGTAGGCGGCTTCTCCGGATGTCAGGTGAGCGGAAAATTGAATATAAAGTAAAGCTGGGAAAAGGAAAATAAATTTTTGATGGCTTTTGACAAAGAAAGAATGATGAATAAATTAAGAATCGATGGTGAGACAGATTATTTTAAATATTAAAAAAATACCAGATTATTTGTTGATTAAGGAAACTGTCTGGACATTTTGGAAGTGATTGGTAGACAATGAGTAGGTTAAAATAATATTATAAGATATATTTCCAGACTTTTTATGCACAATTTTTGGAAATTATTGCATAAATTAAACAAAATTGTTAAGAATTTCTCAAAAGCTTTTGATTATATCAGAGTTTATTGATCTGATTGACCTATATATAGTTTTAAATCTAAATATTTGGACCTTAAATTAACTTTTATATGAGCAGAAGAAAATGTTACTCATACGCCATGACACACCAAAAATACTTCTAGCTTTTAATACTTGTAAGCAAATGAAAAGTTATCAAGGTTCAAAAATAAATGTAATTAAATTTAATATGATATATTTATTTTTTAAACTTATTATAAACTCCTGTGTTTTAGACGTGCGTACGCTCCGAGGACCAAATATAGACTCGGACCATTATCTGGTCGCAGCGAAGATACGCACCCGCCTCTGTGCAGCAAAGAACGCCCGTCAACAAACACAAGGAAGGTTCGACGTCGAAAAGCTGCAATCGCAACAGACAGCCACGAAATACTCTACTCGACTTGCACTCCTGCTCTCTGAGAGCACTCATCAGCATCTCGGTATAAGGGAACTGTGGAACGGCATCTCAAACTCACTGCGTACCGCTGCAGCCGAAACAATTGGTTTTCGGCAACGACAAAAAACAAGCTGGTACGATGAGGAGTGCCGTCTCGCAGCGGAGAGAAAACAGACTGCCTACCTCGCAACGTTGCAAACGACCACAACACGTGCGGGATGGGATAGATACCGAGAGCTGAAGAGGGAAGCGAGACGCATCTGCAGACAAAAAAAGAAAGAGGCCGAAATGCGTGAGTACGAAGAGCTTGAGAAGCTGGCAGACAGAGGGAATGCTCGAAAATTTTATGAAAAAATGAAGCGACTTAACGAAGGTTTCAAGACCGGAGCATCCTCATGTAGAGACCAAGGTGGTAATCTGGTAACCGATGTCCAGGGCATACTGGGATTATGGAGGGAACACTTCTCCGACCTGCTGAATGGCAGTGAGAGTACAACACCAGGAGATGGCGAACCCGATCCCCCAATCGATGACGATGGAACAGATGTTCCATTACCCGACCATGAAGAAATTCGAATAGCAATTACCCGCTTGAAGAACAACAAAGCAGCGGGGGCCGATAGATTACCGGCAGAACAATTCAAATACGGCGGCGAAGAACTGATAAGGAGAATATGGTCGGAAGAAAGCATGCCTGACGATTGGAATCTCAGTGTGCTCTGCCCAATCCATAAAAAGGGAGATCCCACAATCTGCGCCAATTACCGTGGGATCAGCCTCCTAAATATCGCATACAAGGTTCTATCGAGCGTACTGTGTGAAAGACTAAAGCCCACCGTCAACAAACTGATTGGACCTTATCAGTGTGGCTTTAGACCTGGAAAATCAACAACTGACCAGATATTCACCATGCGCCAAATCTTTGAGAAGACCCGTGAAAAGAGAATCGACACACACCACCTTTTTGTCGATTTTAAAGCAGCTTTCGACAGCACGAAAAGGAGCTGCCTTTATGCCGCGATGTCTGAATTTGGTATCCCCTCAAAACTAATACGGCTGTGTAAGTTGACGTTGAGCAACACCAAAAGCTCCGTCATGATTGGGAAGGACCTCTCCGAGCCGTTCGATACCAAACGAGGTTTCAGACAAGGTGACTCACTATCGTGCGACTTCTTTAACCTGATGCTGGAAAAAATTATAAGAGCTGCAGAGCTAAACAGAGAGGGTACCATCTTCTACAAGAGTGTACAGCTCCTGGCGTACGCTGATGATATTGATATCATCGGAAGCAACAACCGCGCCGTTTGTTCTGCTTTTTCCCGCATGGATAAGGAGGCGAAGCGAATGGGTCTGGAGGTGAATGAGGACAAGACGAAATATCTCCTGTCATCAAGCAAACAGTCGGCGCATTCGCGTCTTGGCTCCCACGTCACTGTTGACAGTCATAACTTCGAGGTCGTAGATAATTTCGTATACCTGGGAACCAGCATCAACAACACGAACAATGTCAGCCTCGAAATCCAGCGCAGAATAACTCTTGCCAACAGGTGCTACTTTGGACTGAGTAGGCAATTGAACAGTAAAGTCCTCTCTCGACGAACCAAAATCAAGCTCTACAAGTCGCTTATCATTCCCGTCCTGATCTACGGTGCAGAAGCGTGGACGATGTCAACATCAGATGAGACGACACTAGGAGTTTTCGAGAGGAAAATTTTGCGCAAGATTTATGGTCCTAAGAACATTGGCGAATACCGCAGACGATGGAACGATGAGCTGTACGAGTTATACGACGACATTGACATAGTTCAGCGAATAAAAAGACAGCGGCTACGCTGGCTAGGTCATGTTGTCCGAATGGACGAAAACACTCCAGCCCTGAAAGTGTTCGATGCAGTACCCGCCGGAGGAAGCCGAGGAAGGGGAAGGCCTCCACTCCGTTGGAGGGACCAGGTGGAGAGCGACCTGGTTACACTTGGGATCTCCAACTGGCGCCGAACTGCGAAGGAGAGAGAGAGATGGCGCACTATCGTCGATTCGGCTATAACCGGCTAAACGGTTGCAACGCCAATCACATACATACATTATAAAAAATTAACTCATTCAAACACATCTCACTCTCATATATTTGCAATAAGTTGTTGTGTGTAATTTTCTCACTTTCACTTGGCACTGTCTCAAAACTCATAAGTAATAATAATATCAAATACAAACTCTCATTCGCACATTGCTTTTACTTGAGCATTTGAGACCCTGATGATAGATGCCGTAGAGTAGCGAACCGCAGTGGTCGCAAAATGTGGGCCCGCCAAATGTGAATGGTTCGAAATGATGCACTGTTTGTGGTGAATCCTGTGATGGACAAACCAATGTGATGAATTTTACACAATTTTTTTTTTTCGCGATTGAAGATTTTTTAATTTAAATATGAAAATAATTTCTTTTAGAAAATTTTCAAATATTTTGTTTTACAATTATTATTACAATTTTTTTTTTTACAGTTTTAAAATATTCAATATGTTATATATATATATGAAGTTTTAAAAAAAAATTATGTTGAGTTTTTTAAGTTTTTTTTTTATAAATTTGCATATAATTTTTGAATTTGATTTATTAATTTTGTTCGATTTATTTGTATATTTTCACCCAAAATATTTATTTTAATTTTTTGTATATATTCGTACAATTACGAATTTTTTTCACCCACATTGGAAAGTATTTTTTTTTTAATTTTTAATTTTTTGAATATTTTTCAATAATTCACAAATAATATTTGTATTTTTCACGATCCCGTGTAAGTTTTTCCAGCCAATTACGCAACACACACACACAATGAATTGTATGCCATTATTCGAGATTAAATTGGTTTTTATCGATTGTTATTGTTGTGAAAGAATATAGTAGTTGTTGTTATTGTTATGATGATTGTGCATTGTTTGCAAAAAGTTGGCAACGACATTGATCGCGTGAATTTTCATGCCATGGGAGTTTCACGTGCGATTTTTTTAATTATATTTTTTTTTTTTTAATATTTGTTGAATTGTTGTTTTGTTATATTTAGTTTACGTTGGTGAAGTGATGGTTTGTTGAATGTTGGACGCACAAAACGATACACAGGACACGTGGCATGTTGCAAGTTGCATGCGTCAAGTTGCAGTTGATGAATTTGATGTTTTAATTGTTGTTGATGTTGTTGTGAAAAACGCATACAAAAAGAAGAAGAAAATATGTGAGAATGCAATGAAGAACTACTGTTTATATAATATTTAATACTGTTTATATAATAATTAAATATGGCATACAGTTTTTTAAATAATTCTAAAATTATTATTGACAATATTATACTACGATTTTAAAATATATTGTAGATAATTTTTTCGATAATAATTTTACTTAAAAATATTTCCTGTTTCTTTACTTATAACCAAAAATATATAAAAAAAAAAACAATTATTATAAATTGTATATAATTTTGAATTTTTGTAAATAAATTCTGCATTCGTAACTTCACCAGTGCTTTTTAAAAACTTTATTTAAATTTAAATATTTTGAAGACTTAAATTAAAAATCAACTATCCAAAAAGTCATACAATTAGTTATTGGTGGAGTAATTCTAAGAACAATACCACGGTTGGAATGAAACTCTAACTGATTTAAAAACGAGTTCATAAAGTATATCGTGTATTATATACGAAAGAAGCTTCAAAATTGATTTATGTATGGTTCGCAGAGTTACAGAATTTTTTATTGCTTTAAAGATTTAACGTAAATAGTAGTCAAAATTTATATATAGACTTATTTAAGACAAGAAACGCCATATTGTATATCTTCCTATTAACCCAGACAATGTAGGGATCTTATATTACAAATATAAAATAATGAGAGTTGCTAGATAGTTCTATATGGAAGCGACTTTGAGGGAAGCTCTGTTGTAAACTTAAAGCAATCATTATTTTCTTAACATGGAAATCTCATCTTGTGGTAGATCTTTTGCATGATTTCAGAAGAGCTAGATGTAACTAAAAATTATGAAATTAAGAATTTCGTGAATTTAGAAGGTTCAAGGGGTCTATTATTTTACCGAGTGTTCGATTCAACCATTGTTGCTTAGTGAGTTCAATTATAAAGTAGATGATGCATTGACAGATTAAGGTTAAATCAAATATTAGATAAGCTGTTCCATAAATACAATAAGCGAATGGAAGATTTTAGGTTGGAAGACTAATCCGTCCGAAATAATTAAAGTTTTCCGAATTTTTTAACAATAAAAATCCTTGAAGGTCCTTGAAATTGAATATAAATAATTTCAGATAATGTTGTGACATCATGTAATCATCTAAGGACTAATAAAAGTTTAAGCAATTGAATCTTCATAATGAAAGAGTCGTTTGGCGACATTGCTGTGGCACGCTTAAGCCATTTTCACCCTTACGGCAGTCGTGTTTCGCTACTTAAAAAAAAAAAAAATATTATTTTCTGGAATGATGTGAAATTTAAATTCAAGAGATTTCACGAATTTCACACGAAACTACAAACAAATGCGCTTCTAAGAAGAGTTAAGCGAAGGAAATAAGAAATACTGCAAGAGGAAGGTAGTTAAGGAAAGTGTAGCATATTCAGCTCGCGTTGGTATTCACACTTACACACTCATTTACATATTTTCATGCAAGTGTGTATGTACGCCATGTTGCGTGAAATCTCACACACGCATACACACGCAAATATTTGTGCAAACCACTCAAATTTACTTTGTTGGAGAAGTATTTTTTTCACTTTTAAATATGTGCTCTAAAATTAAGCGAATGTGAAGAAAATGGAACAAAATATGTTGCCGGCAATACAATACCGCTCGATTCAAGCTTCGACTGCTTGCCGCACTTAATATTTGTCTTTCCATGGCTGGCTGTTCGTTGCATGCAACAGAAATTTGTTGTTGCATAATGCATTCACGCGAGTTCGTGACTGCGTTGAGCGTAACTTTTGGCTAACAAAAATGGTAAAATATAAGAAGATATGTAGCATATATCTTTATGCAGTCCTTATGTAGCATGCAACATGTCTCTGCACGTCACAAACACATTCACACACCCGTGATTATGTGATTTTCATACATTTCACTGCAGTTCATATGAATTTTCCAAGCGACTGCGCTACTAAAATGAGTTATACAATTTTTTTTAAGTGGCACAAAATTAAGCAAAAGTAAGGCAGCAATGCTGTGCACTGTAATTTTTTAGTATGTACATATCTAAAATATTATTTCTTCTCTTATTTTTTCGTGCCATAATTTTGAGTAATATCAGCTTGTGCCCATTATCACTATTAATTTTATAATTTTATTACATATGAAATGTAGCTTTCTTTTCACTTAATTTTCTCGCTCTTGCGCCTGTGTGTGTGAAATTATGTGTGTGAAATTGTAATAAGGTATGATTATTGCGGAAAACTTTTGAAAAGTAATAGTTTAGGATTAAATTTTTGATCAGAAGTTGCCAAAAATATAATGTATAAAAAATACAGAGTGATCTATACGTTGAATAAATGCGATTTTATAAATATAGAATTGGATTGGAAAATATTTGAAGATATTCGAAAATTACTTGACTCTTATTTCGAAATATTAAAACGTTTTGGTAATACCGCGTGATCCGTATGCTAAAAAAATAAAAGTTTCAATATAAAAAAATTAAATTGATTCTTTTCAATTGGTCGAAACCAACTTGTTCGTGTGAAAAAAAAAATTGAAAAGGCCTAAAATATACAATTGAAGGGCCACGTCTATGGAACAAAGTCACGACTTATTATACAGGTTCGGAGATGTTATACATTTATACAGTGCTTTCCCATAAATCTGATAAATCTGGCAGTATGATTGATATAAATTTCTTCTGATATCGTTTCTGAGTATTTTAAATATGAAATTCAGCTGAATAAATTTATTTATTTTGCAATATTTTTATACTCTCGGAACAAATGTTGCTAAAGAGAGTATTATAGTTTTGTTCACATAACGGTTGTTTGTAACACCCAAAACTAAACGAGTTAAATATAGGGTTATATATACCAAAGTGATCAGGGTGAAGAGTGGAGTTCAAATCCGAATATCTGTCTGTCCGTCCGTCCGTCTGTGCAAGCTGTAACTTGAGTAAGAATTAAGATATCTTGATGAAACTTGGCACACTTATTTCTTGGCACCATAGGAAAGTTGCTTTCGAAAATGAGCAAAATCGGACCACTGCTACGCCCACAAAATGGCGAAAACCAAAAACACATAAAGTGCCATAACTAAGCCATAAATAAAGCTATGGAAATAAAATTTGGTATGACGGATCGCACTATAAAGGGGCATATCTGGATGTAATTTTTTTGAGGAAGTGGGCGTGGCCCCGCCCCCTACTAAGTTTTTTGTACATATCTCGCAAACCAATAGAGCTATATAAACCAAACTTTCTGCAGTCGTTTTTTTTAGCCACTTCCTAATACAGTCCAGAAATCGGATCATAACCACGCCTACCTCCCATACAAAAGTTAGGTTGAAAATTACAAAAAGTGGGTTAACTCAATAACGAAAAACGTCAGAAACACTAAATTTCACATAAGAAATGGCAGATGAAAGCTGCACTCAGATTTTTTTACAAAATTGAAAATGGGCATGGCGTCGCCCACTTGTGGGTCAAAAACCATATCTCAGGAACTACTCAACCGATTTCAATGAAACTTGGTTTGTAATAGTTTCCTTACATCCCAATGATATGTTGTGAAAATAGGCCAAATCGCTTCACAAGCACGCCTACTTCCTATATACCAGAACTTTGAAGACGATCTGAATCGTTTACTTTACAATATATAAAGTAAGCACTAGTGAAGATATCGGTGCAGAACTTTGCACAAATACTACGTTAATAGAGTGGCAGCCCCATTCTAAAAATCACTGAAATCGGACCATAGGTTTTTAAGGCCACATATATCGAACACGAGGACCTCGGTGCTTCTAACCTAATATTATGGTTTCCAACTTTCAATGGACTTTATACAATATATATGACGAATATGTAGGTCAAATTGTGTATTATATAATATAAATAAAGTTAAATAAATAAATTGCGAGAGTATAAAATGTTCGGTTACACCCGAACTTAGCCCTTCCTTACTTGTTTCGATTATTATTAGTCCTAAATTTCACTTAAGTAATCGCTGTTACTGATCCTCCAATACACTTCTACTGGCAGATCTTTCTCTAATTATAAACTCTATACATTTAAAAATATATGTGTACAATATATACATTCTACCAATATTAATATAACATATTGAATGCCAAACAAATATTAAAAGAAATATTGCCTACATTTCGGCGGCAAGTTAAATTAAATTATATTATTATATATATTATAAGATATTTTTGCGGAATTCAATTCAAACAATTTAAAAATCCAATCAAAAATATAGTTAAAGATTATATTATAAGAGATTATTAATCCTATATGTGCCAGTCAACTAAAAAAATAAAGATTTCAAAACTCAAGATAAAATTTCCAGAATCACTTTTTACGATATTTTTGTATGAAACCTATAAATTTTTGAATTTATGGGCTCTACAATACGATAAGTTGGAAAAGATATCGTCAGTGAGGTCTCATAATCTCTTAAAATTCACGTCAAGCACAGCACAGAAGGTATACGTGAAGGCACTCCATCTGGTATCACTTAGGTCCATAACTGGTGTATGCGTGGCCTGCAGGCCTACCAGACCAAACTAACCTAACTTATAAATTTTTTGTAGAATCATACTGGTTATTAAAATATTTTTCATATATAATTTTCCATTATATTATTTAAATTTTAAACCTCTGTGTAAAATTAATTTTGAAACTACCTTTATTGTACCTATTCAAACAAATATAACTTGAATGCGGAAAACTTGCTCTATTGTAAAAAAACATATAAATCAAATTTCAAAAATGCACTGGTGAAGTTTTGCGCTGCGCTTATCTTTCGGTTTCGAATTTTCTTTGCGTGCAGCTGACGCTTTCACATGCGCTGCATCTGTCGTGTGGGTATACAAACATTTTGTTGTATGTTGACAGTTTGACAATTGTATATAAATGCTTTCTGGCATGCGGTTTTAGCATTTTTTGTCTTGCATGAGTGCGAATTTGTGTAAAAGTGTAAGCATTAACAGGTCCTTTATGTCCTTAAAACTTACATTCTAGGTGTGAATTTTTAGATTTATATATACTCATTTGAAAAGTATGCTTCGGAGGAATTATGAAAGAAATATAGAGTGTTTTATATTTAGACTTTGCCAGAATGAAGTGGACGTTTCAGGTCCATTTCAAAATAAGTATCATCTCAATTCAGTGGCATAAGATTGAAAAAAACAAAAACACTTAGTGAGAAAAATAATAAATTGAAGCTTTCCAAAGCGTGTAGTTTTGTAAACAATCTTCAATCACATACTTTTTTGGACTAGTTAAGAAGTAAAAGCGTGAAAAAAATTGGAATTTTCGTTCTCTAATCGTATAATAAGCTAAGGAGGGTGCTTAACCCTCTTTATGATTATCTATACTCAAGTAATAAGAAATGTATAGACATACATATGTACATGAGGAGTTGCTTGATTTTATTTTCAATTTAAAGGTTTCAATCTGCCAATTAATTCAATCTGTCATTAAATTTACTATCTGCTATATCTTTTAAGTGTGTTTATATATATATGCTATTTTATATATGTTCTATACATGTATCTAACGGTATTTTATTACTACTTCATATAAGCTATCCGTTTTTATACTCTCGCAACCTGTTGCACAGAGTATAATAGTTTTGTTCACCTAACGGTTGTTTGTGTCACCAAGAAATGTAAGAGTTAGATATGGGGTTATATATACATAAATGATCAGGATGACGAGTGGATTTGAAATCCGGATGTCTGTCCGTCCGTCTGTCCGTCTGTCCGTCTGTCCGTCCGTCTGTCCGTCTGTCCGTGCAAGCGATAACTTGAGTAAAAATTAAGATATCTTAATGAAACTTGGAACATATGTTCCTTGGCACCCTGAGGAGGTTGCTTTCGAAAATGGGCAAAATCGGTCCACTGCCACGCCCACAAAATGGCGGAAACCGAAAACCTATACAGTGTCATAACTAAGCCATAAATAAAGTTATGAAAATGAAATTTGAAACATAGGATCCCATTAGGATGGGGCACATTTGGATGTAATTTTTTTGGAAAAGTGGGCGTGACCCCACCCCCAAATATGTTTTTTGTATATAACTCGCAAACCATTAAAGCTATATAAACCAAACTTTCTGCAGTCGTTTATTTTAGCCATTTCCTTATACAGTCCAAAAATGAAAGAAATCGGATAATAACCACGCCCACCTCCCATACAAAGGTTAGGTTGAAAATTACTAATAGTGCGTTAACTCACTAACTAAAAACGTCAGAAACACCAAATTTTACATAAGAAACGGCAGAAGGAAGCTGCACTGAGATTTTTTTACAAAATGGAAAATGGGCGTGGCGTCGCCCACTTATGGGTCAAAAACCATATCTCAGGAACTACTCGACAGATTTCAATGAAATTCGGTATATAATATTTTCTTGGCACCCTGATGACTCGTGTGAAAAATGGACGAAATTGGTTCACAACCACGACAACTTCCCATATAACTCATTTTTGAATTTCATCTTATTCCTTCACTTTATAATGTATACATAAGGAACCAATGAAGATAGCGGAATAAAACTTTACACAAACACTGTATATGATCTGTTGCATCACTTGTGAAAAAATTGTAAAAATCGAACCATGACTTTTCAAGGCCCCTGATATCGAACATGAAGAACTCAGTGCCTAAGGGTAATTTTTCCCCGAAAATATACTTAGGTAAATCCCTCAGATATTTTAATGTAATTCATTCCCTCTGAATTTTTTTTATAACAGTTTCTCTCTGTACCTGAAATGGTAAAAATCGGGTCATAACTTCCCCCAGATCCCATATACCTAATTATAAGTAATATTAAAATAAGTGAGCGTATAGTCTTCGATACATTGTATCTTGGTGGTGAAAACGAGTGAAATCGGTTTAGGAATTACCTCAGTCCCCATATACTATTTATGATGATTTTCGTTATTCTATAGAACTTTATACGCAATATATGGGTCGAATTGTGTTATCTTTATAAAATTACATCAATAAATTGCGAGAGTATAAAATGTTCGGTTACACCCGAACTTAGCCCTTCCTTACTTGTTTCAACTATTAGTTATGACAAGGAAATCGTCCATATAAGGAACATTTATGTTTCAGTAAATAGTTTTCACTATTAGGTAATCATTATGGTAGAAATAAATGAAAAGTGACTAAAATAAAACATTACCTATACTCTAGGGAAATAATATATAAAATAAACATATAAAATAAAATTATTTTAAAAATCATTTATCTTTATTTAATAACAATTTTCTTAAAATAATATACAATAAAAAGACATATTTATATATAACAAGTATGGAAGGGCTAAGTTCGGGTGTAACCGAACATTTTATACTCTCGCAATTTATTTATTTAATATTATATAATACACAATTTGACTCACATATTCGTCATATATATTGTATAAAGTCCATTGAAAGTTGGAAACCCTAATATTAGGTTAGAAGCACCGAGGTCCTCGTGTTCGATATATGTGGCCTTAAAAACCTATGGTCCGATTTCGGCGATTTTTAGAATGGGGCTGCCACACTATTAACATAGTATTTATGCAAAGTTCTGCACCGATATCTTCACTAGTACTTACTTTATATATTGTAAAGTAAACGATTCAGATCGTCTTCAAAGTTCTGGTATATAGGAAGTAGGCGTGGTTGTGAAGCGATTTGGCCTATTTTCACAACATATCATTGGGATGTAAGGAAACTATTACAAACCAAGTTTCATTGAAATCGGTTGAGTAGATCCTGAGATATGGTTTTTGACCCATAAGTGGGCGACGCCACGCCCATTTTCCATTTTGTAAAAACAATCTGAGTGCAGCTTCCATTTGCCATTTCTTATGTGAAATTAGTGTTTCTGCCGTTTTTCGTTAGTGAGTTAACCCACTTTTAGTAATTTTCAACCTAACCTTTGTATGGGAGGTGGGCGTGGTTATTATCCGATTTGAACTATTTTCATGGTGTGTGGTGGGGTACGTAAGAGAACTGACTGCAGAAAGTTTGGTTTATATAGCTCTATTGCTTTCCGAGATATGTACAAAAAACCAATTTGAGGGCGGGACCACGCCCACCTCCCCAAAAAGATTACATCCAAAGTGCCCCTCCCTAGTGGGATCCTATGTTCTAAATTTCATTTTCATAGCTTTATTTATGGCTTAGTTATGACACTGTATATGTTTTCGGTTTCCGCCATTTTGTGGGCGTGGCAGTGATCCGATTTTGCTCATTTTCGAAAGCAACCTTCCTATGGTGCCAAGAAATAAGTGTGCCGAGTTTCATCAAGATATCTTAATTTTTACTCAAGTTACAGCTTGCACAGACGGTCGGACGGACGGACGGACAGACAGACATTCGATTTTGAACTCCACTCTTCACCCTGATCACTTTGGTATATATAACCCTATATCTAACTCGTTTAGTTTTGGGTGTTACAAACAACCGTTATGTGAACAAAACTATAATACTCTCTAGCAACTTTGTTGCGAGAGTATAAAAAAAAATGAAATTGAAAGAGGAAATATTTTGTTGTTTAAAACATTGATAATTTTTTTTTTCTTAACACTAAATGCTGAAAAATGCGAAGAAATATGAGTTTTTGTATGAGATGTGTAGAAAAATATTATGAAAATAGAATTAATATTTATGACACGAAAAAAACAAAATAATAATAATAAAGTAATGTTGAAAGTAAATATTTATAGTTTGTTAATTTAATATATATAACAAGTAAGGAAGGGCTAAGTTCGGGTGTAACCGAACATTTTATACTCTCGCAATTTATTTATTTAATATTATTTAATATACAATTTGACCCACATATTCATCATATATATTGTATAAAGTCCATTGAAAGTTGGAAACCCTAATATTAGGTTAGAATTACCGAGGTCCTCATGTTCGATATATGGGGCCTTGACAACCTGTGGTCCGATTTCGGTGATTTTTAGAATGGGGCTGCCACACTATAAACGTAGTATTTGTGCAAAGTTCTGCATCGATATCTTCACTAGTGCTTACTTTATATATTGTAAAGTTAACGATTCAGATTGTCTTCAAAGTTCTGGTATATGGGAAGTAGGCGTGGTTGTGAAGCGATTTGGCCTATTTTCACAACATATCATTGGGATGTAAGGAAACTATTACAAACCAAGTTTCATTGAAATCGGTCGAGTAGTTCCTGAGATATGGTTTTTGACCCATAAGTGGGCGACGCCACGCCCATTTTCCGTTTTGTAAAAAAATCTGAGTGTAGCTTCTACCTGCCATTTCCTATGTGAAATTTAGTGTTTCTGGCGTTCTTGGTTAGTGAGCTATCCCACTTTTAGTAATTTTCAACCTAACCTTTGTATGGGAGGTGGGCGTGGTTATTATCCGATTTCTGTCAGTTTTGGACTGTATAAGGAAATGGCTAAAAAAAACGACTGCAGAAAGTTTGATTTATATAGCCCTATTGGTTTGCGAGATATATACAAAAAACCTATTTGGGGGCGGGGCCACGCCCACTTCCCCAAAAAAATTACATCCAAATATGCCCCTTCCTAGTGCGATCCTTCATACCAAATTTTATTTCCATAGCTTTATTTATGGCTTAGTTATGGCACTTTATGTGTTTTCGGTTTTCGCCATTTTGTGGGCGTGGCAGTGGTCCGATTTTGCTGATTTTCGAACTTAACCTTCTTATGGTGCCAAGGAACACATGTTCCAAGTTTCATTAAGATATCTCAATTTTTACTCAAGTTACAGCTTGCACGGACGGACGGACAGACGGACGGACAGACGGACGGACAGACAGACATCCGGATTTGAACTTTTCTCGTCACCCTGATCATTTTGATATATATAACCCTATATCTAACTCGTTTAGTTTTAGGACTTACAACCAACCGTTATGTGGACAAAACTATAATACTCTCGTAGCAACTTTGTTGCTCGCAACTTTGTTGCGAGAGTATAAAAATAGTTTCTCTCTATAAAAAATATTGCAAATGAAATATATTTACTAAATTAAAAAAATTTATAATAACTAAAAAATAAAATAAGAAAAAATATAAGTTAAAAATTACCAAATTTATGTTTTTCGTTTATAAACTTTATATTTTTTTATAAAAAATGTGTGACCATTAAATATATTTTTTAGATAAAAATGTAAGCAAAAATTCAAAAATTGAATATTTGCGAAAAGAAAAATTATTTAAAATATTTTCTAAAATTATTTTTAAATACATTTATTATTAATTCAATAATTTTATAGCTAGTAGTTAAGCAATTAATAATAAATATTTAATTAATTTATTTTTGTTGTATTACAAAATTTATATACGATCTTTTTAAGAAAAAATATTAATCATTGATATAATATTATTATTATGATAAAAAAACTTAAAATTTAATTTAAATAATTCCTTTGATAAAAACTTATATTTTTAATATCATTATATTTCTTCAATATTCTTATCTATGTGCAACTAATAATAAATTTTGTTTATTATTATCGTTTATATTTATAAATTTATTATTCAATATTTCATTTCAGAAAAACTTACGGAATCGATTCCCTTATCCTTGCCAGGGCATATGAACGTCACATATTCGTGACAGCGCTTGTGCACCACATACGAACAAACTGTAAAGGAGAACAAAGAAGAAGAAGAACAAGAATGAAATAAAAAGATATATAGTGATGTGACATAAAATGTTAGTGTGATACTCAAAAAGTTACAAAATGTTGTCTTGCTTCCTGCACTGTCCTTCGACAATATTAAAATGTGGACAAAAGTTGTGCCGCAAGCGTTTTATAAAAGTACAGTTAGCTTGTTGCTGCGACATGCACTAAACTGGCACAAGGAATTGTTGTAAGTAGGTAAGTGAATATGTATGTCTAGTTTAGAAAGTTACTATGTAGCAACAATATATGTGTCTGTATGTATTCCTAAGCAATATCAGTAACCATAAGCCCTTTATAGGGTATGTTCGCACTAAGCTTATATTGCTTTAGACTGTCAGTGATAGTTGTGGTAAAGTTGAAGTGATATCCTCTCATACCAATACTGGCACTAACTACTTTACTTGTATAACTTTATATGTTCTTCGTGTCTTTTTCTATTTTCTTGTTGTTTGTATTTTCGCAGGTGCTTCAGACACTCTGTTTTCATTGAGGTAGAAAATTTTGCAATAAAGGTTTTGAACTCACCTTGACATTGGAATCCTTGTTTGCCAAACCCCCTGTAGGTTGTAAAGGTAGAGGGAGAGAGAGAAAAAGTAGAAAAATTTACTTTTTAAAAATATGTTTTTATACAAATTAAATAAGAAATTTTATAAAAAAACATTTAAAATCAGATATTTGAGACCACTTCTATTAAATATTTTATAATATTATGGTTATATACTATGCTTATAAAATCGGCTATAGTTTTTTCTTTTCACACGTTGCCAAAATACATATGGATAATTTTACTATGCTTCTATGAAGTACAACTTATCAATACATGTATCTATGGAAATGATAAAGGGACCTGTTACCTATAGGGTTATAGGTAGACCTCGATAAGATAAATGAGTTTATGAAAAATATTTTGAAAACAGAATTCGTTCGAAAGTTTTACAATACTCTTCCAGAGACGACCATTTAAAAAAAAGGCGTTTGACTTTAATGAGATCAGCGACCGATCCACTTTTCTAGACCAATCCAAATGTTCCTTTGTTTGCTCCAAAGACGATGTACAGACTCTCTCTTAGCATATTATTTCAAAGGGGCTTTACTCAAATCCTTTATATACTACCATTTGAAGACTTTATCTCAGTAAAAAGATTTATTTGATTCTAGATATGTATTGCTAATGCCTCTAAACTTTGGTTAATTGGAATAAACTAAGATAGACTGATATTTGATGAGATAAGGTGCAGACCTTATCTCGTAATCTCGTAATCACTTTATATCCCGGTATATTAGAGAAATTTAGGAAAAGCTTTCTCCGTCGACTGGTACTATGTAAGGTGCTTCAGATTTAAAATCAGCACTGTGTTTCCTATAGTATCTCCTTTTTGTTTATGAAGTAGTTTCGATATATTTCAGTCTGCATATAAGCAAAGAACTGCTGAAATTAGGCATCCATATAAAGTATCAAGCTGTCTTAAAAGTTCTTCTGTAGACTGTTCCTATAACTTGGGTAACACTCAACATAAAGCTGTTATATTTATATATATATGTTCGACTATATTTTCCTGGAGAAATATGAAAGATGGGATATACAAATTTGGTAACGCCATCCTTCTTGAGATACTAGATATAAATAGAGAACCCTTACTTTGTAAAACCAAACGCTAGGTGTATTCGTAACTGAGCCTAGTTAGTGTCTTGAGGACAAGTCTTGTCAAAGCAAAGACTTTTCCCAATTTCAAAACCTCCAAAAAGGATGGTTTACATGTCTGACATCTCCGCATACATTTGTGAAAGGGAACCATGTCTATGAAATGATTTCAAGCTAATATGGTATAACTTAAATAGTTATGCAATAGTTAATTGGCAAAATATGGCAAGAACGCCAAGACAAAATGGACATATTTATCAGACTCGCCACATAAAAATGTAGCGGCGCTGGCAAGCAGGTGTCGGCTGGTGGCAAATAAATATAAATATGCCCCAGTTGTTGGGTCGAAAACTTTGTGACCTTTGGAGTGAAAATGGAACTAGGCTAATAATAAAGTCAAGGTTAAGTGACATAAATATATATAAAGTATATATTAAAGGGGATTACAATGCTCAAACTTTCTTCACAACAACACTTTAAGGCGAAACTATGGCGCTTAAAATGACCGAGTTGAAACTTGGCGGCAAAGTTGAAAGCTAACGGTCAGTGGCACTAAAAATTGAGTGAGTTAATTATCTTAATGACTAGACCAAGCATGCCAATAAGTTGAGTTGTGCATCAGTCAAATTTTACGCACAAAATTTGCATTATGTATGCAAATGATTGTGCATCCGGAGTTCGATGAGGCATAGTGAAAAAAGAGACAAATTGTTAGCCATTAGTTATGTTTGGTATAAACATATACACATATATATAACTCCCTTTCGCCATTTAAGTGAAGCTGCTGTGAACCCATGCAGTTCAAGTTCAATTTATGGCATCCAGTTGGCGCCAATTCGGGATTGACCTTAATGCTTGAACTCACCGCAGCTCGCCGCGTCTCTTGCGTAAAATTATGCATTCAGGTTTATTGAAGCAAAATAATAAATGTGTATGATGAATGAATCCTAAGTTGTCGTAAGCGAGTTAGTCAAGCGTAAATATAGCAAATATATTCACTAAGTGCCACTGAATTCGGGTGCTTTTATGAAAATTTTCTTTTATTACTAAGAGAAGTACAATGGTGTCTCTTCTTTAACTCACTAACTATATAACCAAATTTGGATCATATATTTATTTCTCTATACAATATTGTGAAATTGGACAAAAACCAACCCTACTTCCATTAAAAATAATACTTTTGAAATAGACAGCTTAGAAATTATAAAAGCCATCTAATAAAATATAGTACAAAAAGTGCTCCAATCATATGGCAATTTTGCCTCAAAAACCATTGAAATTAATCTATACTTTTACAGTGATCCCTTCTATTCTAATAAGAACTCTAACAAAATTCGAGTTGTAATTAAAGTTAATTACAATAACAACACATAAGGTGCAACAATAATAATAAACATACATAGATAACAAAACACCATCTCCCACCACAAAATTACTTGAAATACAAAAATAACAAAAGCTATGAGTTATACCGGAAACATTCACTTTACACGTCTGACCAAATAACGAAAAAAAGAACATGCTTCCATACTTCCAGGCATTATAAATGTGTAATTCCCCGCAACTCCACACAACACACTCACACCCGCACCCAACTTAACGGTATTGTAGAAAGCGCAGCGGTGAAATACAAAAGTGCTCACTCACATAACTCACCTAACTGTATATTATCGTTTGGTTGTATGTTCGTGAGGGCGCCTGTTCTGTGGATCGTTAAAAATAAAAGCATATTTACAGGCGAATAACCACAGGCAAGCAGCAAATCGGCGACGCGCATAAATTCTAGCCAACACACACATACACACACGCAAACACATACAGGAAATGTATTTTTATACATGAGGAACTGAAAATGGCATTCTTATAGTCACTATGTATGCGCTTATGCGCCACAAAGTATGCGACATTTACGAGCATTATTATTGTTAGCAACTCAGAGCTGTGAATGTATGTGTGTGTTCTTCTCAGTGTTATTTTTATTTTCATATTTCGCAATTTTTTCTGCAAGCACCTTCAATGCATTACCCACTTTTGCTTCGCTGCTTTCGTGCTTTATAGTCTCAAGGCATTGTTTAGGACGAAGCTCTCGCTTGACTGATTGTGGCCATGCTCAAGCGCCGTCTGAGGGGATTAATAAATTAAAATTTGCAGAGAAGCGTGTGTTATGTGTGCTCTGGTTGTACTATAATACATTGCGTTGAAATAAGTCTGTGTTATTATGAGTGCATGTCCAAAGTGAATGAGTGGCCTCAAAATATGCCAATTATTTGCCTTTTGCGCTGTATTAAGTACATAAATAAAAGGAATTTACCCCAAGTCCAGGCAGAGGGTCAATCTTGGTTTACGTCTGTGGTCACGTTTCTTTTAAGTCTCGATTTAAGTGAACTTTAGCTCCTGTTAAAGGTGAATTTATATATGATCTTTTTCCAATATCAAATTTGGGTAAAATCTACATTCACAAAATTGTCGATTTTTCGATAACTCATATCAAAATAACCAATAATTTAATTTTTCCAACCAGACTTTTTTTAATGTACACGTCTTTGATATTTATGACATGTTTGAACTATTTCGATAACACAACATCGATATAAATATTTATTACTTTATTTATATCGAATTTAACCGTTATATTTAAAAAAACTGTTCATCGACTAAATATAATGTGTTTATTATTAACGTTACAAACAATAACGATATCAAAAATATACAAATCGATAGCTTTCATTGATAACTTTCAGCTAAAAATATCGATTTTACGCTGATTTCATTTTAAATCGATCATTAAGTACTATATTAAGTGGTAAAATTTATTTCAGTAATATTGCGACTCAAATATAAATAAACGATACCAAAGGGATATTAATTAGACTGTAAAAAATATCGATTATTTTCAAAATTCTTTCTGACTATTTTATTAATTTCATTTTAATCGATATAATTATCGGTATGTTTATATATTTTTGGAAAAACAACTTTAAATATACATAACAGTTTCTTAATTTACAAAAATTTCCATTACAGAACTCATATATACCCGCATGCACCTAAAAGTACCACATAAATTGTTTCCATCACACCAAATTCAGAAACGCCAACAAGTGTGAATTTTAAAATAAAAATATTAACTTAATGTGGCATAATGCCAGGCAAATACTTTATTTTATTTTTATGATTATTATATGTTTTCCTTGTTGTTTGTACACCATACTACAAATGACCAACAAACAGAGAGCAAAGGTATTTAAATTTAGAGACAAGTGAACAGGTAGACAGGCAGACAAATAAAAATGAATAAAATATGCCACACGAATGGGTGTCAGAGAAAAACGCGCGCTGAAGAGCAGATGAAGAGATAGCGAGCGTGAGACAGGCACGGCAGATGGAGGTGAAGGGCAATGAAATATGTGCAAAAAAAATTCTCAGTTAAATTCCATGGTCCATACATATATGTATATAGTGAATTGAAAGGAGGCCGCGCACAATGCAGGTGTCATTCGCTTTTGTTGCATGCCGTGATAAAAAGTCGTGTGATAAGAATATAAGTGTCTGACTCACATCAGAGAATAAAGTTTTATTAGATAAACATGTACGAGGAGGAGCAGAAATTTCAATTAAATTAAATTTAGTGAAATAAATGTAATTAAAATAAAATTTATATATTAAAATTGTTAAAATAAAATAATAATATCAAGATAAACCCATATTTAATTTGAGGGTCGGCGTCCAAAAATTCGACATGAAAGATTAGATTTCATTAATTTTTTACTTAGAATTCACATTTTATTCCGAGAAAACTCTTACGCAAATATATTTTTTGATATCTTATTTTATACTCCATTTAGACATAAAGTCGAAAATCGTTATTAGGAAACTATAGAGACTAATAAAATGTGTGGACCTGTTGGAATTACCTAAAAATACTGTATGAAACGTATTATTTTCACTAAGTTCTATGATAATATCGCACATACTAACAAAGGAAGAAAAGGAGAAAAAGGAATTGAAATTCGTTTATAAGCTTTATAGCGGAATTTTGTGAAAGCAGGGTTACCAACATTTTTCGTTTATATAATACGTATATTTATTTTAATTATAAAACTTGTTAGTTGTCGAACGTATAATATTTATTTAAAGAGCAAATTATTTAGCCAAAATGTGGAATTTATTTATATTTTCAAAACGTACTCTACTTTCAGCAATTTGTTACCCTCAATTTATTGGAATTTCCCACATTTTTTCACTTAATCCCTAATTAGTGCAAGATTAGCGTACTCCATTGAAGACACGTACTTTGCATATATTTAACACGCCAAACAGCGACAAAATGTGAGGGTAATGAGCAGTTTTAGCATAAATAATTCCAGTTTTAAATACAAATGGTTCCAAAAAAGTGGAGTTTCTTCAAAACAAAAACAAAAATGTGAATGAATTGTAACATTGCACGGCATTACGCCCAAAAATGCAGAAATAAATGCTTCAAAAATTTTTCTAAAAATAAAAGTTAATTACGAGTTAATAAAAATAAAAGCGGTATGCACACACAAAGACATTAACGCCAAATGACAATGTCAGTAATTACCGTTAACAAGTGAACGAATATATTTTTGTTGCAACAAATGCTTCGAACGTGACAAGCGCCATGAACACGTACGAATCAGCACGACGTTGCAAAGTACACCTAGAAATGTAGGTATTTGTGTAGGATGGGGCCCAGGAATGTGCATATATTCGCATAATCGCTAAAAAGCACAGAGTAAAATTGCAAGTGCAGAAGAAGAGGATTGGTTTAGAAATTCCTCATTGAGTACTGAATACTTCTTTTCACAAATACTTCTTCATAATGTTTTCTTTTACTTTTTTTACTTTTATTTTTTTTTACTCGGAAACAGTCTTTCTTATCCCAAGCAGTAGAATAAACGATTTTTGTGGTAAAAAAATCACAGTTCTTATAGTTCTTTGCTGAAAAGTAGAAAGTGAAAATATTTCAGCCGAAATGATTTATTGTTCTGAAGGGATATACTTTTTTCTTATGACTTTTACTATTTCCTCCGATTTTTCATTTTACATGGTACTTTTGTGCTTTGCGCCCAAATGTAGGCAGCTCTTGCATGCTTTCCTAAGAAGCGCTAAAAAGTAGGCAAAATTTTTTTGTTCACTCTTCACCATCCGCAACGGAATCAAAACTTTGAAATTCTAAAGTATTTTTTAAAATTGTACATCGAAAAGAAATGAAGAGGCAAAAAGCCTTTAATTCTCACCTTTCACAATTTATGTTTCAAATCAAATGTATGTGGATTCAGTTTAAGTTTTTCTTTAAATAAAGCTCGAATTTTTTCATCAATTTCAAACTGTGCTAGATGAAGTATCTTGTGAGAAAGGGGGTTATTTTAAGTGTTCGTGTAGAACAATAGTTTATTTGGCACTAGATCCATAAAGGTTCAAAGATATTAAGTTATGCTTGAACAATTAGACAGCTGCGTAATAACAATTTCATTTTTTTATTGAATTATTATATCATTATACCGTAAATTGAGAACAGTTAATGATTCGATAGCTGAAATAATCTTATTGTTCAATTAGGAGTGGTTTTGAACATCTTAATATACTCTTACATTAGTAATGAGCGATTAAAATCTGAATCAGTAGAAGACTTCGTCTAAATTGACATTGAATTAAAAATTTATTGGCCTGAAAAGCCGTTATACGTTTTGACGAATATAAACTACTTTCATAAGATTTGAGAATCTCTATGAAACTCCTCATAATTTTTTAAATAAATTACTTTTCTACTTCTTCTGTTTTACTTCTGATCTTCAAGTGAAACACACTTCTTGTAACATCTGCCTCCAGTCCAAAACTCTTGCAACAACAATGTTAAGTCTGGAATTTATGACATTACCATTTGCAGTTTATAGCCATAGGGGAGAGTTACTTAGTGAAGAAGAAGTCGAGAGAGAAAAGCAAAGTAAACTCCGGAGGCCGTCAGTGCCGCCAACTGTGGTATCTTCTGCGTGTGATAACATCCACAAACTGAGTGGCTTGACTGACATTCACTTGGCTTAAAGCAGGCACTTGAGCTTTCATATTTCAATGTTGCCGCATAAAGACGACATAAGTCATTATTAATTTGTGGCGTTGTGGTGCGCGTTTGCTGTGTTTACTTTATGTTGGCGCTTTAAATTTCGAAAAGATAATTATGCGTCGTGGTTGACGGAGATGAAAGATAATGTGCGGCGTAACTAAAGTGGTGGCTTTGTGGCACATATGCGTTAAAGTAGAGAGGATTGGTACATTTACGAAAGCAAGTGCTGGACTGGTTCCTGAATGTGGTGTTTAAAATTCCAAATATTCCCAATAAAGGCGGATAGGGGAGTAGATTCTAAAAGAACAATATCTTGCTTCAGTCGACTTTGGTGGTCCATTTGTACTTCCGAACAGGTGAAGACTTCTGTGCCCTTGAGAATACTTGTTTGACTTTTGTGTTATAACTAATAAGATCAACCGGCTTCCAAGATCCTAACCTTTTTTTGGATCCTCTATGATAAAAGTGATCTCGACGTGATATATCCTGTCATCTCTTCGACCTTCTCTCATATAATTTTAACTCTAGTTTGAACCACCTGGTTATCGCAACCATAAAAATATTTACAAACACCCACAATTTAGTTAAGCACATACGTTTCCGTTGAAAACTGTTGACTTCACCACGCTAACCTGTACAATTTGCAACGCCATTTAATGCTTAATCCCCTTCTCCTTACTTACCGTCTGAACTCTATCTTATCTTATCCTCCTTGTGTGTTGGCGCATAGCTTCAAGTGACTTTGCAGTTACGTAAACAAACAATGGCATACAATGCTGCTACCGTTATCTTAAGACTTCAATTAACTTTAGCTTAACTTTGTATTCAATTATTGAGACGCGGTTGAGTGGTTTACGGTGAAGGTAAGCTGTCTTGTTATTGTTTACATCGAAGGTCGTAGTTGATGTAAAGAATATTGTTGTTGTTGTAATGCCTGACAGGGATAAAAATCGATAAGATATTGAAAGCGACGATTTTTCTAAAAGCTCAAAGACTTATGAAGAGTCGTTCTTATTAATTACGCTAAAGATGACAAACGATAAACGATTACCAACCATCATTCTTCAGTTTTATATGGACGGAGATTTCCAGGTTCATTCGAGTTGTACTTGGTTGTCTGAACTCAGAAACCTGTTTAATTCCGGCTTAGGGTTTAGTTGCTCAGAAAATCTGGGCTTTGTTTAGACTTGATCAAATACCATTTAATTCAGCAGCTTTCTAAAAGTTAATTAGCGATAAATTCAATAAACATTCATTACTTAGTCATCCAAGGACATCACTGCGTATGCGCAACTAAATTTCGTTTGTAATTATGTTTACAAAATGTGAAACACCCCAGTCTACATGCTTAATTAATTACAAGAGTTTAATTGCCAACATGTTTTGCCACTGGTTAGGCAGCTAAGCTGCATATGCTCCTAAGAATATGTGTGGCGCATATTATTTGTTGAATGAATCGTTTTGTTGAAATGCTTAGTTAAGCCGACACAGCATATAAATATAACTGTAGACATACTGTACTGCAGAATAAATGTGTAGTGAAGTAAGCCAATAGGGCTTAAGAACTTCAAAGATATTATGCAAATGAGTTGAAATAAGTTCAGCAAATGGAATCAACGAAACATGTAGAGCCAAAGGGTTTCTATGAAATTTGAGTATTGTAATTATTTGGTACTTGAATGGAAATCTATGAAGTGATTTATGTACATATAATATTATTTTCTTCAAAAATGTACTTAATATTATTTGATATTAATACCTACATCCATCGATAGCCCACTTGATAACCACTGCAAATAAATAAAATTGAGAAAAAAACAAAATTTGTCAATAAAAATTTTGAAATTTATTCCAAAAAGTTGCCAAACTACTAACCATAGCTATACCACAAGCTGTTAGAAATGGTCGACGACAATGTGGATGAGTCCAGTTTGTGAAGAGAATGAAGTATAATTGATTGAATGTATTTATGAGAATTAGAAATTTACTAATTTTTGTTTCTAGTTTCTAATATTTTACAAAGAAAACTCGCAATCAAAAGCCAGAAATCAAGACATAATCACTGAATCCAACCCATCGGCAGTATGTTATCTTAATTAATTGTATTCTAAATAAGTAATTTATTTTAAATGCTATTGCAATTAAAATATTAGTCATTACTTTTCAGTTTTCATAATTTTCTGCACTCATACATTTCTTTTCATGCTGAAAATTTGATGGAAAGAAGAGAAAAAAAGAAAAATGAACAACAATATAGTAATTAATTGAAGTAATGCAATTATAATTCCATTATTAATCATTACTTCTCAGTATTTATTATTTTAGTGCTCATAAATTTCTTTTCTACACAAAATATAATGCAAATGAGCGAATAAAAAATAAATTTAAAATAAGAGAAAAAAGATTTGATACTTTAGATTTGTAATTATTTAAAGTAATGCTAATATAATCCATATTGATCAGTTTTCATTACTTACAACGCTCATATATTCCCCATATCCCAAAATTGCCAATATTTTTTTAGGTTTACAGTATTTGTAATGGGTAATTGTGAAGTAATGTTACTATAATTACAATGTTATGCATTACTTTTGACTTTTTTGCTTTCAGCAGCCACAATGTGTCAGTATTCATACAAATTATTAGATTTAAAATTAATTGACTGTACTTTGAATTGGTAATCAATTGAAGTAATGCTAGTATAATTCCATTATTAATCATTACTTTCAGTTTTTATTATATTTAGAACTCATATATTTCTCGTAATAAATCATTAATTGAGGAAAAATAAATAAATTCCAAATATTTATGTGACTATCTTGGCGCATCGCTATAATAAGAAAAGTCCCCAAATCTTAACGCTATAATTAAATTGTCCACTGTCAAACGGAATGAAAAAGATTTATTATAACTATTGACTAATTCATACATAGACACTTATATTAATATTTGCTTACATAAGCCCTCATGTTATCTCCCTCACAAATTCATTTCGTCATTGATTGTTTACTCCGCCATACATCCTTATCAGCGGTATGTGCTTGTAAAAATTAATAACGAAATTATTGATGAGCTATATATGCTTAACCGTTAGCTGATATATGGTCTTATTGAAAGTGACAATGTAACGGTTATAGCAAACGCTTATTGCCACCAACACCACTATCTTTGCTTCAGTTATATCAGATTTATAGGCTCGTTTATCATTTAATTGCAGAGTGTTGGCTACTTTGTTCGAGCTTGTCTAGTTGGCTCGCTGACTGGCTGTTTGGCAAGTGCGTGTGGCTCATATGTTCCTTCCGGTTGCCAACGGCGTTAAATAGTTTGTCACCAAAGTGTCAAATGTGGTTATGAATTTGGTCACACCTGGCTTGTTCAAGAGATAGATTAGCTTACAAGTACATGGATAAATACATATTCCAAGTCCGCAATGAAAGGCTGGATGACACAGCTCGAATGGAAAATCAGCTGGCTTAGCTGGTGTTTGGAATGTGAGGGGGAATTAGGTTGACAAATAGAAATGGCAAAACTTTGTATTTCTTATCAAGAAAATATATTTGTTCATATCCATATTCATATTCATATTCATATTCATATTTATATTTATATTCATATTCATATTCATATTCATATTCATATTCTTTTTTTTTTTTTCATATAATTCTTTATTTATTGAATCTGCTCTTTGGAGCCTAACAATAAGTTATAAAATCTTAATTCTAATTAAAACTAGACAAGCTCAACCAATTGATTGAGTTGTTTTGGTGAAACGTTGCTCCTCAGTGTGCTGGCATATCTCTTCTTTTTAGACGTGATTGATTACAAGAATGTAATAAAGCATTAGCCAATGGGTTTGGGAGATCGCGCAGTTTGGACAAATATTTATTTCTGCTGTTCTCTACTTCTTTCTTTACCATGAGAATACCAAGATCTTTATGGATATTTTCATTACGCATATACCATGGTGAGCACGTGATTGTTCTAAACATTTTTGATTGGAATCTCTGAATTATATCGATATTGGTTGCACAGGTCGTACCCCACAGTTGGATGCCGTACATCCAAATCGGCTTTATGACCGCGTTGTATAATAGAACTTTGTTGTTTAGGCTAAGTTTTGAATTTTTATTTAAAAGCCAATTTAAATGTGCTGCTCTTATCTTCATGCAGGTTATTTTGCTCGATATGTGTTTTCTCCACGTGAGCCTTCTATCCAAGTGAATACCAAGATATGTTACTTCAGTCGCTTGGGGTACTAAAATATTGTTCATTTTAACTGCCGGACACGTTTTTGGTCTTAGAGAAAATGTAACATGCTTGCACTTCTGTTCGTTTACATTTATACGCCAGTTTGCTAGCCATTCTTCGACAAAAATCAAATGCGCTCCTAATAAAGGGTGATTTTTTAAGAGCTTGATAACTTTTAAAAAAAAAAAACGCATAAAATTTGCAAAATCTCATCGGTTCTTTATTTGAAACGTTAGATTGGTTCATGACATTTACTTTTTGAAGATAATTTCATTTAAATGTTGACCGCGGCTGCGTCTTAGGTGGTCCATTCGGAAAGTCCAATTTTGGGCAACTTTTTCGAGCATTTCGGCCGGAATAGCCCGAATTTCTTCGGAAATGTTGTCTTCCAAAGCTGGAATAGTTGCTGGCTTATTTCTGTAGACTTTAGACTTGACGTAGCCCCACAAAAAATAGTCTAAAGGCGTTAAATCGCATGATCTTGGTGGCCAACTTACGGGTCCATTTCTTGAGATGAATTGTTCTCCGAAGTTTTCCCTCAAAATGGCCATAGAATCGCGAGCTGTGTGGCATGTAGCGCCATCTTGTTGAAACCACATGTCAACCAAGTTCCAGTTCTTCCATTTTTGGCAACAAAAAGTTTGTTAGCATCGAACGATAGCGATCGCCATTCACCGTAACGTTGCGTCCAACAGCATCTTTGAAAAAATACGGTCCAATGATTCCACCAGCGTACAAACCACACCAAACAGTGCATTTTTCGGGATGCATGGGCAGTTCTTGAACGGCTTCTGGTTGCTCTTCACCCCAAATGCGGCAATTTTGCTTATTTACGTAGCCATTCAACCAGAAATGAGCCTCATCGCTGAACAAAATTTGTCGATAAAAAAGCGGTTTTTCTGCCAACTTTTCTAGGGCCCATTCACTGAAAATTCGACGTTGTGGCAGATCGTTCGGCTTCAGTTCTTGCACGAGCTGTATTTTATACGGTTTTACACCAAGATCTTTGCGTAAAATCTTCCATGTGGTCGAATAACACAAACCCAATTGCTGCGAACGGCGACGAATCGACATTTCACGGTCTTCAGCCACACTCTCAGAAACAGACGCAATATTCTCTTCTGTACGCACTGTACGCATTCGTGTGGTTGGTTTAATGTCCAATAAAGTAAACTGAGTGCGAAACTTGGTCACAATCGCATTAATTGTTTGCTCACTTGGTCGATTATGTAGACCATAAATCGGACGTAAAGCGCGAAACACATTTCGAACCGAACACTGATTTTGGTAATAAAATTCAATGATTTGCAAGCGTTGCTCGTTAGTAAGTCTATTCATGATGAAATGTCAAAGCATACTGAGCATCTTTCTCTTTGACACCATGTCTGAAATCCCACGTGATCTGTCAAATACTAATGCATGAAAATCCTAACCTCAAAAAAATCACTTTTGATGCTATAATTGGGCATTTGTTTCGTCTCACTAAAGCTGTGTATCCGCAAAAGTTGATGTCAAAATATTACAGCTGTTGGAAGGTCTGCTGTATATATTATGTATAGAGTTGGCCCTAAAACACTGCCCTGAGGTACACCAGCTCTTATTGGTCGTTCTTCAGATATGAAGTCTCCTACTTTGACAGTAAACTTTCTATTTTTTAAATAAGACTCCAAGGTTTTATGCATTTCGAGAGGTAAGCTTTTTTTAATCTTATATAAAAGCCCGTCATGCCACACTTTATCGAACGCCTGAGCCACATCTAGAAATATAGCAGAACAGTACTCTCTATACTCGAACGCCCTTCTGATTTCCTTAGTAATTCTATTTACTTGTTCTACAGTGCCATGTTTTGCACGAAAACCGAATTGGTGCGTTGGTATTACATTATTTTCATGGAGGAAAGGAGACATCTTTGATAGTAACACTTTTTCAAATATTTTAGAAAGACAGGGTAGAAGACTGATTGGTCTGTATGAAGACGGCTGTGTCAAGTCTTTACCTGGTTTCTCTATCATGATGATCTGCGACTTTTTCCATGAACTTGGATAGTACCCGGAACTGAGAATAGCGTTAAAGAGCAAGGAGAGTACTGTTAAAGCAATATTTGGTAACTCAATTAGCATTTTTGGAGTAATTTTATCGTGTCCTGCCGACTTTTTAGGATTCAGCTCTTTTATGATTTTAATAATTTCAGAAGATGACGGTTGAATAGACCCAAGCGACTCGTTAGCGCTATTGGAGATGATTGGCAGCTTAAAGCTGTTCTTTGGGCAATTAGGTTGAAATACCTTTACTAGGTGATTTGCGAAACAATTTGCCTTATCCTCGTCACTTCGTGCCCAGTTTCCACCCAAGCCTCTTATAGGCAAGTTGGAGTCGACTGGAGGCTTCATTGACTTTTGGGCTTTCCAAAGACAATTTCCTTTGTTTGAATTTGGACACAGTTTCTTTATATAATTGTGAGTGTGGTATTCTTCCTCACGTTTAAGCGCTGTTTTTAGTTTTCGTACAGCATATTTTAGTTGCATCTGAGTAGAAGGGGAGCGATTTAACTGCCATTCACGTCTAGCTCGCCTTTTTTCATTTACAAGCTTTTCTATTTCATTATTAGTGATTTTTCTGCGGATAATCGGTTTATTGCTTATGTTTGGTGTTGCTATGACAGCTGCATTTGATATTACATCATTAAATTCTCTTATACCTTCATCAATATCTCTTTCTGTATTTATTTTTACATCAATATTAATGTGGCTACTCACATATTTTTTGTATTTTAACCAGTTCGTTTTGTGAGATGTTAGACCCACCTTTGGCTCAACGAATGTAGGTTCTTCACACAACTTTATTAGTACAGGTGAATGATCTGAAGATAAGTCTATACATGTATCAGCTGTCACAAGTGATCTATCTATATTTTTGGTTACAGCGAAATCAATTAAATCTGGTATTTTGTTACGATCACTGGGCCAGTATGTAGGCTTACCAGGAGATATTATATCAAGGTTATTGTGGTTTATAATGGTTTGGTACAACTGGCGTCCTTTCGGATTATTAAGACGTGACCCCCAGTACATGTGTTTTGCGTTATAATCTCCACCTGCTAGAAATCTATGACCTAGCGTTCCAAAGAAGTCTTTAAATTCGCTATCTGTAATTTTAAAACGAGGTGGGCAGTATATAGCCGATAGATTTAAATCACAACCCCGATTTTTTAACGATATTGTTGTAGCTTGTAACTGTGCTGTAGCATGAGAACCCAGAGTAAAGTGGTTTAACCGATTTCTAACCAATACTGCCGTTCCGCCATGTGCTTTTCCATCCGGGTGATTTGTAACATACAGTCTAAATCCCGGTATTTTAAAATTGTTTTTGTTTGTCAGATGAGTCTCTGATATTAACATTACATCTATATTTTTTTCAGACAGAAATCTAATAATCTCTAGTTTATGTTGGTTAACACCGTTAGCGTTCCATATACAAATGTTTAGTATGCTCATTTTTTTTTACTTAATAAAGTTTGCAGCATTTGGTTTTGTGATTTTATTAAATCTTGGATCATGTTTTGCATTGTAGACATAAATTGTGTCATACATTGCGTAAGATTTATGATCATAGTTTCAATACCACTATTTGGAGGATTTTGCGGTGGTTGCATTTGTACATTGTTGCCTTTTACAACATTGGCATAGCTCCCTTGTACAGTATTATTTTTAATATTACTAGATTTCGGAATATGGTCTGTGATATCTATAATGTCAGTACGGGGAGTATGTAACATTTGGTTACGTCGTGCTTGAATTCCCTGTGACAACTTCGATTTCAAATTTTTATAAACAGGACAACCCCTGTAGTTGGCAGTGTGACTTCCTCCACAGTTGCTGCATTTTTTGTTTAAATCCTCTTTCTTGAGGATACATTTTGAAGTGGGATGTAAATCTCCACATACCACACAAACACTGCGTAGAGTGCAATAAGATTTGGTATGCCCATACTCTTGGCAGTTGGTGCATTGTACCGGACCGTTTCTTTTGTGTGGTTCTTCTACGGTTACTCTACGGTACAGCAAATATTTTAAATTATATATTGGATGCACTTCGTTCTTTTTAAGCTGATTAGAATTCGGCATCAATTCAATTCTAAACATTGGTTGTGGTACTTTGTTTCTGTTAAAGATGTTTACGACAGTTTTAACTTCAAAGCCACATTCTTCAAGAGCTTCTTTGATTTCACTAGAGTCTACAGATGACTCTATACCTTTAATTACTACAGCTAGGCCCTTTGAGCTCTTCAACTGATAGGAATAATAATTTTTGTTTTTATCCGACAAAAACTTTACAACATCCATAAAACTTTTCTCAGTGTATGTCTGTATTTTCGTTTCATCTATATTGCCTTTTTTTAAAGGCACTATATGAAAAGTTTTTTGTACCTACAATTTCGCTTAATTTAGCAACAAGAGTATTTGAGCTACGCTCGCGCAAATATATTGGGGGCGGTTTGGCATACGCGACTGTGGTGGTACCTTCGCATCATCAACAGAACCATACCTTAGAACGGCAAATCTGTTGCCATTTAAAACGTCAGGTTTATTCTTGGTTGGCGTGCCGCCTTGAAATTTTTAGGATTGACCGCTGACTTCACAGGACTTAATTTCCTTTTTATTTTGACGTAGCGGTCAATGCCAATCTGAACAGATGGACCTTTTTTGATTTGTGCATTCTCACCTTGCGTTTTCTTCGCTGTCTGCTCGCTTGCAGGTACCTGCTTATATGTTGATGCGTTCGTGTTTGTTGCTGGCCGTTGTTGGCTGCCGTTCTCTGCTACTATTGTTGTTGCTAAGCTCTGCTTAGGGTGCTGCTCCGTTGATCGCTGTGATGTCTCATCCTTCTCGCCTTTGCCTTGTTTGTTGGTAGGAGCTGGTTTTGCAGGCTCGACAAAGCTAAAGTAGGCATTCAGAGAATGCCTACGGCCTTGTTGGTGAGGCTGCGCAGCGCTCATGTTATTGTTTATTGTTTATTTTCTCGCACTTAGAATTTGTTATTTAGTATTTATTATTGTTTGTACACTTTTATTTTTGTGATTTTTTTTTGTTTTGCTAACAATTTCGGCGTTATTGACTAACGCTTGGCTTAATGCACTGTTTAAGTTGTTTTGTTTTTTACTTATTTTATTTTAATTTTAGGTTTTAGAGAATAATCATGGAGCGCATAAAATACACGTGCGGTTGAAAGCTCTCTCAAATGATGATGATATTCATATTCATATTCATATTATATATATATCTTATTCATATTCATATTCATTTTCATTTTCATTTTCATTTTCATATCCAAATTCATATTCATATTCATATTCATATTCATATTCATATTCATATTCATATTCATATTCATATTCATATTCATATTCATATTCATATTCATATTCATATTCATTTTCATTTTCATATTCATATTCATATTCGTATTCATATTCATATTCATATTCATATTCATATTCATATTCATATTCATATTCATATGCATATTCATATTTATAATATATTCATATTCATATCCATATTCATATTCATATTCATTTTAATATTAATATTCATATTCATTTTCTTATTTATATTCATATTCATATTCATATTCATTTTCATATTCATATTCATACTCATGTTCATATTCATATTCATATTCATATTCATAATCATATTCATATTCATATTCATATTCATATTCATTTTCATATTGATATTGATATTGATATTGATATTCTTATTCATATTCATTTTCGTATTCGTATTCATATTCATATTCATATTCATCATATTCATATTCATATTCATATTCATATTTATATTCATATTCATATTCATATTCATATTCATATTCATATTCATATTCATATTCATATTCATATTCATTTTCATATTCATATTCATATTCATATTCATATTCTTATTCATATTCATATTCATACTTCTTCTCATACTACTACTTATATTCATATTCATACTCAAATCCATACTATTTCTCATACTATTTGTTTTTTCGTTTCGAAACAATTCTCCCATTTAGAGAAGCAACAATTGCTCTTTTGTGGACATACATACATTTCAACCTCAATCAAATGCGTATGCTTTTGTATACAAGTAGGCGTCGTGACAATTCAACGCACACAATTTCCACTCACGCAAGCAACAGTCAATCAATCAGTCAGTCAGGGCATAGCCAACAATAATAACAAAAACAAGCACAAATATTGCAAATAGAAACTATGCAACAAAATTAAATTTCCGTTATACAATTCCGTTATTAAAACTGTCACGCTCATATCCACTTTTTCTAAACTTTTCACTTCAAAATAATTCTTAAATTCAACTCGACACCTGGCCACAATCAGCTTGTGTCATTACGGTGTAATGCGCAACAAGTGAAGACGCCCACATGCATGGTTGCTAGTTTCACACACTGATTTACGCAAACAGCTTTCAAACCCACAAAAAATCAGTCTTTCAAGTGAAGAAGAGTGAGTGGTTTCGCCTTGGAGATGTTTGAATGTGCATGAATGCTAGAAGAAAGCACAAGCACTCACACATCATACCACACACTACTTGAGTCGTTATTGTTGCATTGGCCCCATTGCATTTTGCCATTGTCGAGGCGTACACAACTTTTCAGATTCACTGCAGGGTGAAAGTTGGTGATGCATGCCAGCGTGCTGTCTCATTGTCCTCCTTGTATGTATGTAACTTGTATGTGCAGATGACACTTCTCCTGTGTTCTATTCGTTCAGTCAGTCATATTTTAATGCTCTGTTTTTACTTTTAACTTCTGCACGCGAAGAAACCTTAATGCGGCAAACGCATTCTAGAGATAAAGCGCTTAGCAAAATGATATCATGGTGTGAGCTCCCCGGCAGGCAATGAAGAAATTGAAATCAATGTAAGCATGTTGGCTTCGGTTGAGTTTCTTCCGTGGATACTTTTCTTCTTATGAATTTGTAAACTTTTGTTGTCATTTCTTGACTACAATAGAAGTTCGAGAGAGATTTAAATGGAGAATCACAAACTAAAAAGAGCTTCAGTTAGCTTATTTGTATGTACTTGATTTAAAGATCTAGTAAAGAACTCTTTGATAGACGAACCTCAGTATCCAATTCCGTTTCCATCCCAATTGGTTCTACGTAACTAAAACTTACTAGAATTCTGATTTTTTTCGCTCTGATTTAGATGTTATTTGTAATGCTTTGTTGGAACAAAAAAATATATTATGGAATTTATATTTGAGGTCATTTAATGATTATAGCGTGAGTCATCTCTGAATACCTTGATCCTCTAACTATTCTTTTGAACTCTTCTATACTGGACGGCCTTCCATAGAAAATCATAAAAGACTGTACAGCTGCTGGTTCATGTGGAAGGTAATACGAATATCGCACACAATATCTGGAACTCTCCTAAAGACCTGATTTTTCTCGCAGCAGAAGTTCGGTATGGAGCGGAATATTCACTGAGCTTGAGCGCTCACTGATTTGCTCTTGTTATCATATTATAGCGTCGAAACCGAGAGATTTGAGCGAATAACTAACTTACCAAGAAGCGCTTTTGTCTTGAGATTCTTAAGTTTTCAATAGCCAAAATCAGGACATCATGAAAAATAGCAGAATTTTCGAACTATCTAAGAAAGACACTGTTAAGATGATAGCTGAACTTGTGAAGCGGACTTGATCAACAACACAGAGGTCCTCAAGTGAGAGGAACATACAATAATTATATTTCTTCCGCTGAGGCCTTCAATTTTATGTAGCAGAACCTACTGGTATTACGAAAATTATCATATCTGGAACTGATAAGTAACTATACTCTGAAGGTAATATATAAACTTATGGAACAAAAGTTAACTGATAGAAACGCGAAGGTCCCCTTACTTAGGGTTCTATGCCAGACTCACTAATTACAATTATCGAACAACACTTAATCAGTCTTGAAGTCATTCTGTTCGAGAGGCTCTTCATTAGTTTGGAGTCTCTTTGGGTTCTAACCAGAACTCAGTTCTTTCCAAGTGAATTTGAATTGGATACGACGAATTTCCTGCAATTTTGATT
This sequence comes from Zeugodacus tau, assembly GCA_031772095.1. Taxonomy (NCBI): domain Eukaryota; kingdom Metazoa; phylum Arthropoda; class Insecta; order Diptera; family Tephritidae; genus Zeugodacus; species Zeugodacus tau. The sequence goes on along the minus strand of CM062652.1, from coordinate 62,135,453 downwards.
ATATTTTGTGAGGTGACCTCTGTTCGTCACAATTTACCACCAGAAAAAACAAAGCCAATCACTCCCGCGAAAAACTGTCAACATACGAAAGCCATTTCAGCAAATGTGAGCGACGCATCGAAATCTGGACATTGAAATTTCGTGGAAAAGTCAACAGTGTGTCATATTTGCCAGCGTCAAGCCAACGCCTTTAGACAACCGCATAGAAAATTCCTGTTGTGGTTGGTGACATGAGTGAAAGCAACAACAGAAACATGAAACCATAAACAGAACAATAACAACAACAATTGCAATAAATAAGCAAACCCACGTGATAAATGCAGGCATTGCCCAACCAACAGCTGCAAGCAAAGGTGGCTAAACAACAAAGGTTAGCCGGAGAGTTGCATGCGAGAGAGAGAGAGAGTTGTGTGTGCGTTCGTTTGTTCATGTGAGTTGACTTGGCACCCAGAGGTGCTTTCCTGGCAGTTGTGCACACTCTCTTCACTGTTGTTGTATTGTGGAGGCTTAAAAGCGCTAAAGTATTGCAGCAACTATAGCAATAACAACAACCGCTAACTGCAGGCTCACCCCATGCGGTAATTAAGTTGCTTGGTGCCTGATTGTTTCATACTACAGTGTAGTCAAATTGAAGCTTGGAGCGTGTGAATTGCCGCCATTGTAGCGGTGCGGTTGTGTGTGTGTCGTAGTAAAAAGGAAAAAGTTTTAGTGTGAGTCATTTAATTTAATGTTCAAGTTTTTAAAATGCTTTAGTTCAGGTGGAAAATGAAGAAATTGTGCAGCTAACATGTCAAATTAAAAATAGGAGCTTTAGTATGTGAGTAGATATGTTGACTTCCAGTCGTGAAAGTGCTATATTTGCTTTTTGATTTTCCCTTTGCCGGCTTTTTTTAGAACTTTGCTTTCAGAGTGAGTTTATTAAATTCGTCTATTCTTATTTTGCCAAGGGTTTCAGCTTTCTTATGGTACATTGAACTGGAAAACAACAGAAATCGCTGATAGTGATATTAACTTACGAGTGTTTGGAAGCATCTAAATTTCCGCTGGACTCAATGAAGACCTCTAGATCAGTACCAAACTCAATGGAGACTTCATCAGTCATTTTTATTATATTATCTTGTAAGAAGAACAGTCCGTTCTAATACTTCAAGAGCTGAACATAGGTTACCCATGGACCTTCCCCTGATGTATGGACGCTATGAGCATTCAGCTTAAGTTTTCACATATTATATTTATATTTATATCATATTTATTCTAAAAGTGGAATTTTTTGATTTCCTCATTTAAACACAAACAAATATTTATTATTTTTGTATATTAGTGCGTATTAAGTATTTGCATGGCAATTTTAGCTCTTCTCTGAACAAATTTTGCTCTTCCATATACGTACAGCCTTAATTTGATTTCAGAAATTTTACGCAAAACTTCGAAACTGTTTTAGTTTCATGCAGACAGTTTTTAACGGTACCAACACATATGTTGTTGTAAAGTGTGTCGGAAACAGATTTCTTGCAAAAGTACTTTTTAGTTTATTTAATGAATAGTGTTGGCAAAGGCGTTGTAAGTGGCTGTCATGCAGCGACTGTGAAATAAAATTTGAGCAAAAAAAGTTGAAATGGCAGTTGAAGGAAGGGTAATTTTTTCTGCAAATATATATGTATTTCTGTTTCTATTTGTGTGTATGTTTGGGAAAAAGTGTGCTAATTAAATCCAGTTCTCACCCTTCATTTGTCCGTTTTTGCTGCCACAATTCGCGCGCTTATTTTTCTTTTAATTATTTTTCGTTTGGCAATATGTTGATTAATGAATTATACAGCATGGCGAAAAGTGATTATTCGTGAACAGCAGAAAAAACGCACAAACTACACGAAAAAATGCTGGAAAATGTGAAAATTTATACAAAATAATTGGCAGCAGTGGCTTAAAGCATTAAAATTGTAGCAATGTGCAGACGAAGAAATTAAAAAAAAATCAAATAAAATAAAAAAATTCGAAAAGTAAATATAAACAGTTATTTTTAAATAAATGTATTACATATATATGCAAAAAGAGCCAAAAGTTTCGACCATTTGTAAAAAGTGTAAATTATCACTGGCTATACTGATTTGCTTAAGCGCTTTTTATATACACTTTTATATAAATATAATTCTTTTCTCCGCTCGCATTAATGAAATTTCGCATATTTTTGTTGCCTAATGGTTGCAACGAATTTAATAGTTTCCAGCTTTTTATATGCAATGTCAAGCTCTTCCTTTTACAAATTGTCGGCCGTCAGGTCGTATGAGTAATACAAATTGTACGCTTGGAGGCGAAAACATTTCTGCCCGAGAGCGTGAAAAGACATAAATATTATTGCGTACAACAAATAGCAAATACCGAAAATTCGATAAAGTGCTTAAAGCTTTCAGTGTGTGCCAACAACATATAAAAATCATGTGCAGCGTTAATGGGCTTATGGGCTTTATTAACTGGTGTAAATTGCTTTTTCCACGATTATGCTTTTAATTTTAAGCTTTTTGGACGCTATGAACTGGTTCTTTAATTTTTATAACCTAAAAATTTTATCAATGCGGCAATACATCACTCATTTTATGAATTATTTGAATTATTCGAGTTGACAGGGCGTAGGAAGACATTTTTAATATGTGCAAAGATAAATATATGTTATAGGGAACAACATTCTCGTATCAGAAATCGGTTTAACTCTCTTGTGTCTACTTTTAACACCCCTTTCGCTCTCTCTTTAGACACTTATTTATCACTTAAATAAACTTTTCATAGACTCTCCAACAACTTAGTCTTCGTACCCTCCAACACTATCATAAGATATACTGAATTTGACTAATTAAGCTAAAGCAGTAAACTCACTCAATCAATGCCTTAGGCGCTGACGCTAATCTGACAAATAAATTGGCATATGAGAAGTAATATAAAATGAGTTTGACATTAAGCAATCGGCCGATTAATGAACTTCGTGACAAGCATACAGCCATAAATATAGCCACAGCAACCACTGTTGGAGCAGACAACATTCATGTCTAACTAAACTCATGCATTTGTGAGTTAATGTGAATCATTTAGTTTTTGCCTCGAGACATATTGTAGTCATAGCAATCATAAACGTCGCTGTGGGTTAATTTATATAATTTCTTTTGTTTATCTTATTCTATATTCATTTATTTTTGAAATGCTGCTTAATCGGTGGAAGGCGTAAAGTGGAAAAGTTATTAATTTATATTATTTTTCTTTGCTTTTGCTCATTGTTCTCGATAGATAAGAGTTGTTAGCTTCTGTAGAGTTTAGTTGTTTCGTCCAGAGCAAGCACTTTGTAACAGAAATGTAGCTTCATTAGGATGAGTAGAGAAGAGTAAGCAAAAGTATCTACTGATACAGTGGTTTATTGGTATTACTTAATTAAAAGCGCGGTGTTAATAATGACACTTTTCGATGGCCTTTACACAGTTTTAGTGCAAGTCCTTCAAAAAGTGCTTAGGAAGTTACTACAGAAGTGCGAATATTAGAACACGAAGGGACACAAAATTATCAGTAAAGTTAGAGAGCAGAACGTTGGGAATTGAGTTAAAGATCTTTCAATGCTGTCAACATGGAGTGTTGAAATTTAATAGAAATGTTGAGGTTAGGTTAAATATGAAACACATTAAAACCCAACGTCGCTTGGGTACCACCAAAGGCAGAAAAAAGGAAGGAGGAATTATAAAATTTACTGAAAGAATTTCTTCAGAATTTAAAAATCTTTATTAATAGAAAATATGAATCAATTGGATGTATTGATATAGTTGTTCTAAAGATTTGGTTGCTTTGATCGAGATATCTAGACTCATTAGTTTTTAGCCAAAATGTTAATAATTTTGTACACTGTAGACTTCCAGAACGCTAGACCGTTCTCTTCAAGAAATGACTACAATTGAGTCCCTACAACAATATATGCGATAATGAAATAAAAATGCTCTTAGCGGAAGACAAGTCTTCCAAATTTCTGTAGATTTATGATTTGAAAGTACAATTGCATAAATTAAATCTCCTAACCTTTGAATTTTACTGAGTTGGTAGACCTTAGTCGGATAAAAATATATTGAATTTATTACGGAATTGTTTAATTCCCAGTACACATTCATGTGTATATGTATAAGTACATAATATATGATTATATACTGTCATGTTGGTTGCCCTTAAATGCAATTTTTTATATTTACATTCTCACCTCTCTCAAGTGACTGAATATAATATTCAAAATTTCTTCTATTCCCCTTTCTATTTTCTATTCCCCTTTTATTGTACCCTGTTTCTCAATTTTTTTACGCTTTGTTGGCTTTCTTCGCTCATTGAATATGAAAATAACTTTGACACATGCTGTTGTATCTAGTATACATAATCGTGATAAGTATATATGTGAGAATTAATGAAGGAATGTCTGATAGATAAATATATGTCATTTATGTATATTAACTTAGATATTTCTCGATTAGTAGATATATACGCATCTAGCTAAGATACTCATACGCCAGTGTGTTGATATTAATAAGCCGATATGTATGCATAATTGTGTGGTAACGTGGCTTCTAACATATTGTTAAATAACTTAATTATACGAAATATACATACATATAAAGAAGCGATATATAATCATATAAATAAGTGGTACAAATGACCATAATAAGTCTTTAATTTTTGTTAAAAAAAGTCTGCTACACACGAATGTCCGACATACAATACAGGGTGTGAATTATTAAGTAACTTTAAGTTCTAAATATTTATTCTTACGGTAATAAAAAATACAATCGAAATATATCTTTTAAATTACAGAAATACTATTTAAAGGACTTTAATGACATTAGCGCCACCTACCGAGTAAATAAAATTAAAAAGTAGTCTCCATCATTATTTGATACTAAAAGGCACTCAAACATATGCATAACTCCTTCCTTCTCACTTTTCCTTCAAATAAAGGGTTGTAGTATAAATCATTTTATTATTAATTCATTTTTTGGTAATCACTCATTTAATTATTATATCTGTTTTTTTTTGCATTATACTAATTTATTGCCATCACTGTAATTAGCATAAATCTACACATATTCGCTAAGCACGTGCATTGCGCCTACGGCATGATTAAATAATTCACGTGCAAAAGACAATTGTGGTAATTTATCCAAATGAGATAGCAGCTCTGTTGGTGGATGGGGCGTATGAGTAATGTGTTTGAGATTAAGTGGTTGGAAAGGGTTGGAACGTCTAATGGTTGAATAAACTGATAATTACAATATTTTTTGGAAAAATTAAAAAAAAAATATAATAAATAAATATTTGCTTCAAAACACATTTGTGATCATAAAAATGTAGAAATTTCAAAAAGCTCCATAAATAAAAAAACTATATTTTCATAAAATAAACAATATATTCTAAAACAAGTTTAAAAAAAATTCAATACAGTTCCTATTGCTTGCTTATTTACTTTGCTTTGTTGCTATTTCCTATTCATATTTGCTTACGTGCACATGCATAAGGCAAACAGGCTAGCTTTCATATGCGTATTCTAACAGCTTTGTTAATATTTGTTTATTTTCATTTGCTTTGGAGCTTTTTTGCTGACAGTAGGACAAGTGCAACGCTACGCACGTGCAAGTGCACACACACTCAATCCTATACTTATATGTGCTTGTTAACATAGCTATTGCCAATGCTATTGTTGCTGTTTGAACACACACGTTCTCACTCTTTTTCTAACATTTTTCCTACACTCTTCCCACCATTGTACCGTTGAAAAGTTTGATTTTTGCCGCGGGCATTGTTATGCAACTCAGCATTGTGTATTTATTTATTTGCATAGTCCTGTGTTGTGATGGATGAAGCTCGTACTCTTTTCATAACAAAATTATTGGCTACTCGTAACGCTGTATAAAGGCAAGCCGCGTACGTATTTAAAGAGCTAAAAGCAATTATAAATAGATAACACGGAATCCTTAAGTACGTTAAAAGGAACAAAAATATATTTAATAAAGGACCGCGGACTATATAGAATGCTTAGGGCGACATCATATCCAAATAGTTTTTCGTAAAGCTCAGAAAGCGTAAACAATTATATTTACTTTATATTAACATCAAATCGAATTAGCTTAAACCGATAATCAAAGCAAAGTAAGAGGAAAGTATGTAATTTTATTAGATCCAAAAATTTTCGCTCTCAAAATGGCTATGTTCCAAGTTTATAAGGGGTTTATTTTTCTATGCCGATTAACACTTAAATTACCTTATTATGAAAAAAAAAAACAGTTTAAGAATAAAAGTATTATATAATGTGAATGCAACCAAAAGAGTTCACAATGCAAGTTTCAAGTATGATCATTAAGGGGTTATATACAGTTAGACTGCCGAAAAAAAGTGAATTTTCCAGAATTTTTTCTGAGAAAACTTTTTAATTTATTGATCCAAAAATTTATACACATATTATGGTATCTTTTAACTGTATTTTAAGACTTAGTACTAGTAAAAATATTTATTTGAAAAAGAGCTTTAGCTGATCTCCAGGAGCTCCTCTCAAAAAAGACGTTTTGCGGTGATCACTATATCTCGGAACTGGATCATCCGAAATTAAAAAACCAAACAGATTTCGTTAAAATAATGTTAAATCTAGTAATTAATCGAAGGAATAAGCAAAATAAAATTGTTTGACAAAATTGCGGTTTCTCAAAAAAAAAATCGATTTTTCACCGAAATTTCGGCCTTAAATTGTTTATAAAAAAAATATTTATCAGAGAGAAAAAATCTACGATTAATTACTAAAAAATATATTTAAGAAGGTCGTGTTAAAATTTGAGACTAATCGGTCTAGCCGTTTTCGAGTAATGTTGGTCACCGACTTTGAAAACACCATTTTGAGAAAAACGCGTTTAAAGTTTGGATCTTGTACTTAAAAGCACTCTGAAACGCCTTTTCAAATTCATTTGCTTGTAACTTTGAAAATATTCACCGGAACGATATGAAATTTTCTGTGTGTATTCTTAAATATATGTACATTAAGAAAATGAAATAAAAAAAAATCGATTTTTTGAAAATTCTAACTGTATATAACCCCTTAAATAATGTATTGAGTCTATGAATGACTCGTTAACCTTTCTAAAGGAAACGAAACGAAGAAGAATATATTTAACAATATTTAAATTTAAAATTTCATTTTTAAATACCTTCTATGTATGTAAATTAATATGCTTGGTATTGAGTATACACTTACCGAAAGATGTATTACATGTAAATGCTTGAAATAGAGCCGTACTACATACATTTATAGTTATGAGACAACTGCGCGGTAATACATACAGTTTAGACTTAACTAGTTTTACTTGATGGAAATGCAGCCTAACACTTACCTAGAAAGAAAAGAGATAAATATGATGATTAACATATAAATGAAAATCTGTATGCATTATAATATTAATACTTAAAATTAATTTTAGAAAAAAATAAAATAACGGATGTAATAGAAAAGAGAACACAAAAGCTGCTGTGAAAAAAATGTTTCAAGTTTCCCTTATGGAAGAAAGTTATTATTTAATTGGTTGGTTGTTGACTACGCTGGCGTATAAGTATTTTTTTTAATTTATTTGTCATAGCAATAACCTTATAGAGAACTGAGTTTTACATTTTCCTCTGCCTTAGGGCTAAAATCTTTTTCTGGATTGCCAAACTGCTTAATACCTACTTTCAGGTGTTGGAAGCATTTTACTACCTTGATTCTTAAAATTTTATTTTTAGTTTGGAAGTATTTCCTGCTTCCTTATCACATTTTCTCGCTGCACTACACCCTTTTCCATCTAGCAGAAAATTCACTTCCGTATTCTCTTAATAAATTATGTAAAATTGCGGTTAATTAATGGTATGAAAAGCAATTTTCCACGAACCACAGAGTCACTGACATGCACACACTAACCGGCATATATGTATGCCAACGGCAAAAAAATATGTTTACCAACGATTATTTTAATTGTTGTTTTCTCTGGCAGGCAAAAAATTTATAAATTATCGCTGGTTACTCGCACGCAAAGCAGACAGGCCTCATCACCTCATCATTTCCTATTTGTCACACTCTTATTGCGAATGAATATTTAAAATGATTCACGTTGCTGCTGGCGACAAATGTACTCAGGTATAAATTATGCGCCCAAATGTATGCACATCAATTTGCTGGACTGCTGGACAATAGCATTTATTAGGCTTGTTGCTAACCGTTGATTCTTATTTATTATATATTTTATTTATTTATGCAGATACTTTGGTGTCTTGTGGTTTGTAGGTAAGGTAAGATGTATTTCTAAGGTAGCTTAGTTGTATATTTTCCACTGCCTAATTAAATTATACTTCTGCTTAATAAAGTTGGTGAATTTTATTTAACTTTAGCAGTGTTTACTGTACAAGTTATTTATGTTAATGAAAAGTTTAATAATTCGAGAAGTTGTAGAATGAAGGTTTATTACTTAAGTATTAATAACATGCCTGTTGAGAACTGCAGTTGAAAATGGATGAAAAAGGAACCAAAACGATTTAAATATAACTAAACTCCCTCAGCTTTACTAAACTGTAATTCTCAACCAGTTTATAAAATTTTTCAAGACCAAAAATTAAAACTGACGAGAAATTCCGGAAACTTTTACAACAAAATCTGGCTATATATTTTTTTGCTAGTTCCACCATCAACAAATCGTTCACCATTCATCTGTAATAGAACAAACAAATCTCTCACCTAACCACTCAACAAGCCTTCCAAGCAACCTTCCTTCCGTTTCATTCAGTTTGTTAATCCTTTTATGATAAGTGTGTTTACGCTCATCTCATCCACTTTCTTTTATTCCATTGCAATTTACTCTTATCTGCTTAATTCATTTTCTAGCACTTGGCGCGGCGCCACCGCAACATTTTCTATTTATTTCCGCTAGAATTATGCTAATGCGTCGCATAACGTCAGAAAAGCGCTTCATTTGTGAAACTTAATGTCACTGGCGCGTGCTTGAAAGCGTTGAATTGTAACCACCATCAGCTTCAACAACATGATGAGCGCGTTTGAGTGGGTAGCCGTTGCGAAGAATGGTAGTTGGTAGCAAAACAAGTGGACATTCGTAAGCTTTGCACACACTTTTGTCTACTTTCTCAAACAAAAAGCTCATAAACTACATTTCCTAATGATAATTCAATGGCGTGCGTGTGGGTGGCAAGGACATTGACAAGCAGCCAGTCAGCCAGTACCGTGTGAAGTGGAAGTCGTTGAAGTAGATAATGCAAGAAACAAAGAACAGCACAATTGATGAATTCAATGAGCTAAACAATGAATAGCAGAAAGAAATGATGTGATGCCACACAGCTGTGTCGCATGAAAGCGCTGCTGAAGCGCGCGAGCGTTATCATGCGAATAAAATGAAGTGTAGTCTATAGTTAGGCGCCCGACTGTGTAGGCGGAAAACTTGTCTCAGACATTTGGCTAGTTAGTAGAGGGTGAAAGAGCGTGAGAGAGGGTGAGAGAGAGAGGAAAGAAGTGTGCACACTTACGCATATATCGTTATGTGTGGCTATTATTAGTGTGTTATTGAGTAGAACCATATGCCTTGGATATTTGAACTTGAAATTTAAATTATTATTTAGTGATATCTCTGATGTAAGTAAATGGCAAATATTGTAATATTATTCAGATGTTGAGGAAATTCATATTTAACTTATCAGAAGCCCACAATTAAGTACTATCCGTTGGTTGAACATAAAATGCAAACATTTCCATTCATAAGTACCTTGCAAAAGTTAATTTAATGAAAATATAAATTAAGCGCAATATGCAAATATTTTCGAAGGATTATCTGGCATAAAGTGATACATTTTCACAAACCAAAATTCATATATAGAGTATATATATCTATTCATATATATATACATATATTACATATTTCTTGGCATCAGCGCATATAAAATACATAACTGTCAAGTTCATCTGTTTGCAAAAATGTTTGTTCAAAATAAAATCGAAAATGAAAAAGTGAAATTGCCAAGTACTTAATTACTACAAACACACACTCAGACAACCACAGTGAAACGTTATTTGTATGTAAGTATATGTGTGACAAAGAGAAAAATGCAATTGGCAGTTGAACAGGCAAATATACTTAAGTGGCTACTTAACTGTGCTGGTGTGTGTGCACACTCATGGGATTGTTAAAGGATATATATGTACATACATATCAAGAGAACTATTGAATATAGATAAATGTGTATCTAATGGATACCACCACTATGTCAATATATATGTTTGGTTAAGTGTGTGTGAGTGTGTTTGGCTAATACACAAATCGATAAATTGCTATCTTGTTAGCGAAGCAGTCAGTGGATAATACCGCAATTCAATGGCAAACGCATCAGCACATGAGTGACGGCTTTATATACATATATGCGTGTGAGTCTGCTGTGTTGATAGGACGATTAATGATTTTGTGATTCAATAAAATAAAAATTAACTTGATAAAAATAATAATATTTTAATATTTATATTTTTATTTCCTCGATATAGTAAATTTATGATATCGAATAAGAAAAAAAAGTACTATTTGCCCATTTAAAAGCAATTCGTTGTTTTTGAGATATCGACTAAGTGATAATTAATATCGTTTCTAAACCTAATTAGTTTTCTGTGTCCCCATCCTTTATATTTAATCAGTGTTATTGATCTTTTAATAAACAAAAATTATAGACAGCCAATTTCCACATTCATGGAAATAACTTCCTCTTCTGTCTGGCAGTTTGGCGCCAATTGGTAATACCAAGTGAAGACAGGGCAGGATCCTCTTCCTCGGCTTTCACCAGCGGGTACTGCTTCGAACACTTTCAAAGCTGGAGCGCTTTCGTCCATTCGAACAACATGACCTAGCCAGCGCAGCCGCTGTCTTTTTATTCGCTGAACTATGTCTATGTCGTCGAATAACACATACAGCTCATCATTCCATCTACTGCGGTAATCGCCGTTGCCAATGTTTAAGGGACTATAAATCTTCCGCAAAACTTTTCCCTCGAAAACTCCTAGTGCCGTCTCATCGGATTTTAACATCGTCCACGCTTCTGCGCCATAAAACAGGACGGGAATTATAAGCGACTTGTAGAGTCCAAAGTAGCACCTGTTGGCAAGAGTGATTCTGCGCTGGATTTCGAGGCTGACATTGTTGGTGTTGTTAACGCTGGTTCCCAAGTAGACGAAACTATCTACAACTTCAAAGTTATGACCGTCAGCAGTGACGTGGGAGCCAAGACGCGAGTGCGCTGACTGTTTGTTTGATGACAGGAGATATTTCGTCTTGTCCCCGTTCACCACCAGACCCATTCGCTTCGCTTCCTTATCTAGGCGGGAAAAAGCAGAACTAGAGGCGCGGGTGTTGTTTCGATATCATTGGCGTACGCCAGTAGCTGTACACTCTTATAGAAGATTGTACCTTCTCTATTTAGCTCTGCAGCTCGTATTATTTTCTCCAGCATCAGGTTAAAGAAGTCGCACGATAGTGAGCCACCTTGTCTGAAACCTCGTTTGGTATCGAACGACTCGGAGAGGTCCTTCCCGATGGAAATAACTGCATTGTACAATTTGTGGTTTCTGACTTGCATGGCTTTGGCTAGCATAACTAAGCCTCAACTATTTGTATTTGTGTGTGTGAGTACAAGCATATTTACTTATCACCAGCAAATCTAAGTTGACAGTAAAATAATCAAATACAATGAAGCCAAAACAGCACAGACTGACAACAAGATAAATAGACAAACAGAGAATACGGCCACCCGGCTCAGCTGGCACAAAAGCAACGACCTTGAGTCATGAATTACAGCATCGCAGCTAACGCGTCAGATAATCAGATAAGCAAAGCAAAGGCGAGCAGACAAGCTAAGTAAGTGAGAGAGGCCAGAGTAAGTAGATTAAAGCGGAATGGGAAGGGAAGGAGGAGTAGACCGGAAGCATGCAAGTTTTGGGCGAAATAGATTGGTATGTACAGATATGCCATATACACATGCTCTTAGCATGGGGCTTTTCATTCGGACGAGTCTATGATTTTGATATTGCAGTCAGTGTGATCACATTCTAGGCTTTTGATAATCACTACTCCTTATTGGAATATCCTGTATATAGCATATGAGTATATTCTTCTTGTAATAGCCAATTGTCGACGCAGTATAACAGTATAAAACTACTGTCACGGAAATTTATATCTATAAACAATTCATGTAGAGGTGATGTGAGTTTTGGTTAAGCGGATGTTTGACCGGAACGTTGAAGTAACTGTAAGTGTTAATATAATAAATGATGTAGAAAGTGCTCAGAGAGAGAGTGCCACACAATGTACGAAGCAAAGCAATGATACCAATAAACTATTGATTACAATACGCAAGCAATTTCAGGACAAATTCCTAAGCAGAGAAGCAGAAATAGTAATTGTGTAAATGAGCAAAAAAGTCGGTAAGCACTTTAGTACACAGATTGTGGATGTGATGTTAGATCTGGAGAAGAAAATGGGATAAAATTTCGCTTACCAAAATCTAATAGAACACATATAAATATATTTGTTACGAAGGTATGAACCAATATCACACTTAAATCTCGCACTTTTCTCTATTTTCTTTTAGATTTGATATTTATTGTCATCCCATCGCCTTGCGTCTGCTAAGAATACAAATTAATGTCTGAAACAGCTGTTCACACGTAGTGATTAATGTCATTCGGAAAATGGTGAGTCATGTTCACAAACACATATCCATTCACTAATATGTGTACTCACATAATGAGTCTATTACCAATTAGAGGCTAAAAATATATGAATAGAGTAATGTAAACGCAATCTTGAGAGCTTAAATTAAGCTTTTTTTCAGATTTTAGGAGCTTTCAACAACGTTGGATGTTGCTCTTCAGAGTAACTTTTTAGGAGTCGATATTATATAATACATATGATAAACCATCCATCGATGATAAAGATTATGTTTTCGGGAAACACCTGCAAGAGAGTTTTAGACATTATTCTGGCAAAAACCAGTCCAAGACGCTTTGAAGGCTAAGTAAAGCAATTCGTAGCTATTGAACTTTTTTTGGTTCCAAAGATTTAAAAGGATTCTGGAGTGAGACATTTGTGTTGATTCCAAGTTTCCCTGATCCGTACAAATAACATTTGTACAAGACGCGACCTTATTCTGGATATACAGACGCCAAAAAGGTAGTAATTTTCAACCGAGGACTGAACCTTTCTATTCGAGAGTTTAGAGTTCGCTGGGGTATTTTTGTACTCGGGAAATGATACGGAGAGGCAAAGATGATAATTCCCCATTAAAAAATGCTAATAAGTTCGCATTTTAAGCCTCTGAAGTTAAATTTTCCTAAATTGAGGTAAGTTCCCTAATCTCCTCAACCAAAGGGAGCCATGATTGAACTACAAGTTACATCCAATAAACTTCGCCGATATCATTTTCCACAGTTATCACTCTTAATACCTTATACCTTAAATCTGTGAATTTGTGTGCTTTGTGACCTCCTCACTATTTTTTTAAATCAAGTCTTGTCACATCTATTTGTTTCGCAAATACAAACAACAGCTTCTGAATAATCTTGTTTCATCTTCCTGCGTTCACACGCGTCCGTTTCCTTAGTCGCACAGCAATATTAAGCTTTATTTGCTTTGTGTTACTCTTTGCCCCTTTGTGCCCATCTCCTTATCTTTGTGGTGTGACTAAACGCTTTACAAGCTTCACTGCTAACCAAAATCAGTTTATCCTTTTTTCACACCCTACATTATGGTAATGGGTGAATAAGTTTGTACGCTGTCTGTACTGGGAAAAAAGTGTAGAAAAATATTGAGTCAAGGGGAAAATGGTAGAAAAAGCTACGAACCGGAAGCTCAACTCAATTACAAATGAGCGACACAACCAACAACGCAAAGTACAAAAACTGTGCTGAAATCGTCCAACTAAAAAAAAGGGAATGAAAAGAAATCTCTGTCTGATAGTGTTGAAGGTAAATGCCGCTCAACATCCTTTTCGCAGGCTGTCAAAGGACACCGAAACCATTTCACAGTTAAACGCTGTAATTTGATGTGCACACAGCGTCAGTGGTGTGGGTAAAAATTGGTCAACAGGAGCAGTGTAATCGGTTAACTCGTGAGTGTTTACATATGAAAATAATCTTGTTCTAAGCTCGTTCAATAATCTAACCGTTTACATATAGCCAAATGAGATTATCAATTGTCAATTGTTGTTTACATTTTCATTTGATATTTCTCCTTTTCTTCGCAAAATTATCGATAAACCTAGGAATAACACCGAAAATCTAGTTGTATAAAACGAGATAATTTTATAATCTCGGATTATCCAGAGAGCAATTTTGCATGGGAAATCTCGTTTCTTAATTACAGAATATCGAGTTAAGCTCGTAAATGGAGATAATCTCGTTATATGTAAACATAGTATAAGTTTTGAACAAGCAGACTTATATATTTGACTACTTGTGGCCCTCGTGCGCTCGGATATCTCATAATTTAAAACACTGGTGGTTTTTGAGAGTATTTAAATCTTTTAAACCGACTTTTTATTGAACTATTTCTAGACAAGACCTCTTTTAAATATTTTATTTAAGGAACGATGTTTCGATGCCAATAAATAATCCAAGGATAATCGATTGGTTACAATATGTCGGTTTTTTAGGCACTTCAAATGTTTAAGAACTTTTAGGTGTCCCGTCACGGATGGATCGTATAAATATTCCTGAATTAGGGATTGATCAATTTGCTGTAACTTTAAGAAGACCTCAATATGAGATCATCAATAACGTTAATAATAAATCGTCTTTACTATGAGGACTTCAAAAAAGAAAGTTTACATCAGCTCGCAGTCGATCAGAGGTCTGATTCTCAGACTTAGTGGATACCGTTAATCATAGAGAGGTCTTATACATCTTCCACTACCATTACATAACTGGAGCCATTTTTAGAACTGGGGACTTTGTCTGATAACACCTATATTCTACACAAATTTCTTTGCGATGGAAACAAAACTCAGATGTTGCCAACTGGTTTTCACTGAATTTTGTATTAATTTTTCTATCAAAATACATATGAAAATATTTAAGATCCACTACAGAAACTTCTCGAACTACTTAATATAAGTTATCGTTCTAAGTCTAGTTAGGAATCGAAAATTAGAACCTGTGGGTTTCTTCTTTCACAATATGAAATATGATTCGAGCTTTGAGACCGATTCTTCCAAGTTTGGACTTACTTAGTCAAAGAAATAAGTTCAACTTCAACCCCTTCCGTTTTGTGTTCAAATCTTCTTTCAACCATAAACTACAAAGCTCTGGTGTTAGCACCTCAGTGAAGATTTTCTGTATGCATCGTTTGGCAAATGGCGTGCACTAATGTCACTCACATTACTCGGTTCGATGGCCAGTGTCTGTCATGAAGGCTCGCTGGCTGCCATGACCGACCAACTGGGTGTATCCTGCAAGCTACTGCAATTAATGGACGCTTAGCGAGGTACCGTTACATGCTATGCACTAATACAAAAACACAATTGTAGAAGCAAAAAAACAATCAGTGCTATCTGACGCACACAGGCACACTCATACAAATATAAGTTTGTCTCATGGTTTTTGCCTTCATTTTTCTCTACTTCAGTGCTCTGCTTTCACTGTGGACTGCTAGCAATTAAGCGTTAACGTTGATAGCCCTCAAATTCCTGTATCTCTGTGTGCCTATGTAGTTGTTGTTGGCGTGTAATAGAAGACCGCATGAAGTAGACGTTTTGTGGACCGATTGTCTTTGTGGTTGTATTCATCCGCAATATCTGCATAACTGATGGTTATCATTAAAGCATTTGCTGATTTTACTCAAGTTGCTCGGGCTTTCTTTGATTTGTAATATTTTTTTTTCTTTTTTCTTTTTTTTTTTAGTTACACAACATGAAAAGGGTTAATCGTTTTCATGCCATTCGCAGTATGAGCAATTTATTAAAGTGCAGTACTTTTTTCTCTTCGCGTTTGTGTCTTCAAAGAATTTCACTCATAGATGCTTAGATAGGTTCAATAGAAAAAAACTTGAAAGTAAAGAGGGTTAGCTTATCTGTTTCCATTTAATTTAAGTTTTATCAAATAGAGTAGTGAGAAAGATTTAACTTCTTAAATTAATAAGTTTTAATATGTCTAATATTATTCTTGAAATAATCTTTCCTCTCTACGAGTTGTTGCGTATCTGAAACTTATATAGGTCCAAATTTTCGCATAAAAGACACAGAGCTCCGCAACGCTTTGATAGTGGCTTTTGGACTTTCTATTTTGCCGAATTTGGTCTGCACGATACTAGGTTTCTATAACAATACCGTTTTAACAATAGACTGGTCTACATAACTGGAACAACTTTGTTACTACACCGTCTTTACCCCGGTCAATGGTTCAGTACATAGTCCTCCTGGACATCCTACTCATAGCTAAATGAGTATAAAACTGATCTCAAGCAGTGGGTCCCTTTCCAGGCTTACTATTTTGTCTGGTCTTTAAACCTTTCATTTATATTTCATTAATCGTTCGAACTCAAGGTTTTTGAGATCTCTTTTGCTTGCTAACTTCGTAAATCTTCCTCAGAGCTTATAAGCTCATAACGTATTTCGGGGCATCTGAAATCAAAGTTGGCACAAGAGCTCTTGTATTCCCATTATATTTAGTAGGGATTTACTATAGTTTTGTCCAGTACTTTCTTATTTATTTCCTGAAAAGTCACTAAGGTTTAATGAGAGTGTCTGCAAAGTATAATATATATACACTCTAAATACGGTCTTTGCTTTCTAGTAGAAGTGAATGATCGTCATACTTGACTTTGAAATTCGTGCGAAAAATTTATTTTTTAAGATTGGGATCTTCGGTGAAGTCGGATCTTTTGTATTACTTATATGAAAAGGTCCGGACCTAACTATGGCAATGGAGTAATTGATGATGACCTCTGAAAGGCTCTGCCATTATAAACCGCCATAAAAACTTGTTTAAACACACTTCACCACTCCATATACTTTATTTATATTATTTGAAGGCTACTTCCATAAATTTAATATCTTTAAACTTTTAATACCATAATACTACACTTTCAGCCCTATTCTGTGCACTTGACAAAATAACAAAAAAGTTTAAAATTTTTTCGGATTTTTATCAAGTAAGAACTTTTTTGGTATTCTGTGACAATTTTGATAAAACAAAAAGCTTCAGTACGCATAGCTTCTCCCCACACGTCACAGTGGTTCGGCTTGTATGAAGGTGCGGTCATAAATACTTCCCGTTGAGATATCGCTTTGAAATTTTCACCAAAAATCTAGAAAATTATTTTAAATATATAGTAAAAAAATTGACCCCATCGGACTACTAGGTCCTATAGCTCCCATAGAACTGTAATTTCCATTATATGGCAATCATGCGCAAAAATACTTGTCATGGTCATGGTCGCAGCGTCAAAGCTTTCAGTAAGGCTTTGTAAAAACATTTAAGAAAGCAATAAACAACCTGAACATGATTTGTCGTTATAGTTTCTCCAATCCAACCCCCACATTCAACCTATAAGAATAATATCATATACAAAAATCATGCTATTCTACGTTGCTTAGTCCGTTTGGAGCATGCAGAGAAATGAGCAGTTGGGCGACCACGTTTACTCGCTTTTGCTTCTTCTTTTTCAGATGGCAAAGATAGACTTTCGAGACTTAAGGTAACAACCTCCTTGTAAGAGAGCCAATCCGAGTAGTTTCTTAACACGTCTGACTTTACGCGATCGTTTTGTTTCCACATCACCCCAATGCGTCTGCATAAATATTTTACACATTTCTGTATATCATCAAACGGGTGTTTGTCACCTTTAAAACCTGTTTTTCTGACTATATCTTCAAAAACTTCTTCAAAAACTTCCTGACCTTTCGTCGTATTTGATCCACTTTTGGAGCACCATATTTAAAAAATAAAAAAAAAAAATCTCAGAGAGAGAGAGTGAGACAACAACAACTAATTCTACATTTGTTTATTGACATTACTTACAAAAACCAATACTATAACACGCACATTTGTTGTACAAAATACACTTTGAAACTAAAAAGTTAGGTTAGTATAATGAACTTTATTTAGAAACCTGCAAATCCCTGCACATGAACTTAATATTATTTTAAACTATATACTTGTATCAACATTTACACACTAATCCGGTCACTGCATTCGGTTAACAAAGTTACTAAATCTCCAAATACATTTAACAAAGAACAACAAAACTGAATCAAAAAGACACTTCATTAAAATTTGTTATTCTAAAAACAACAGCACAATTTAAAAACTTGTTATTACTGAAAAATAATACTATTACCATCTACTTTAATTTCCATTTTAAGTATTTTTATTTAGACACTTTTTTAAATTAAACTTTTGCAGTTGAATGTACACGTTGCTTTCGCTTTTATTTTTGTCAACTATTTACTTCTGTGCAAGGCCGTACATATGTTGCTTTCACTCAAGAAGTTCCGTTAGAAATAATCAAAACAAACTCAAAATACATAAATTCGATGGTATGTTCAACTATTTATTTAGCTACAAGCCCAATATATAAACATAGACTTTTTTATTTTTGTCGTATGGGAGGAACCACAGTGCACGTGTGGGAAACAGAATAATGTAAACAGAAACAGCTGATTCTGTTCAATTATATTCGAATTGAATTGAAAAATTTATTTGAATTATTTTTTAACGTAAGTTTTCAAATACATTTCAATATTTGTTGCAAAATAGTTAATAATTTAACTTCAATTTCACAATAAATCCATTGCTTTTGGTCTAGACTTTACTTAGGGTGCACAAATATTCCATGCTCCGAAGCTGGCACTATTTTTCATGCAAAAGGCCGTTATGTGGATGAGTGTTTGTTTTAACCGAGCCTTCTTCAGTGTGGCTTCGTTGATAAGTTTTGTTTATGATTGACCAAAGAGTTATCAGCCTATCTATCCGATTCTGATGTCGAGATATCGACTGAAGCCTTTCAGACCTGATGCAAAGTATTTGGTTTCACAACTCCATTTACTCTATATAGATGACAGGGTTATACCTAACCAAACAGGGAGTGCCGCGCGTAAATAAAGTTGATTGATAATCAAATGGCAGAGCCTATATATTCACTTTTCCATCCCAGATCCTCCATAGTCTTTTGCTCCCCCGCAAAGCCGTAGAATACTTCATAATATAATACATATATATACATATGTCCTTTATAATATATTTAAAACTGTTTGGAATGCAATTTTGATTTAGTTGGTTGTTATGTTTAGCTTCAGAAAAGTTCCTTGGGGACTACGAAATCTAAACTTTGTTCTTTGTTGGCAAAAATTTGCTAAGCTGTAATCGCATGCAATATATAGAAAACAATTTCGTCAATGTTACCCTCATTATCCTCATTTTTTTATACAAAAAACGGAAAAATAAACTTCTTACAGCCGGTTTCACGAAATTTTTTAATAGAAAATTAAGTTCCATTTAATTTTAATTTTAATTTTTATTTAACTTAGCACTTAAGTTTCCTGCTTTTCACCATTATTGACGTTTGGCATCCAACGAATTAAAAGACAAGGATGTTAGTAAGAATAATAGCTGATTTATGTAAACAAATAAATTGTATTTCTTTGTCAAAATGGTAAACAAATGGGAATTCAGCTGATAGAAAATCGTAACCATGGTTACATATGACAATATTTAAAGAATATTTAAATGTCAAAGCGTGACCGTTTAAATAAAAATTAAGTCAAATGGTGAAACCGAAATTAATTATTTTTCACTTAAATTTGTTTCGTGAAACCGGCTGTTAATATATTACAAAACCGGCTCACTAACGCGAGCCATCCACATGTCCATATTCTGCCTCTTTGTATAAAACTAACGACAAAAGTAAAATATCTCCATTGTAACAAATTCACTTTCCAACTATCCACAGCGAGATATTTTATTTGTCAAGAGCATTTTACTTCTTAACAACTTATAAAGAAAAGAGCTTTTTATTTTAGACACAGAATACGAAATGCTTGATAAATTTCAATTTTTTACAAATTAGAAATTTGTTGAATTTGTAAAATGCACAGAATAGGGCTGTTTATGTATATGTTTACAGTGCCCTTTTCATATTTTCACACAACATTTTCATTTATCGTTTCACAAGAAAACCATCACTTGCTTTTAATGAAGTGTGCACTTTGAACATATAAAGGTCATTTCACAGTTGGTGGAACTCTCCTTAGCAGTTAGTGGAAATTTCTGAAACAGCATTAAAGCGATTTTAGCGCTACAGTGTTATTTTTACAGTATTCTACTAATACCAACAGCGTAATGCGAATATGTGAGTTGTTTACGAAGCTTCCAAGCCATGAAGCGTGGAATCAGTTGTTCATTAACTTGGTCAGCAAGGCAACCATTAATTAAGTGTAACTAAGCAGGAAAATACGAGTATATACAATTATAGATTTTTTCTAAAGGCGCTGTATTTCCTTTAATATATTTATATTAAATACTCCCGTAGGTTATCCTCTGATGACTGATGTGCGGTTCTACTAACAATAGAACTGGAAGATATAGTTTTACTAGTCGTTTCGACGATCAATTTTTTTAAATTTTAGTGACATTTATATCTAATGTATAGAGTCCCGTAAGTAATAAGTGATATCCGAAAGGTTGGTTTAAGGTGGATAGGATACGCGGATTATCACTGTTGGGAATACATCGTGTCTTTATCCCATTTGCTTAAATGTAGCTTCGTGAACTCACTCGCAGTTTTGTATCATATTATTTGCTAGTTGGACATTCTCGAAACTGGAGTAGGGTCATATCAGCATCCAGAACCCTAGCACAAAAAAAATGTGTCTTAATCTACCCTGATAAGAAAAGAGATCTTCAATTCTTCTTTGTAGATAGGGGTCGAGCTCCGTAGCCGAATTACAAGGGTATATGTCTTTTGGGTGAGAGCTTACTTATTCGATCCGTATTTTTACAATATTCTCCTAAAAAGGAAGAAATATGGTCTTTGAATTGTCTTTCTGGCTCAAGTTGGAGTTGAAGATGGATTCTCCTTCTATACGATTCAGATTCTAAGCGCAGTTTATTGTCTACTATTTTTAATAATGTAGTCCAGGATTCCTGTGGAAGGTCGGTTTCTAAGCAAATTAAGGTTCGTGAACTTGTCGGAGAGGGCTCTTCAGTACAGACTTCCTTGGTCCTTGGTGAGAAAAAGCATGATATTACATCAAAACTCCGACTTTTTTACTTTTGGACACAGAATCATTGAATAAAACAGCAAACTGTTGATCTAAATTGAATTTGTCTGAGGTTCTTCTGGTCTAAGATTTATAGGTAAATGTTCGAAGTCGTAATTTCAGTTTTCGTTATAAGGCTATATAAGACATATACATATTTTTTTAATTTTTGCTTTTTGTTTTGTGCCACTTCCTGTTAATTCACCAGAGGGCGCACAACATTTAATTAACCACAAGCATGCTGACTTTTGAAGCCGTAAAATGTTTTACACCATATAAATTTTTGTCTGTTATTTAACGCCAAATTGGAACATCAATTCCGCATCGCTTGTTTTTTATGTGTTTTCCTTGCTTAAATTTACTGCTGTTTTTCTACACAACTTCTGTGTATTTCTTGTTTTTGCTCGATTTTTGCCTAATTATCCTACGCTTATCTGCCACATGTGGCATGTGGCGCCTAAGGGGCTGCAACCGCAATCATCAAAACAACACATATTAGATTAGATTAGATATTATTAGAGGATCGCACTGCGACCTACGGTCTATTGTGCCCTCTCCTATTTATCACAGAATACAATCCAGTCCTGTAGCTCTAAGAAAACTTTGCAACGCTGCAGGGCTGGTGGTCGCGATATTTTCCCTTTGGGGATATGGAGACCCCATTTCCTTCCTCCTTAAACCCGCAATCGCGTGACATTCCACGAGCAGGTGCTCAGGTGTTTCCGCTTCCAAATCACAGAATCTGCACAGGTTTGTAGAGCAGATTCCGAGTTTGTTTAGATGACAACAACACATATGCTATTAACGGTATATTTTCGTGCGCTTCGCAAAAGTTTGATGCCTCATTTTATGCTCCGTTTTTTGTCTTTCACACATTTCGGTGCGGTCATTAAGCCGACACAATCAGGGTAAGAGCCCACCGCAATTTTGCCGTGGGCTGGAATTGTGTCTTACAAAGCTTCTCGTCAAATTTGCGCTATTTGAAAACTACATCATCGTTATGAAATTACTGCGGTATGAGAGGATTTGAATTTGTCTCTTGATAGGTGAAAAGGTACCTCAAGCTATCTGTCATTGGTTTGATTGAATTAAAAATTATTATTGAACACCATTTTTCCCTGCTTCGTAGTTCCATTCCGTAGCTGTCATATAATTTTGCTTACAATGAAATTTCATTGCATACTCATAGGCGTTTCAGCTATTAAGTTTAATTTTGGGACTGTAGTTGACCTAAAACGAAAGTTATATGAGCAGATATGTGAATTTATGTAATATATATATATATTTTTTTATATAAATGACCCTTTCACACAGATACACCCATTTACTCCCATTCATATGTATATGCAAGCACATGTGTTGAATCTCATATCTACTCAAGTTCAACGAAATAACTGCGCATTTTTCATTTAATGAAAATCTTCACAGGCGCTGAACACTCGAAATGCCAATAATAACAACCCAAACGCATCTTGAATGAAAAAACTTCAATCTGCAATAAGTTTGAATGGGCGCTGGTTGTTTGGCTGTCAATGCAAAGGGCGTGAAATGCAATTTGAGGCAGCGTTATTAGCAGTTATTGTGAAGAAAAGTTTAAAAAGGAAAACAAGTTCTTGAAAAATTCATAAAACCGCGGTTATTAAAAATTTTTGAGTACATACATAGGTCTATATGTATGCCTGTGTGCCTGTATGTGTAAGAAAAGTTGTTTGAGAACGAAATATAGCAGTTTGGAGGCGAGAATGTCTGCTTTTTGGAAAAGAAGCCATATTTAAGCAGTGACGTAAAAAAAACAAAACGAAAAGGAAAACACTGGGATTGAGGTAGGTTACGTATACGCCATGTGTTCACATACGCACTATTGTCATTTCGGCATTCTTTCATTGTGGGCGGTTTATAGAGTAAATAACACAAATGTATGTATATATGATGTGCCTAGGGTATTAAATTTTAAATGACCACTGGGAAAAGGCTGAATTATTACCGTTTTTATGTTTGAGAATAAACACTAAGCTCATAAACTAACATTTGATTAAGTTGAGTATGTTATGTTTGTAATTATTTTTGTATGTATTATGTGCATATGTCCATGGAAATAATGTTTTTCTTACTAATGTTGGAATGGCTCGAATATTTAGTTCGACTTGAGTGACTTGCTGTGTGTTCGTTTTGCTCACATAGACACAAAATATATGGATGCATATATGTGTGTATGTATAGTATTTGTATTTATAAAGCAAATGTTTGGTCTCTTCATATACTATTCATTTGTATATTCTTTACATTTTTCTATTATCAGCGGATATGTAAACACAAGCAAATGTCAGACATTTTGAATGCGTAAAAGTATATTTGTATTCCCTTTTGACCCACGATCGTATGTATGTAAGTGAGTAAAAAAGAATACTTTGTATACAATAGAGAGTCAAATCAGACTAGAAATGTGTAAATGGCTGATTAGAAATTACGAATTCCGAAAATACGGAATGGTTAAAAAAAAAGTGTGTGTTTTCTTAAAGCATATGCATGATTCAAAACATCATAAAATGAGTACAAAACCACAGAAAAGGTATTAAAAGTAAAATATTCTAAATCAAAATTCATTCTAGTATTCCATTCTCAAATATAACTTACACAAAAATTGTTTGAAAAAACAAACAAAACCACAAACAAACAATTATGACTTCAAAGTCCACTTAAGTCTTTCATATTTAAGTTTCTGAACATAAAATATGTATATTTCTACTAAAACATACAAGCATATTCTAGTTATATTGAAACAAACATATACAAACACAAGTACACACTTCAGCTAAAATTAATTTAACCGCACAATAAACAAATTGCCAATTTTCACTTAATCCTTGTGAATTACATTTCAATTAAACAAAAGTAATTAAACAGTAACAATATAGTAAATTGAATTTCAAGTTAACCCTAATTTATTGGCAAACTAAATTAATATTAAATTAAGTGGTTTTGCAAGTCGAGCAAAAGGCATTGTGAAATGAACTGGAAATTAGTCACGTTTAAGCTTGTTCAACTCATAAATATTATAATAAGGTGAGAAGGAAATGGAAAGTATGATAAAATATGAGGATTCTCTCATGAGAAGTCAATTATGGGAACTTTTTTTACAATTTAATTGACTTGAATAGAGTAAAAGTCCGATTGCTTCTAAAAAATTAGACTTCGCAGTAAAATTTCTAGAAACGAACAAGTCGCAAACCCACATATGTCCTTCGTAAGTCATTAATTTTAACACTAGACGAGTTGCCAGAGGAAGAAATTGTACCTTATTGCCGTCTTACATTCCTAGAAGTAGTTAAGGTACTTCATCCAGTATAAATGAAGTTTTTCACTGTAGTTGACTTGATTTTTAGTGACCGTGGGCCAAGCCAATACCCTCAAAGACTAAAAAACGACTGATATAACGATATTATAGATTGAGTACGATGCATTAGGTCTAAGGATTATCTAAAAATTATCTGTGGAATTTTTTAAAGATTCAATGATGTTTTTCTATGCATGAGTATTTTCCAAACCCAAATTTGATAGGTTTGGAGTGGATTCGAATGACACTTTACTCTATGTAAAGATATATTAACTTGTCAGTCAACTTTTGTTTAGATTTTGTCTCTATCAGTTTTTCCTGGAACCAAATCTACCTGAAACAAAATTATATCATTTGACAATGAAGCATAGTTTTAGGGTCCTGAGAAAAAATTTAGCTTTGAAGCAAGAAGTTTTTTTGAAATTTTGTTTTTTCCTGAAAACCAACTAGAACATTCAAAATATCCACAAAATGTCTCGATTAGATTTTAACTTAAATTTTCATGCTTCATTTTACATTTACAATCCACACCCAACTGCAAATAATTTGATTAGATTTCCACCAATACTGGTGCGCCCATAATTTGCAATGCAATTAAGGATGGGTAAGCAATTTACACAGCTGTATTAACTATTCAAGTGAGAAAAAGTGAGAATAGAAAATTGCGCTTAAGTTGCGTGCGAAAGTGTGGAAAATGTGGGCTATGCTATCAAAAAGGTGAATAATTAATTTTAGTTAGTTAGTGTTTACCAATGCAAAGTGCTTGTTCACTAGTACACTTTACAGCGCCGCACCTTCATTCCAACAGGCATCTTTGATAAATCACTGCTTTTATTTTTTTAACATGACGCTTTAAAGTGGAAATTTATGCAGCTTTTCTGTCAGTTTGAGCTTTAACTCGCATTAATCGTGGCACGTCGAAAGCGGAGCGGTTAAAAATTCTCTAACTTCACTGCGTTTTTGGTTGTTGTTTTTTATATTTTATCTCTCTCTGTTCATAAATAGTAAATCAGCTCATTTTTACATCAAACGTTGCTCCAGCCTGAGTGATTTATTTACATATTTTTATTGCTGTTTTGGAACCCACACCATTTTACCAATTGATTAAATGCCTATCTACCTGAGTGGCTGTCCAAAGGAGTGTGGTTTTGTAAATTACTATATTGTATTACATATATAGTGGTATTATGAACTATTATTATGAATATGAAACAATTGGGACTGAGTATTATCTACCTACAAGTTTTTCCCGGTTCCCAATCTGGATGAAATGAAAGTATTACAATTGAAAATATTACCAACATTTTGGATTCAAAGAAACAAATCTGATTTTAGAAATTGAAAGGAAATTTATTATCGTTGAAAATCCCACAAAAAACCTTGATAATACCAATATTTCTAGATAGTATTTCTATCTAATTTTTCATGCTTCATTTTACATTTACAATCTGCACCTATATGCAATTAATTTGATTAGATCTCCAGCAGAACTAATGTGCCCTTAATTTGCAATGAAATTAAGGATGGGTATGTAATATGCACAGCTGTATCAACTATTAAAGTGAGAAAAAGTGAGAATAGAAAATTGGCCTTAAGTTGCGTGCAAAAGCGTGGAAAATGTGGGCTATGCAATTAAATAGGTGAATAATTAGTTTTAATCCAAGCCGCACACAGCCACAATTAAATATAGAGCAAAAATACTTGGAAGTTAATTTTCCAATACAAGGTGGTCGCTCACTACACCTTACTGTGCCGCACCTTCGTTACTAGAAGTAATTTTGATAAATCACTGCTTCTATTTATTTAACTCGGCGCTTTAAAGTGGAAATTTATTCAGCATTCCCTTCAGATTCTGCTTTAACTCGCATTAATCGAGGCACGTCGAAAGAGGAGCGGTTAAAAATACTCTAACTTCACTGCGTTTTTACTTTCTCTGCTCATAAATAGTAAATCAGCTCATTTTTACATCAAACGTTGCTTCCTTGAGTGATTTATTTACATTATTTTTATTGCTGTTATTGCAACTTACACCATTTTACCGATTGATTAAATGCCTATCTACCTGAGTGGCTGTCGGAAAAAGCGTATGAGTGTGTGTGTGTATTTGTAAATTCTGAATACCTACCCATACTATACCCTAAAAATAACTGCCTTAGCATCAATAATTCATTGCCAGATTTAGGGTTTCGACCTTTAACGGTTCAACGGATTTTACGTGGTAGGAAATCATTGCTTCAGTTGCTTGAAACGAGGAGTGTTTTGTGTACCAGCTGTTGGCTTTATTTTATTTTCGCCTGACTTTTTTGTTAGTACTTTTTTCTAAAAACTTTTATATTTAAATTTTAAGAAAGAAAATAAATAATAATGGATTACATAAATAAATATCGTTTCTTCAATATGAAAGAAAATCACACAATCTGGCCTACCTTTAGGCGGAAATAAAAATTAATACATACTTTCAGGCGAAATTGTAAAAGAATAAAATAATTAATGTTTTTTTGACATTTTTAGTTTGAAGCTCTTTTAGTAACCTAAAATTTTGTTTTTAAGCGGAAATAAACGCACTTCTTCATTTTTTTTGAGAAATTTAGCCGAGACCCCAATCGCTTACATTTGAATATTTCAACCCATTTTCCTACAAAATACTGCCGTCATAACTTTCTAAGTCCTTGTGCATGACTAGGAGTCCTAAAAAGTGCTCGTTCCACCCTCTCGTAAATAATTAAATTCCCCCGACACTCAAACTTCATATAATACCAACTTTTGCGAATTCTTTCGAGTGTGAAATGTGTCACCTTAAACAACAAAAGTTTAATT
The DNA here is from genome assembly GCA_031772095.1 of Zeugodacus tau. Classification (NCBI taxonomy): domain Eukaryota; kingdom Metazoa; phylum Arthropoda; class Insecta; order Diptera; family Tephritidae; genus Zeugodacus; species Zeugodacus tau. Next base: position 62,107,984 of record CM062652.1, on the reverse strand, counting down.
TCATAGACAAACATATAACAAAAGCGTTTGCATGCTATATACATGCGAGATGTTTATGATAATAACTTTGTTGTGCTTGCTGAATCAACCCTTACCCTTATTTGTTGGTAGGAGGTATAAAAGTGGTCGACTTGAATTGTAGGGAAAGTTTATTATAGCGCTACTTGTATTATTTGTTATTCGAAAATTTTTTATGTCAATATATATTTCCGCTACTTTCATTTTTCTTTTACTCACTTCCATCTTCTATTATCAAGTATAATTTGCACTACTTACTTGGCTTCCACATTGCATTTTGACGGCGTATTTTGCACCTGCTGTTCTTGTCACAGCGTCAAATACAACAATTATCATAGTCTCTACTACTGTCTGTCTTTGTGTCATTGTATTAACTGTCTCTTTGCATATATACTCCTACATATGTATATACACATGTTACTGCTTTGTATGGCTTTATTCTTCGGCACGCCAATTCAAATTTGTTTGGTTTCTACATTCATATCATTTATCGGATATTCGCTTCTAAGCGGCTACGCGATTGAATAACAAACATTTGTGACGGTACAACAAATGCGACATGACTACCAGAACAACTTATGTATAATACTTGTTTGTAATGGTGAATGGCTGGAAGGCTAGAAAGGCCAGTAAAGCAAATGTGTTTAACTAGACGTGCATAATTGCGGCTCCAATGTTCATAACATTACCATATTAATATATATGATATTGAATATGCAATTCTTTCAAATATAATATCTTTCAAAATTTATTTATAGTTTTTGGGGCTATGATAATATAATTCTTAGACTGATTTCAATTATTTTCGCCACCAAGCTCCGTTAATCCATGTTTATTCCTTCTTTTAATTTTGTTATGATATCTCACAAAGTAACCGATATATACGATCATCGTATATTTTAAAAATCGTATATTAGGTATATGAGAGCTCAGTATTATAAGGAAAATTTTATCTTTTATAGGCTTTTATAAAATATCTGAGAGATTTACCGATATCTTCAGAATACATGTTTGAATGTATTTAAATAAAACTTTTTGCGAAACACATAAATGACTAAATCCGCGGGTAAATCTATAATTTACAGCTTTTTGAAATATTTATGTTTTACTGAAAATTTCTATAACTCGAAGTCTTTCTAAGTCGAAGTTTTTTTGTGGATTATGGTGGTTCGACTTGGGATGTAGGCGTGCTTTTAACGACGATTTCGCCAACTATCAATCCATAAATTCAGGCTGTCATGGAAATATTATGTACCAAGTTTGGTTGAAATTGGTAGAGAAGTTCCAGATATTATCTTGGATATAAAAGTTGGCGACGCCATTTTCCAATTTATTAGTAAATTTATTAGATGTAGAACAAAATACTAAAAAAATTAAAGACAGATATGTGGAACACTTTCGAATTAATTCCAGAATATCGGAATTAGTGTACATATACCACTAGTGAGGTACAACTGAAGTGGCTTAAAAATTAAATATTATAATTAAAATATTCATTTGGTTGCGGATAATGTGGAACGCAATACCGTTCCATAACTGACAAGTTCTACTACTTCACTGAGATGTACAACTATCAAGTGACAATCAATTTCGATAGTCACTTATGATGGAATAGGTGAGAACGTGAGCGAATAGATACTATATGTATGTGAAACACATTCACACATATGATGCATCTGCAAAAGCAGCGTGAAACTATATAATGCGAAAGCGCGCACGTGCATCACTTGGCAAACTACATGCAGAGTGAAAAAATAGCAAAAGCATAGAGAAAAAAGAAGAAAATCGCAAAAATGCCGCTTCCATGAAAATCGCTCATAAAAACGCGCCACATTTTTATAACGGTGCAGCAAATGTGGCTGTCCTACTAACGCGGGCGCGGAGCTTACATTCATTACGCGCCAACTTCTTTGCATTTTTTATTTTTTTTTGCAAATTCTTGTCATCGATTACTGTACGCCATAGCTTCTTGTGTCGCCCTTAATTTACACCTCTGTCATTGTGAAATTTCGCTAATTTTCTGCTTTCATTGCTTTCGCCTTCCGTTTTCTTCATCTCACTTTCTCATAATATGTTATATCCACTGCATGTTATATAGCCATCGATTTTTCTTTTTTCGCTCGTCTCACAAACCATGAGCACCAATGCCTGTATGTGTTCGTGAAAATATTGCACAATGTATGAGTACCTACATATATAATACCGTTCTTATGTGCGCTTGTCATTTAGCCTATTCTTCTTTTTAATGCTTCGAGGTTTCGTAGGCGTGAACTGCGCTACGGGGGGTTGGGTTTAAATTTTTAAAATATACCGTTAGTTGACATTGTCAAACGCAGGATAGTTTTCACTAAATTATAGTTGTGGATTTTATATAAATAAATAAATTGTAGCTTAAGGTGAAGGTGATGTTAAATATTCGAACCCCAAACAGCTAGATAAACTAAGCAAAATAAACTATTTATTTCTAAAAATAACATTACACCAGGGACCGGAAATAAGAGTTATTTTACAATTTTTAATAAAAACAAGTAAGGAAAGGCTAAGTTCGGGTGTAACCGAACATTTTATACTCTCGCAATTTATTTATTTAACTTTATTTATATTATATAATACACAATTTGACCCACATATTCATCATATATATTGTATAAAATCCATTGAAAGTTGGAAACCCTAATATTAGGTTAGAAGCACCGAGGTCCTCATGTTCGATACATGGGGCCTTGAAAACCTAGGGTCCGATTTCGGCGATTTTTAGAATGGGGCTTCCACACTATAAAGGTAGTATTTGTGCAAAGTTCTGCATCGATATCTTCACTAGTGCTTCCTTTATATATTGTAAAGTTAACGATTCCACTTCAAAGTTCTGGTATATAGGAAGTTGGCGTGGTTGTGAAGCGATTTGGCCTATTTTCACAACATATCATTGGGATATAAGAAAACTATTACAAACCAAGTTTCATTGAAATCGGTCGAGTAGTTCCTGAGATATGGTTTTTGACCCATAAGTGGGCGATGCCACGCCCATTTTCCATTTTGTAAAAAAATCTCAGTGCAGCTTCCTTCTGCCATTTCTTGTGTAAAATTTGGTGTTTCTGACGTTTTTCGTTAGTGAGTTAACGCACTTTTAGTAATTTTCAACCTAACCTTTGTATGGGAGGTGGGCGTGGTTATTATCCGATTTCTTTCATTTTTGGACTGTATAAGGAAATGGCTAAAAGAAATGACTGCAGAAAGTTTGGCTTATATAACTTTATTGGTTTGCGAGTTATATACAAAAAACCTATTTGGGGGCGGGGTCACGCCCACTTTTCCAAAAAAATTACATCCAAATGTGCCCCTCCCTAATGGGATCCTTTGTTCCAAATTTCATTTTCATGACTTTATTTATGGCTTAGTTATGACACTGTATAGGTTTTCGGTTTCCACCATTTTGTGGGCGTGGCAGTGGACCGATTTTGCCCATTTTCGAAAGCAACCTCCTCAGGGTGCCAAGGAACATGTGTTCCAAGTTTCATTAAGATATCTTAATTTTTACTCAAGTTATCGCTTGCACGGACAGACGGACAGACGGACAGACGGACGGACGGACAGACGGACGGACAGACATCCGGATTTCAAATCTACTCGTCATCCTGATCATTTATGTATATATAACCCCATATCTAACTCTTATATTTCTTGGTGACACAAACAACCGTTAGGTGAACAAAACTATTATACTCTGTGCAACAGGTTGCGAGAGTATAAAAATCATACATAAAGGAACATCGTAGAAAAGTTTTGATTACACCATCATGATTTTTAGGTGAACTATATGCGAAATATTGTATGATTTTTAAATTTTAATTTTTATATTTTTAGATCAAAAATAAAAGTTATTTTTGATTTTTATTTTTTTAGATCAAAAATAAAAGTTATTTTTGATTTTTATTTTTTTTAGATCAAAAAATAAGAATTCTTTTTGATTTTTATATTTTTAAATCAATAATAAAAATCAATTCAAAATTTGTGACATATACAAATTGGAATGATGCAACATATCGTAATACATACGGCATAAATAAATAAATAAAAATTTTGAATTGATTTTTATTATTGATTTAAAAATATAAAAATCAAAAATAATTCTTATTTTTTGATCTAAAAAAATAAAAATCAAAAATAACTTTTATTTTTGATCTAAAAATATAAAAATCAAAAATAATTTTTATTTTTGATCTAAATATATAAAAATCAAAAATAACTCTTATTTTTTGATTTTTTTGATAAAAGTCATAAGAGTTACGGTCCCTGCATTACACATATAATAATTTTCACAGAAGCAGCTTGAATAATCAGAATAAAACCAAAGCATTTCTTTCAATATGTTTTTCTCCAAAATTTTTTAAATCTCAATCCAATGCAACGAAATTGTGTGACGCGACGAACTTCCATCTCACTTATAGCATACGAACTCCCACAATATGGACATCAATCTATACTGCATGGAGGAAGATTTTTGTTGGAAGTATTTTCCAAAAGAGTTGCAACCTCCTACAATTTTTTTCCCGATAATAACGGTTATTACTAGTACAGAGAGTATCAATATTTCATAAGCAGCTTGTTGTATGCCAGAATTTAGCATTTTTAGATAGAACTCAGTACTCATTAACGCTTCCATAATTTGTATAACCTCAACCAATGTGCTGTGCTCCTAGTTGTAGGCAACGTTTATTGCAAATAAAATATTGTCTACGTTTAGGGTGATCTGAAAACAGTGACAAATGAAACTGATAATGTATCATATTCAGCTGCATTTCCAATATGTACCAAAATCATATATGGATGTTGGCAAGAAATCAAAGAATATTTTTAGAAAATTTATTTTTGTAACAAAGTTTTTGTCCTCTGAACGTCATTTTCATTTAATGAAATGATTGTTGAAGTATTGTAAATACCACATAAATTAAAAGTGTAGTATATTCTAAACATGCTTGAAATGCCAATAAGTTTATTGGTATACATGGCGTATGATGAACATTTCGTTGTTTTGGAAGTTTGCGAGTTTTCATTACTAGATATCATTTTTAATTTAGAAACATTGAAACTTTCTGAGTGTATGTTAGTATAATTTCATAATCACCATTACATTTTATATTTTTTAATTTTAATAATAACTCACCATATAAAATCCTTGCAATGCGAACAGAATGTTGGCTGCTTGAAGAAGCGCGGTATAAAGCAATGATCTTTAACGGCAAAGACATTCTTCTTCTTTAGCGCACCTTTACGTAGGCGCGATTTCATTTTATTCTCACTGCCGCCAGCCTCATCCTGCAGCGGCTGATCGCCGTTGTTGTCATGCGTTTCAGACATCTTGGAGGAGAGTTTAGTGCTTTTTTACTAAATTTATTATATAATATTGTTTTATTTATTTTGTTGTATTTATTTATCTTAAGTTGAGTTAAGAGCAAACTAACTTTATATTTAGTGTGATTATATTATTAGAAGCTAATTTTCATACATCAATACACTTTTTTATATGTGTGAGTGTTAAAAATTTGTATTTTATAGTTGAGTTTTGGTGAATCTGAAACTAATTTTATTATTTTTTTTTATAATTATATCATGTATTTTTTTTTTTCTATACTATATATATCTTTTGTTTACAAACTTGTAGAATTTTTTTAGTTTGTTTAATTGCGAATTTTTGTGGTTCCAATAATTCTCGAAAGAATTTCTATTTGCATATTATCAGTGTCGCACTTTTAGGCATCGTTATTTTATTTAATTTTTAATTAAATATCTAGCCACACTTATTTTCCAATAATTTATATGCTTATTTTTTTGTTATTCTTTTATATGTATAATCCATATACATTTTTTCATTAAAATCCATCAGTGACACACACTTGCATTAATATTCCGCTGAACTTTTTATTCTCTTCCGCAATTTTTTTTCAATTTCACTGCTCTTGTATGTATTAAACAATTTCACTTCACTTTTGTACAAATAATTTGCATTTAGAATCTTGACGTATATTTTTATTTATAAGATGAGATTTTCAGAATTTTTTTTTAAATTTTCACGAAATTTTATTTCAAATCTTTTTTTTATATTTTTTTAAATATTTTTATTTTTCACTTCCACTTTCCATGAAATTTTTTCACAATTTGTGTTTTTGGTTAAAATTATGCCACGTAGCTCTTCATATGACCTAGAAGCAACAAATAGTTTTTATTTTTGTTTATATATGCGCTAAACATATACATTTATCATTCAGATTTTTATTAGATTTGTTGTATTTATTTGCGAACTACAATGATATTGCACACTGTAAGTTTGGAATTTTTAGTGCGAATTTTTCATTTCATTCTGTTTGGGATTTCATCAATTGGCGGCTTTTATTATTTTCCAATTTTTCCATATATTTGACAGATTTTGGAGCTTTGAAATATTTTTTCGTGAAATAAAAACAAACATTTTCTTGGTCAATTAAACGGCACAAAAAAGTGAACTGTTCAAAAAAATTTAGAAAAAATATTATTTATATGACAAATAATAACTATATTAAAAAGGAAATTAAAAAAAGTAGAATTATTATTTGAAATGACATTTGCAAGATTTTGCTCTATTCAAGAATTAAAAAAAAAAATCAAATATTATTTGTTTTTGGTTTTTTAGAAGTTTTTTCTGATTTTTTAGAAAATTATCTGCTTATATAGGAAAAAAATTTGTTACAAAATTTGTTTTGAATTTTTTTCCCAATACTTTTTAAAGACAAATATTCTTAAATTTTATTTACTTTTATATTTGATGGGAATGTTACTAAAATGTTCATTTCATTCACTAGTATTCATTCATTTAGTAGACTTCTGACAGCGCAAACCAAACATATAATATGTAAACACAACTGGCTGTCTCCAACAAACAGACTATCAACAAGTTACGTATACGCCCCGCCTGCCTCGACATTTGCCTTCGCTCCACACAACTGCCTGCTCGCATGCAAATAGTACTCTAGGGACATGAGTACGCTAGCACAAATATTAACGATAGTTGAGTGACATAAGAAGCGCAAAGTGTGGGCAATATTACAACAACTTCTAGAAAAACAACAAAAAAGTGAAGTCATAAAAAACAGATATAAAAAAATTATCAGAGATAATAACTGCACGACAACACAAACTCAGTCAGTGTATCAACGTGACGGCTATCGATATTGTTTACAGTTATGTGCGTGAGACTCGTAACAATATTGCGTGGGCGCTTTTATTTGTATGGAAATATGAGTGTTAGAATTGTGTATGTGTCGATATGCTGATTTTTGCGACGGCAACGCTGATGAGTGTCGCCACTGCACGCGTGTCTTTACGTGACTTTTCTACATAGGTTGGAGTTTCTGTTGCTTTTATATTATTATTTTGTTTGCTTTTATTCGCTTGCAATTAATTGATTTTTGTTTGTTTGTGGGTAAATGGTGGAAAGCATATAAGGTGTACTGTTTATCGTGTTGAAATGTAGTTGCAAGAAGAATGCGATAAAGCGGAAGCAGGGAAGCGAGTTTAGAAATTAAAGGTTACATTTGGGCGTATTGCAGGAGGTGTGTCCTTATAAATTACATTGGAGTGGATTGAAAAAGAAAAAAATGGTTGAGAGGAGCCATTTACGCGTCTTTTTTGATTTTTTTAATATAAAAAGAAATAAAAATATTTCTGATTAAACTAATCTTAATTTAAAAAGAGTTAATTTTATTTTATTTTATTTTATTTTATTTTATTTTATTTTATTTTATTTTATTTGGCGGTCGCGACACCAAAATTCCAACACAGTTTCCCCTTAACCCCCCACAAAGTCACCGCTATAATTTCCAGCGCTCAAAATATTAAATTACCACAAATCGCCTTGAGTTCACGCGAAATGCCTGCGGTGGACAAACAATCACTACAATCGCGCTGCACTCGAAAGCAAAAAAAATTTTGGCGCACTATTTGCAACACGCAAACACACACAAACTGGTTTGTTGCATGAAATTGGCGAAGAAGCAAAAAAATCACTGTATATTATTACAACAACAATAACAGCCAGTCCGTCCGTCATACGCACAGTTGGACGCAATTGACGAACAGCGTGAAAAGAATTCTACACAATTAAATTGGCCAGCAAAGAGTCTTCACATACAGCCGCTGACGCTTACTTACACAATCGTTTCGCCTTTTAATGATTGATTTATTTTTGGTTTTTATTTCAACTTTTTATTTATTTACTAAATGAAATTTATTTTTATTATTTTTGTTTTTCTGTTTGTTCTGTCTGTTTTGTTTTTCCAGTTATCCAATTGCTTTCGGTTGTGGATTTTCTGGTGATTTTATATTTTCTCTCAAATATCCGATTAACCGCCGCGTTCAAATCAGCGCACGTCCGCTGCGCTCAACAAACCCGATACTTTGTGAAAATTGCCAAAACAGTCGCGGCTGGCGAGAGTCCAGCGCTGACGGTGAGTGCCATCTATGCTGCCGATGCCCAAATACTTGCTCGCAGCAGCTAAATGTGTGTGTGTGCGCGTGGTGAATTTCTCCTCAGTGAGCAACTAGTGTGCTGTGTGTTTATGCTCTGGCATGCCATGCTCTTACTACACTTAACATTGGAAAAAAATAAAATAAATAAGGGGAAACAATTGGAGCAATGTTCACTGCTCTGTAGTGTGGAAGTGCTGTTGCATCTGGCTTGGTCACCACATTTTAATCTCTCTTACTTTTAAGAGTTCTTAGCTATCGCTCGTGCAACACTTGTGGCATGCGGAATGTTAAAAGCTTTGACTGCTGCTTACTCTTCATGTTTTTAACAAAATTGCTAAATAAATGTTGTTTAGGAGTGTCTAATAATTAAACGATATTATGGTTAAGCATCTGTTATTTGAAGAAGAGGTTGTAGGGGAGCTATAGCTTCTAGTCGTCAGATCTAAATTATTTTCATGAATCACACTTTGTTTATTATAGGAAATCCTATATAAATAAATATTACAAAGTTTTGTAACCTTAACTGTTTAATTGGACGATAGCTAATGTAGAATCGGTTGTGTGAGGCGTTATAGTATTCAGAATAATTTGGAAGTTATTATCTATTTTTAGTTTAAGATAGAAATTTATTTTATAGCATTTCTTAATTTTATTTTATTAATTAACGAAGTAATAGTACAGAATATAATATCTGAACAATCGGATGTATGGAAGCTATGTCCTAGAATGTATTGATGATTTTCGTTGAAAATTTCAGATTCTCTTATTTAAAATTTAAATTTTTTATATTTTAAATTTGCAAATTTTTTTTTTAAATTACTTTAATAAAATTGGATTATAGTAACAATTTAATTAACCTAATAAAATAAAATTATTAAAAATACGAATTATTTTTTATATTATTTTTAATTAAAAACAATAACTTAGTAAAAAAAAAATTTATAAAAAATTAATGAAAATAATTCTATAAAAATATATATAACTTTTTTCATTTAATAAAAAAAATTTTATGAAATATTGAATTTTATAAAAAAATATAAAATATGTTAAAGTGTGTATGTATTGTTGTTTGAGTATATACATATTAATTATTTGTATGTATGTATGTGTTGTTGTATATTTTGGTGCTTTTTGCTTTTATGTTTAAGTAAGTATGTCTGGCCATACAAATATTAACATTGCAAGTCCTTCAGCAATCATTTGCTCTGTTAAGCCCTAAGTCAATGGCCTTCTTCTTCTTCTTCTTACAGATTTTCCACTGGGTTTTGCACACTTGTTTGCATTTCCAGCTGTGCGTGTTTACACTCAAATGCAAGCGCCGTATAATTTAGTATGCAACTTTGATTGTACCGTTGTTTTTCGTTGTTTAAATGTTTGTTCTTGTGAGCGGTCAACAGCTGTTGGTCAGAAATTAAACATTTGCATGCAGTGGCAGCAGCAAGGAGACCAAAGTCCAACGTTGAAGGGGATAATTGTGTCCGAAGGGAAGCTTCATGCAACAAGCAAGAATATGCATTTTAAGGTCACTGAAATGTTGTTGCCACATTTTATTTTTTAGTCTTTTATTTTTTTACATTCGTGGTAAACATTTTTTTCCGCTCTTCCATTTCAACTGCTTTCTTTCTGTTCCCATCGAGCTCATTGTGTTTATTTCCTTCTAGTGTTTTCTTTTGTTTGTGTTTGTAGCAACTGGTTGTGGTTCTTTTGCCTAACTTGCAGCATCCTTCATTCATGCCGTCGTTTATCATGTCAAGGCTTTGAGTTGCTGCTTGGCAATTTGAAGGCTTCTAGTTAGATAAATGCATACAAACTAACAGAAAAACGTATATAATGGTACACCACCAGTCTTTGAATGTCTGAATACGGAATTTATAAGTCAAAACAAATATGACAAGCTATTTAGTCGATCATGTTAAATCTTTCTTTGTTGTTATAACATGACGTTATATGTCAGAGCAGGTATTTGAAATTTAAATCACTTTGACATCGGAAAATAATGACGACTGCGTTGTTAGATAACAAAACAAGATACTTTACCCTCTTATTAGTGATCCACAAACACATCAGAGTTTATAATCAATCAACAATCAGCAATTGCTAACGACCGATAAGTAATAATCGATTACCTTAATGGTCGGTTGTGTTATAGGATAAGAAATAGTCACCGAAAAATATCCTTAACCTTCATTAATGATAAGTATCGACGGATGACAATTGACTTAATAGCCAAAGTCAACCATAGACAATTTTGTGGATACTTGGATACTTATTAATTTGTTATCGATAATTTAATAGATAATATCGAATCGATATGACATATAACTGGAGATTATTTAGTAGAATAACTTATATTTAGCACAACCTAAACTGATTGATAACTTTTACTAATATATATATATATATATTTGGCGTAGGAACCGCTTTAAGCGATTATAGCCGAATCCACCAGAGCGCGCCACTCAGTCCTCCTTTTTGCTTTTTGGCGCCAACTGGAAACACCAAGTGAAGCCAGGTCACTTTGCACTTGGTCTTTCCACCGGAGTGGAGGTCGTCCTCTTCCGCGGCTTCCTCCAGCGGGTACTGCATCGAATACTTTCAGAGCTGGAGTGTTTTCTTCCATCCGTACAACATGACCTAGCCAGCGTAGCCGCTGTTTTTTTATTCGCTGGACTATGTCTATGTCGTCGAATAACACATACAGCTCATCGTTCCATCGTCTGCGGTATTCGCCGTTGCCAATGTTTAGAGGACCATAAATCTTGCGCAAAACCTTTCTCTCGAAAACCCCAAGAGTCTTCTCATCGGATGTTGTCATCGTCCACGCTTCAGCGCCATACATCAGGACGGGGGGATGGGGTCATATGTAGAAGTTCACGCAAGTGAGGAAAGTTTCTGATTGCCATTCACTTGGGAGTGGCCAGGAACGATTCTTTTGCATATGACTCAAGCAGCTCACGACTTCCGGTTTTAGACCAAGTATCCCCTGGGTAGCTGACAGACATCCGTTTGGAGGCGTGCTAAAGTGAAAAGGCGAAGCCCGCTTCAGCGGTTGAGCGTAGGGCTTGGGACCCACCACATAAAAAAATCTCCCCAATGAAAACAAACACAGAGCCTCGGATGAGACACCGCCCTTTTGATGACGACCCCTGCAAACGTTTTAAGGATAATGATTTAAGGGCATGCACCTGGAATGTCCGGACCCTTAATTGGGAAGGTGCCTCTGCCACTGGTGGGTAAAGAAGGTGTCTTTGGCACAACAGTCGGAAAATTCAGCCTCCATGACGAAACATCGCCAAACGGCCTGAGGCTGATCGACTTCGCTGGGGCCCGAAATATGGTTGTCTGTAGTACCAGATTCCAGCATAAAAAAATTCATCAAGCAATGTGGCTGTCCCCTGATCGAAACACGCGCAATCAAATCGATCACGTTGTGATAGACGGCAGACATGTCTCCAGTGTTTTAGACGTGCGTACGCTCCGAGGACCAAACATTGACTCGGACCATTATCTAGTAGCAGCAAAGATACGCACTCGCCTCTGTGCAGCAAAGAACGCCCGTCAACAAACACAAGGAAGGTTCGACGTCGAAAAGCTGCAATCACAACCGACAGCCGAACGATTTTCTACTCGACTTGCACTCCTGCTCTCTGAGAGCACTCATCAGGATCTCGATATAAGGGAGCTGTGGAACGGCATCTCAAACTCCTACCTACCTACGTTGCCTACCGCGCAGCGTTGCGATCGACCACAACACGTTCGGGGTGGGATAGATATCGAGAACTGAAGAGGGAAGACGCATTTGCAGACGTAAAAAGAAAGAGGCCGAAATGCGTGAGTATGAAAAGCTTGAAAAGCTGGCAGACATGGGTAATGCTCGAAAATTTCATGAAAAGATGAGGCGATTTACAGAAGGTTTCAAGACCGGAGCATTATCATGTGGGACCTAGGAGGTAATCTGGTAACGGATGTCCAGAGCATACTGGGATTATGGAGGGAACACTTCTCCGACCTGCTCAATGGCAGTGAAAGTACAACACCAGGAGATGGCGAACCCGATTCCCCAATCGACGACGATGGAGCAGATATTCCATTGCCCGACCGTGAAGAAATTCGAATAGCAATTACCCGCTTGAAGAACAACAAAGCGGCAGGGGCCGATGCATTACCGGCCGAGCTATTCAAATACGGCGGCGAAGAACTGATGAGGTGGTTGCATCAGCTTCTTTGTAGAATATGGTCGGAAGAAAGCATGCCTGACGATTGGAATCTTAGTGTACTCTGCCCAATCCATAAGAAGGGAGACCCCACAATCTGCGCCAACTACCGTGGTATAAGTCTCCTCAATATCGCATATACGGTTTTGTCGAGCGTATTGTGTGAAAGACTAAAGCCCACCGTCAACGAACTGATTGGACCTTATCAGTGTGGCTTTAGACCTGGAAAATCTACAATGGACCAGATATTCACCATGCGCCAAATCTTGGAAAAGACCCGAGAGAGAAGAATCGATACTCACCATCTTTTATCGATTTTAAAGCTGCCTTCGATAGCACGAAAAGGAGCTGCCTTTATGCCGCGATGTCTGAATTTGGTATCCCTGCAAAACTAATACCGCTATGTATGCTGACGTTGAGCAACACCAAAAGCTCCGTCAGGATCGGGAAGGACGTCTCCGAGCCGTTCGATACCAAACGAGGCTTCAGACAGGGTGACTCACTATCGTGCGACTTCTTCAATCTATTGCTGGAAAAAATAATACGAGCTGCAGAGCTAAATAGAGAGGGTACAATCTTCTACAAGAGTGTACAGCTCCTGGCGTATGCCGATGATATTGATATCATCGGAAGCAACAACCGCGCCGTTTGTTCTGCGTTTTCCAGACTAGATAAAGACGAAACAAGACGAAATATCTCCTGTCATCAAACAAACAGTCAGCGCACTCGCGTCTTGGCTCCCACGTCACTGTTGACAGTCATAACTTTGAAGTTGTATGTAGATAATTTCGTTTATCTGGGAACCAGCATTAACAACACCAACAATATCAGCCTTGAAATCCAACGCAGAATCAACTTTTACTAATAACCATAAGAAAATTTTCAAACACGGTGCTAGATATAAAGCACAAGGAAAGTAGATTGGAAACTTCCTTTAACTCTAGAGTGATCAGTGCGTCTTAAATCATATAAAATTTATTAAAAAATACCTGGAAAATATTCGAGAAAATGTATTGGGCAATAATTCACAGGCCGAGTGATCATTTTTTTCGAAAGTATAACAGTAAGAGCCGATTAGCTAATTACTTAAATTACTTTCTCTAGGTATTGCTTCAATTAGTTATTTTCGGTTACTAAAACACTACCAAAATGTCTTTCAAGTTAGAATACTTTACGTAGGGATTACCTGGGTTTTAATTTGAAATGGGCCCGTAATTTTATTATACTCTCGCAACAAATGTTGCTAAAGAGAGTATTATAGTTTTGTTCACATAACGGTTGTTTGTAACATAACAACAATATCAGCCTTGAAATCCAACGCAGAATCAACTTTTACTAATAACCATAAGAAAATTTTCAAACACGGTGCTAGATATAAAGCACAAGGAAAGTAGATTGGAAACTTCCTTTAACTCTAGAGTGATCAGTGCGTCTTAAATCATATAAAATTTATTAAAAAATACCTGGAAAATATTCGAGAAAATGTATTGGGCAATAATTCACAGGCCGAGTGATCATTTTTTTCGAAAGTATAACAGTAAGAGCCGATTAGCTAATTACTTAAATTACTTTCTCTAGGTATTGCTTCAATTAGTTATTTTCGGTTACTAAAACACTACCAAAATGTCTTTCAAGTTAGAATACTTTACGTAGGGATTACCTGGGTTTTAATTTGAAATGGGCCCGTAATTTTATTATACTCTCGCAACAAATGTTGCTAAAGAGAGTATTATAGTTTTGTTCACATAACGGTTGTTTGTAACACCCAAAACTAAACGAGTTAGATATAGGATTATATATACCAAAGTGATCAGGGTGAAGAGTGGAGTTCAAATCCGAATGTCTGTCTGTACGTCCGTCCGTCCGTCTGTGCAAGCTGTAACTTGAGTAAAAATTAAGATATCTTGATGAAACTTGGCACACTTATTTCTTGGTACCATACGAAGGTTGCTTTCGAAAATGAGCAAAACCGGCGAAAACCGAAAACACATAAAGTGCCATAACTAAGCCATAAATAAAGCTATGGAAATAAAATTTGGTATGAAGGATCGTACTATGAAGGGGCATATTTGGATGTAATTTTTTTGGGGAAGTGGGCGTGGCCCCGCCCCCTACTAAGTTTTTTGTACATATCTCGCAAACCAATAGAGCTATATAAACCAAACTTTCTGCAGCCGTTTTTTTTAGCCTCTTCCTAATACAGTCCAAAAATGAAAGAAATCGGATCATAACCACGCCCACCTCCCTTACAAAAGTTAGGTTGACAAGTAAGGAAGGGCTAAGTTCGGGTGTAACCGAACATTTTATACTCTCGCAATTTATTGATGTAATTTTATAAAGATAACACAAGTCGACCCATATATTTGGTATAAAGTTCAATAGAATAACGAAAATCATCATAAATAGTATATGGGGACTGAGGTAATTCCTAAACCGATTTCACTCGTTTTCACCACCAAGATACAATGTATCGAAGACTATACGCTCACTTAATTTAATATTACTTATAATTAGGTATATGGGATCTGGGGGAAGTTATGACCCGATTTTTACCATTTCAGGTACAGAGAGAAACTGTTATAAGAAAAAAATTCAGAGGGAATGAATTACATTGAAATATCTGAGGGATTCACCTATATTTTCGGTGAAAATTTACCCTTAGACACTGAATTCTTCATATTCGATAACCTGGGCCTTGAAAAGTTATAGGCCGATTTCGAAAATTTTTTCCACAAGTGATGTCACAGCTCAAATACAGTATTTGTGTAAAGTTTTATTCCGCCATCTTCATTGGTTCCTAATGTATATACTATAAGATGAAGGAATCAGATGGAATTCAAAATTGAGTTATATGGGAAGTAGACGTAGTTGTGAACCGATTTCGCCCATATTCCACCAGTGTCATCAAGGTGTCAAGAAAGTGTTATATACCGAATTTCATTGAAATCGGTAGAATAGTTCTTGAGATATGGTTTTTGACCCATAAGCGGGCGACGCCACGCCCTTTTTTCCATTTTGTAAAAAAATCTCAGTGCAGCTTCCTTCTGCCATTTCTTATGTAAAATTTGGTGTTTCTGACGTTTTTCGTTAGTGAGTTAACCCACTTTTAGTAATTTTCAACCTAACCTTTGTATGGGAGGTGGGCGTGGTTATTATCCGATTTCTTTCATTTTTGGACTGTATAAGGAAATGGCTAAAAGAAACGACTGCTGAAAGTTTGGTTTTTATTGCTTTATTGGTTTGCGAGTTATATACAAAAAACCTATTTGGGGGCGGGGTCACGCCCACTTTTCCAAAAGAATTACATCCAAATGTGCCCCTCCCTAATGGGATCCTTTGTTCCAAATTTCATTTTCATAACTTTATTTATGGCTTAGTTATGACACTGTATAGGTTTTCGGTTTCCACCATTTTGTGGGCGTGGCAGTGGACCGATTTTGCCCATTTTCGAAAGCAACCTCCTCAGGGTGCCAAGGAACATGTGTTCCAAGTTTCATTAAGATATCTTAATTTTTACTCAAGTTATCGCTTGCACGGACAGACGGACAGACGGACGGACAGACATCCGGATTTCAAAGCCACTCGTCATCCTGATCATTTATGTATATATAACCCCATATCTAACTCCTATATTTCTTGGTGACACAAACAACCGTTATGTGAACAAAACTATGATACTCTGTGCAACAGGTTGCGAGAGTATAAAAATTACTAAAAGTGGGTTAACTCATTAACGGAAAACGTCAGAAACACTAAATTTCACATAAGAAATGGCAGATGAAAGCTGCACTCAGATTTTTTTACAAAATGGAAAATGGGCGTGGCGTCGCCCACTTATGGGTCAAAAACCATATCTCAGGAACTACTATACCGATTTCAATGAAACTTGGTTTGTAATAGTTTCCTTACCTCCCAATAATATGTTGTGAAAATAGGCCAAATCGCTTCACAACCACGCCTACTTCCTATATACCAGAACTTAGAAGATTATCTGAATCGTTTACTTTACAATATATAAAGTAAGCACTAGTGAAGATATCGGAACTTAGCCCTTCCTTACTTGTTTTCTTTTTTTTTTGTCGTTAAACGGTTGCCAAGCGTTCGCGTCTCATAAACCTACTTATCGACAAGTTGTGCCATTTCTAGACCAGTTTAACAACAGCAACAATAAAAACAACAACAACAAAGCTTATATGCTTGACCGACGTTGTGTTGTTCTCATTTAGCGGCTTTTAAACGGCGACTGCTTGGCTTCGAGCTTCTGGCGCAGTCAGCTGTATCGTTTAGACTTAAACGTTTCTAAGATAAGATGTATTTTTCTTATAATTATTTAATAATTATAATTTAGTACTTTTGGTAGACGGCGCTAATACTCTTTGCTTATTCTTTTCATAGACTATTTGTAATTTTTGAGAAATATTTATTTTAGCTTTTTCATGATAATTATATTACATATTATTATGATATTATTTCACTTCTTATCAATTCTAAATTCTAAAAAAAAAAAAAAAAAATTTTTGTTTGAAATTAATGTTACATACATTTTATAAAACAAAAAATAATCGCATAAATAAAAAATAAAATTAGTTTAGTCCAATATCGAGAAAAAATCGATTTTGTTGTATAGTGTAATTAGCAGTTTCGGTTTGGAGTATACAATTATTTTTCTATCTCTCATATCACACTTAATTTTTTCGAAAACTTTTATAAAATATATGGCAACCATACTCTACATTATATTTAACAATTAGATGGTTTGAGCAATAATCTAAAAAATATAAATATTTCCTAATTTTTTGTTTAGTTTTATTTCCGAGGAACATTTACTGCTTGTTGTTTTGATTTTACTTTTTTCCAAATATATTTTTTCTTAATTTTTCATTATTTATTTTTGCTCGCGTTTTTAATACCGTCAGATTACATAAGTTCTTTATTGTTGTTGCTTATGTAAGTAACACTTTTTGTGAACCAATTTGTCCCACTGAAAGTGTTTGCTTCGTCTGCGGTTTTTATAATTTTTTTAACCAACAATAGCAACAAAAGTATGTACTTTCATATTTGGCTGTGGATTTGTGTTGTTATTGCTGTCGAACATAGGCAACATTAATTTTGGACTTGTTTGGTCTGCTTTTGGTGTTTTTATTTTTTGCTTCACTGTTTTGATTTTTATTTTCGTTGTTATACTGTGATTTGCGGCTCATTTACCAATTAAAGGCATAAATGAACATTTTGGAGTTTTTGATGTGAATTAAAATGAAAATGAAGGAAAGAAATTAAAAAATAATTAAAAGTAAGTATTAAAATTCATGTTCGAAAAATTGGAAATTGAAAAAAAATTGAAATAAAAAATACTGGAAAATTAAAACCGAGTGTTTTAAGTTCATGTTCAAAAATTAAAATAAAATGTTATTAACTAATTTTCAAAATCGTAAAAACTAAACCAAAACATTAGTAAACAGTTTTTGTTTATTTTTGAAATGTTCGAAATCGAGAGTGTTTTGAGCACATGTTGGAAAATTCGAAATCGAAAAAAATTTAATAAGAAATTAATAAATATTTACTTCGATAACTTGTTTAATTGGCTAAATTTACTAATTTTCCAATAGTAAAAGCCGCGTTCAGAATTGCATACTCAATGAATATGTTTACTTACTCAAACATTCGAAATTTAAAAAAAAATGTATTTGAATATATTCCTCTTAATATAAAACGACATACAAATTTTAAATTCTCTTCATATGAAATTCACTTGAATGTCTCTTATTGCCCCTGACATTGAACAATTAATATATGGATCACTAACAATTAGAGTCGTTAAATAAATTTAATAGAAATTGTAGGCAAGCGATGCCTTTTAAACAAGCGCAAATAAATTATCATTTAAGAAGTGTTCAGAACGAAGAAAAAAAGGCTGTAGAGAGTCTTGGAAGGAGGAAAATATATGATGTAATGGGAATGCTGGTGGAAGATTGACAGTATAACTGAGTATTTGAGTTATGCAGTGACATTGTTCTATTAAAATCATGTGATAAAATATAACGTTGAATTGAATTACACAATCTAGATTGTACACGGCTGACAATAGTTTGAAAAAAGACTTCATGATTCTGGTTTTTTTTAGACCCAAAAGTTTTAATTTATCACGGCATTGTAAATAATTTAAATTCCCTCTGAGTTTTACCAATAAAATTGCCTTTTAAAACATTCGAATATTTCAATTTCGAAAATTCTTTCGTTATGCGACCGATATTAAAAAATAAATTTCTAGTGTTGCATTTCAATAATTTTTTAAGTTTTCGTTTTCATTGCTTTTCATCCTGTACAACTCCAATTACGTTCTTCAGTATTTCATTTTCACTATCAATTAAATTGCACAGTATTTTTTTTTTCAAAAACATTTGAGAGTGTTTCGTTTCAATAACATTCCTCAATATTTCATTTCTTTTTATTTCATTTTTATTTTTTATTAAATTCTATAGCGTGATTGTACATGCCACTTTCATGTTCCAATTCCTTTTCATTCCGCATATTTTAACAAAAATTTTATTTATACAACATTCATATTACTTTTTATTTGTTACACGCTTTTCTCTATTATCAATAACGCTAACTCAGACATTTGCTTTATCATCGCAGCGTCTGTAAATTGCCTTCAATAACTTCTATTTCTATTAATTACTTACAATTTTTATTTTTATCGCATTTAGTCGCAAAAATACTATAAACTTTTGTATTTCCTCCAGACAGTCGCTACCCAGCGAGCACAACACATTCGCATGCCTCAATTACTTTACAATTCCACATTTTGCACGTTTTCATTTTCATTTCTATACACACATGATTATTATTATTATTAATTGCTTGTACACCGCAGATGTGTGTGTGTATGTGTTTTTAGAAATATAAAATATTATTTTTGCCACAACAGTCTAAAATTTCAATTCCGCATATTGTACGTTTAGTAGATTTTTTCATTTGCGGTATATTTATATATATATCACACACATATGCCTTTATTGTTATTGTTGTTCCAATTTATTGTTGGATGGCGCTTTTGTTACTCGCATTGTTGTTATTATTGCAGTTGATAATATAAACATAAACATTGTGTGTAGACAATTGCAGCGGCACAGCGATATCCCCACAGCGGAGGAGAGCGGCAGTTGAACAATCAGTCAGCGCCAGCTCAACGACCTGGCGTTCATTAATTTATGCCGCCGAAAATTTTGATGCGACAGAAATCATTGGCGTACGCCGCTCGCACTTTCAAAAAACCACACACAAATAAAAAAAACAACAACAACACATCCAACAATCACCTACCACACCAGCTGGCTAGTGTCTGACGCTCCCTTATTGGCGCCTCGCCATCGATGGTTATCGGCTTTAAGATAATTTGTGCACCTATATCACACACCCTGTGTTTGTAAGGTTTGCCGTACGTGGGTCGTTTCAATTACGCTTTTATTACAAATTGTTATTGCTATTGATATTGTTGTTGTTGATTTCTTTGTATTTTTATTACAATTGCTATGATTGTTATTGTATTCTTTTCTGATTTTATTTATTTTATTTTTCAATTCTTTTATTGTTATTGTTGTGTAATATTGTCGTTGTTCCAGCGCTTTTTGTTTATCACATATGTGTGTATATAGGCACTTGCGTAACGGTGTAAGTGCAAATATGCCGAGCGTCGAAGAAAATACGCAAACAGAAAAGAAAATAGACGTAAGAAAAATTCATTTTTTTGTTTTTGTTGTAATTTATATTTTTATGTCGCTGTTGCTCCAATTTCCATTTACATTTTATTGAAACAGAGTTCAATATTTTGTTGTAGTTGTAAACATTTTTAAGGGATATATTCGAACTGCCATAAAGTTTTCCAAAAGAACTTAATTTGAAGGCCGTATGGTTTTGCAAAGAATAATATTAAAAGAACAAAAAATTATTTAAAAAGCGTTTTCGAATAAAAAAAGCTCGTTTCTTAACCTTTGGTATAGCTTTTCTCTTCACCTCGTAATGTTGGAACCCTTCACGTTGGAGACATCCATCCCTATTAAATATTAATGTGTCATACGTCGAAGAAATTAAAATTGATCTTCTAATATCGTTCCTCGTTAATTTTTTTTAACTCATTCACTGCAAAAGTTCATAGCTGTTGAACTTTTGAGAACACCGGTAGTTCGTCGTGTGTTTCGGATTTCGGTAAAAAAAAATCAAGAAGTTACCATGTGACCCTTACTGACCCAAGCAGCAAATTCTGGAATAATCACCTCATAGGTACTATAGTGAACAAAATTCAAATCGATGGATATTAAGAGGCTTCAACCATAACTACTTAATATATAAAAACCAATACCATAACGTTTGGTTTTACGTAATCGGAATATAACGTTTTAACCGAAATACATTGTCCACAGCTTTCTGCTGTTTGCCAAAACAATAACAACTTAAAGGTTGTAACCCCCTCAAAACATTTGAAACGTTAAGGACTAAATTGTATTGCTCCAGACACCGGAAACCAATAGTTTCCTATATTGGTGGTCACATTTCAAGGATTTCCGCAACACCACATAAGTAAACTTTTTTATATATAGAGCTTCCAAAAACTCAACAGAATAAAACAATCGAAGAGCAAACTGGTAGATCATTTTTATCCACGGTATACATATATAAGAACTTTCCAACTGTAACAAGTAAGGAAGGGCTAAGTTCGGGTGTAACCGAACATTTTATACTCTCGCAATTTATTGATATAATTTAATTAAGATAACACAATTCGACCCATATATTCGGTATAAAGTTCATTAGAATAACGAAAATCATCATAAATAGTATATGGGGACTGAGGTAATTCCTAAACCGATTTCACTCGTTTTCACCACCAAGATACAATGTATCGAAGACTATACGCTCCCTTAATTTAATATTACTTATAATTAGGTATATGGGATCTGGGGGAAGTTATGACCCGATTTTTACCATTTCAGGTACAGAGAGAAACTGTTATAAGAAAAAAATTCAGAGGGAATGAATTACATTAAAATATCTGAGGGATTTACCTATATTTTCGGAGAAAAATTACCCTTAGGCACTGAGTTCTTCATGTTCGATATCAGGGGCCTTGAAAAGTCATGGTTCGATTTTGACAATTTTTCCACAAGTGTTGTCACAGCTCAAATACAGTATTTGTGTAATGTTTTATTCCGCTATCTTCATTTGTTCCTAATGTATGTACATATATATGTATTATAAAGTGAACGAATCAAAAGAATTCAAAATTGAGTTATATGGGAAGTAGAAGTAGTTGTAAACCGATTTCGCCCATATTCCACCCGTGTCATCAGGGTGTCAAGAAAGTGTTATATACCGAATTTCATTGAAATCTGTTGAGTAGTTCTTGAGATATGGTTTTTGACCCATAAGTAGGCGACGCTACGCCCATTTTCCATTTTGTAAAAAAATCTGAGTGCAGCTTTCTTCTGCCATTTCTTATGTAAAATTTGGTGTTTCTGACGTTTTTCATTAGTGAGTTAACGCACTTTTGGTAAATTTCAAACTAACCTTTGTATGGGAGGTGGGCGTGGTTATTATCCGATTTCTTTCATTTTTGGACTGTATAAGGAAATGGCTAAAATAAACGACTGCAGAAAGTTTGGTATATAGCTTTATTGGTTTGCGAGTTATATACAAAAAACCTATTTGGGGGCGGGGCCACGCCCACTTCCCCAAAAAATGACATCCAAATGTGCACCTCCCTAATGGGATCCTATGTTCCAAATTTGATTTTCATAACTTTATTTATGGCTTAGTTATGACACTGTATAGGTTTTTGGTTTCCACCATTTTGTGGGCGTGGCAGTGGACCGATTTTGCCCATTTTCGAAAGCAACCTCCTCAGGGTGCCAAGGAATACGTGTTCCAAGTTTCATTAAGATATCTTAATTTTTACTCAAGTTATCGCTTGCACGGACAGACGGACAGACGGACAGACGGACGGACGGACAGACGGACGGACAGACATCCGGATTTCAAATCCACTCGTCATCCTGATCATTTATGTATATATAACCCCATATCTGATTCTTATATTTCTTGGTGACGTTATGTGAACAAAACTATTATACTCTGTGCAACAGGTTGCGAGAGTATGCAAATTTGAACTATACCTAGTCCCTTACAATTACTCTGCAGATGTCAATTTATCTGAAGTAAGACTTTAATGAGGTTTTCGAAATCAAGTAGTCATAACGATTTATTGTTTACATTGTTTGAAAGACCTTGAATTAGCTATCATTGTTCAAGACAATACTTATAGATCGTAAAAAAAAAATTAATAAGAAGGGACGGTCTTAAATTTATAATTAGATCGGAAATATATTGTGAGCAGTACTTTTGGTACATATTATCTTATTAAGAGTTATTGAAAACAACCTCTGGAGGTTGAAAGAAGGTTAACCGATTCGAATAAGCTACTGCTTGTCGTATTAAATGAGACAATACTAAATAGTCAAGCACATATTTGAAACCACTCAACCCCGCGTTATAACTGTTGAATTGAATTTCTTAATTAATAATTTGTTGCTTTAATTAAGTTGTCAAGTGAGTTGAAGTGATGATTGTATTAAAAGAAGATGACAAAATACTGCTTGTTTATTGTAGCTTAGAAGTATTAATTGAGATGTAGAAATACTAATGAATAATTTTGATCGTATCTTAATTGATAAATGTTCTACGGAATCAAAATAAATAATTCGTGGTCATAAAATAATGAATGTGATCTTGAATTATGCATTAAACATTATGGCATTGAATACAAACATATAAAAAATATAGATATTATTTTCAAAGCTTTTCGCTGCATCTTCTGACTGGAGAAAAGTATTCTTAGAAGAACAACATTTTAATTATTTTGAAATATAAACGGTATCCTGGAAGATCCTCGAACACTTTAGATGGAACTATGCAAAAGAGTAAGGCATTGCTATCCAAAAAAGGAAAGTTTAATTTTGAGAAGCCATGTCTTTCAAATAAAGCTTAAAATTACACATAAATATATTCTGCATTTTTCGTTATTTTTATTTTATATATATTAGTTCAATGATTTAGATTTTTTCGCCTTAAATAATAACACATGGTCCATGCCCCTGGCAGTGATCGTTCACAATATCATTGAAATACAGTTCAGCTACCTTTTCGGTCTGCATCTTATCAATTGTTTGCCTTTGCTGTACTGTTATTTTATTTATTTTTTATTCGGCTGATCACAATTCGATTCAACAGTCAACGATTAATTCATGATCCATTGTTTCATTGAAACAAAAAATGCAAAAAAACCTGATCATCTAATTGTGTTTTAAGCAGTTCCGTAGTGCTTCACTATCGCTTTGGTGAAGGGGTTCACTTCATGTGTTTATGTTTGTAATTGTATCTAAGTGCTTTTATAGTACTTTATAAGATTTAAGATACTTGATTAAAAGAATCAAGATTTCATTTCATTGGGTACTTTTCAATATTTCGTTATTACTGTATAATTCTCACAATTAAGTACTTCTTAAAATTATCTAACCGAAATTACATATCACGAATATTCTTATCTTCATAAAAATTAAACTATTTACCTTCAATGTGAGAAAATACAGATAATAGTAGCTACAGTATAGTAAAATTGCAGATTGCTGAATCTGAAGAAACTTTTCAACTTTGTTCTTCAATTTTGATTGTAAATTATATAAAAATTGTAAATTATGGAACCAGTTTTACTCAATTTACTTGACCTAGGTACAGATTATTTATTCCTTCCTTTTCCATACTTGTATTCCTGTATATACAAATCCAAAGTTGTAATCAATAAGTCTCACTAATACTCAATTAAAAAACTCAATTTACGGAGAGAATTAGGATATAAATTAACAACGTTTAATGATATTTAATGAATATTTCACGTAGTTAGTATCATAATAGCTATACTGTTAGATTTATCCTTAACCTGAGACTTTCAATTGATTTTTAAATGCTTTGGAATGCATACGGACTTTTATTAACATACTATCGGTTAAATATTAATGAGTCAATTAGTTAATTGTGTTATAAATGGAGAATATTTGTCAGAGAATTTGATTATGTTTTGGAATGCTCACATTCCAAATTGCTCATTATTATTGACAACAACTAGAGGTTAAATTGTTGTAATTTTATTTATTCGAATCCAAACATTATAATGATTTATAGGAAAAGAGTGTGTACAGCATATAACGGTGAAGACATTTATAGAGTGTAATGCTGAAAATTTGTATTGAAATTTCAAGAAATATATGTTAAATTATCGAATTAGTAAATAATAAAAATGCATTTGCAGTGCATAAGAATTGCAGCAATAATTCTGAATTCTAGAAATTTCTTTTACAACTTAACATAATTTTTTTCATCTACCGTGCCTTTCATTCAATTTTTTATTTGTTTTTTTATTTGTATTTATTATAATTCTAAATAATTTTTTGGAATTTTTTATATACTTATACACATATTTGTTTGCTTTCGTCATCAACCAAAGCGTTCATTCACTTAGGCGTTCCACGAACTTCACTTTCTTGGAATAAAACAAAAAACACAAAATACTGTTGTTTTTTATAACGCACGACTTCGATCTTCATTAACATGTGAATAATTTATTTTCTTCACAGATGTTGGTATCGAACAATAGGTCAGCAGATACAATTAACAACCCAACACTCGATCACTCTCATATACACCCGTGTATACTTCAAAATTTGACGTCACCGATGGCTGCACGACTTCGATAAAGAACTTCACGCCTCGAGCGAAAAGCATTTGCACGACGCGCTATTCAAGCGAAATACACATACGAACACAAACGAACGCTCGCTCGATCGCTAAGAGATGACAACCAGCTGGCGGCTAAACGATTTCGAGCTGCGATTTCTATACACTATACATATATACAAATGATATATTTGTGTGTATATATAGAGCAAATATCGGCTGGATTACTACAAGTGATCGCGCCAAAGCTTTAGATCTTACTAAAAGCCATTAGCGGTCGCTTGGCGACAACAACCTAATCAGCTGAGCTCGACACAACCGACGTCATTGATATTGGATAATAAAAGTGGAGAAGCAGAAGAAAAAATACAAAATCAATTGCGACAAAGAACAGAAATAAATAGTTTAATATGCAAAATAAGCGTAAGCAAAACGAAAAGCCGGTTGGCTGACGGGCAATTGTTGTTGCAAATACATCTGGGATCACTGTTAATCATATTGAAGAAGTCTATTCCAGATAGTTTTATCAAAAGTGTTTTCATTTTCTTCTGTTCTAACTTTAAAAGCAAAAGTACCTAGTTACATAGGAGAGATTATACTCCTATTTGACATTGTAGTCATTTAGACCTTAGATTTAAGATTTTATTACTTATTGTTAGGCTTTAAACAAAGCAGATTCAATAAATAAAGAAATATGTATAAAAAAAAATTTAGACCATAACTGATCGCGGCAGCCTCATCACTATATAAACTAGTGTTCAATGGTGACATTCTATATTCTGTGGTTCTGTAGAACTAACGCTTTTTTGGATTAACAGTTCCAGATTTGGGCCAGAAAAGCCAGACAGTTACATCAATGTCATAGGTCGCGACTACTATATAGATCTGAGAGAAGGTTTCCAGAATCCAAATTTCAAGTGATTTTGATAGTTTACTTTTGAACTGTCTATAATGTCTCGAACGTCGCTTCTTAACTGTATGTATATTTTTGGATATGGAAGATAATTTTATTACACTATCATTAGTAAAATTCGATTGAAAATATCACACTTGGTCATGGGATGCAGAAGAAGCTGTAGCATTCTGGTAGTGGTCATCAACGAAACCAAGTTGACTGAAGAACCTGAGAGTTTGCCGACGGGACAATCTTTCAATGAACAATCATGAACCTATCCAACTAATTTTTGAGAGATCATTATGATTCCCTGACGAATCGTTAGACATGTCTAAATATTAATTTACATGAAACATGACTGAGTCAAAACAAAATTAATATATTTTTAACTCAATTATCTCTCGGTGACGGTTTAGAACTTTTGGGTCGCTCTGATAGTAGGACAAATCAATTTCGTGACTTCTATTCCATGGATGAATGGGTGCAAACCTTGATTATTTTATTCTCGGAGGAATTATTTCTGAGCTGACAAGGTCGCACACAATGTATTTCGGACACTCGTATCATTCAATCAAGAAACAATTATGATACTATTAAAAACTTCATTGAACAACATCATGATCTGAGTCCCAGAATTTGTAGGTACTGCTAGTTCTAACCCTTATAATAGTCATAGTGGCAATGTTCTTTCGTTTATATTATTTCCATCACGAAACCTTCAACCCTTACAAGCACACTTTTTTCTCTCGTTCGAGAAATGAGTAGAGACATTTATATCATTATATTATTGCTCTACCTGTTACACGCGTTTATTTGCACTAGTTTCCCTTTTATTGACCTATTTATGGTCGAATTTCTTCATTTCTTTTAACTTTCAGCGCAAATTTGCGATCTGTAATGCCTGTCTTGGTTATTTTTAACTACAAACATATGTCTATTTGTATTTCTGTACAACAACAATTTGTAAATTGAAAGTGTAAATTGACGAGACTCATTTACTTTGATGATGAAATCATACACAGACATAAACATAACACATTCAGACAATTTAATTCAAATACATAGTTTATGTACTTTATGTGTATGTATGTTTGTATATATTCATACATATAAAACCAATAATGGTTCGCTATTTGCATACAATGTTGTTACTAGGGATATCCCTCCTCTGTGGTCCGATCTACCATTTAGCGGATAGTAAGGCGTTAAATTTTACTGAAATGATAAAAAATCGCTAAATGCAAATGCATACACACTTTTAATTTACATGCAACGTAAATATGTGGGTATGGCTGTTTGCATTCCACAAAAAAAAAAACAATAAAAAAATTGAAAACGAAAAAAAAAATTTGTTTAACACGTCTGTGTAATAAGTGGTAAATATTTGCTTTTCTATAACATTCGTGTTATTTTTGCTAATTGTTTTCTTTAATGCTCGTAAATTATGCAGTAATATTTCGAAGTTAATCTAGGAGGGGAGATGGTGTGATATTACTACAGTATTCAGTATTCTTTGTATGTAAACCAACAGTTGAGAGAAGTACTGTATTGATCCTATATAATACTGGTAAACTGGAAATAGCTGCACCATACCAAATCCTTTCGGTACAGTATGCCTATCCTAAGCAATATATTGAGACCGTCCCAAAATAAGAAATCTGCTGACCCATATAGGTGAATTATCTAATATTATTTAGGATGGCAGTGGAGAGTCAACTATAATATTCTAACGAACATAACTTTATAAAGTAAATTATGTATTTTTTTGTTGTGTTTTGATTTGCCTATCACCTTTACTTATATGTATATTTTGAAAAATTATTCCCTTTCCAATTCGTAGAACGCTAATCAGAGCACATTATGACCATAACAAAAACAAAATTTCAGTGGTTTTTTCAATTGTATAGCGTTTACGCTTCTATATTTCGCAGTACAATAACATAGTTTCCAATATATTTTTTACAATTTCCACGCTATTATTACCACAAACCACTGAAATCGAACACTGCACTTAATATAGTCAGTAGCGCTTTCATTGTGAATGAAAATATATACAGAGGTAGTCAAAATTATTTACACATCGGACGTTTTTTTACATGTTTCACAGAAAAAGCTTTCGCTTGTTGTTGTCGCAGGGTAACAAAATGCTATGTTGTTGTAAACCTTGATCTATTCCCGAGCGAATGACGTCGGTTTGGCAAGAATAGCTAGAAATATGGCGGAGAAATAAGCAAATGCATTGAAGGCTCGCTGTAGTCAAAAGTATTTACACACATTTTTTTTGCGTCAAAAGTATTTACACACAACATGAACTCTATTATCCTGTTCTTATTTAATGATAACTTTAAAATTTTAATGTTCAGTATAAATTCCTATTCTAAAGCGCTAAATTCATAATTAGTTACATTACCATTGGCATTAATACCAGCCTGCTTTATGGTCCGAATTGATTCAACCCAATTGTGCGCTAAGTTAACTGTTAATTTTGACCAAATGTCGTTAATTTCGGCGTTTTCGGTTATTATATCAATTGTCCTCTGATATTTAACGAAAGACCAATCATTTTGACTAAAGTTTTGGTTGGGGCTGTGCGGAGGTCAACTTGATTTGCTTCATTTAAAACTTTTGAAGGTAAAGATCCTTCATGAAATGGAGCATTATCCTGTTGTAAAATGTAGTCAATAGTTGGAAAAGGCCGACAGACCACTATAATGGCATGGTCATGTGAATTCTAATATATTCGGATGATTTAGGGTCTCTAAATTAGTACCAAATCTCCAAAACAGAAGTAAAGAAAATTTCCCCAAAAAATCATAAGGTCACTCCCGACTCTATTTAGCGCCTAAACCTCTTCTTCTAGCGTCTTATTCCTCTTCTCACGTGGTAAAGGCATAAAGCGTATACTAAAGAAGCCCTGGAACTAAAATTCAGCCCTATCTGTCCACGACAGGCTTTAGCATGCATTTTAAGGCAAATGAGAGGCATATCGCTTTTTTGTTTCGGAAATAAAACTTTTTTGTTTTCGGAAGTGGTCAACTTTATGCACAACGTATGTATTTATGTTACTATTTTTAAATGTCCTTAGCAGTGTAGCATCATTGGCTGTTCATGCAATATGCTGATTTGATGATGCTGCAATATTAAGAGGACTAATTGTGGGTTTTTGTATGACAGTTCTTACTAATCTTCTGCATTCTCTTTGAGTTATCACAGGTTTCCGCCCAATTATCTTTATATTGTCCTTGCAATACTTCGTTTCCTTCTTTTTAATAACATTATAAACAGTATTCCATCAAATTCTATAAATTTTAACTAACTCCGAAGTCTAAACCCGAGTCTTAAACTTAGTAACAATCTCCAATCTAGTTATAATCGATAATTCCTTTGTTTTCGACATTTTATTTACCAATTTTTATATTTTAAGGCTGAGTGAGGTAGTTTAGAATGCAGTAGAATCAAATTACTACTTTTGCTCAAGCCAAATCCAGGGATAAAGGCTAAATCGCCGTGTGTAAATACTTTTGACGCAAAAAAAATGTGTGTAAATACTTTTGACTACTCCCAGTCTTCAGTTCATTTGCTTATTTCTCCGCCATATTTCCAGATATTCTTGCCAAACCAACTTCATTCGCTCGGGAATAGATCAAGGTTTACAATAACATAGCATTTTGTTACCCTGCGACAACAACAACAACAAGCGAAAGCTTTTTCTGTGAAACATGTAAAAAAACGTCCGATGTGTAAATAATTTTGACTACCTCTGTATTTTTATATTTTTGAAATTTGTTTGCTACCGGATAATGCAAAAAGATAAAAAAAACATCCATAAGCTCGGGGAGAAACACTATAATAATGAAAGTAAAAAATATTCACAAAAAAATAAACACAATAACAACAACAATTACGACAGCAAAAAGCAATAATGCAAACTATGGTAAACTATAATAATCAACAAACATAAGAACAACAACAACAAATAAAACACATGTTATGCTTAGACAAATATGTTGAGCTTCCAGCAGCACACTTTAGTTGGGAAGAGCGGCGAGCATTGCGGGGCAATTGTATTTAGCGCAGCGTAGTCAGCGCTTTTTTGTTGCTCCATTTGTAAGCAACTTAGACTTGCCTTTTACGTCATTACATTCAATTGCTTTGCTGTTTTTTGTGGCGCTGCCTCCATTCGTTTTCGCTCGTATGCCTTTTGGTCTCCGCGCAATGACCATGGTCCATTCAGTGATCAGCTGATGGATATTAATGAGATGGCAGACAAACATATGTATATTTATATGTTTGAGTGTATTTAATCATGGAAAAATTTATAATATATATAAGAGAATATACATATACATATAATTTCTAGATATCTTCGTTTTCTTAGTAATATATCTCAGTGCTATATAATATCTGTATAGATACTTCCCCCAACTCCAGCCTTTAGGTTTTTATGGTTCGGAGATCATAAAGTTTACACTTATTCTTCGCATTCTAAGATATATATTTTATGGTCATCATCTTCCTCCGCAAACTGCACGATATATGCATTCTTCATATTTAAATTTTTTAAGAAACTGAAAGTTTATTTTAATTTAACTCTGGTATATACTCGATGAGTTTTATTTGTAAAACTTAAAACACATCATTAACATTTTCTATAAGGTTTTCTATAATGGCTGTTCTAAAGAGTTCAATGTTGATACAGTCGGGATTGATTCCATACTAAGAACAAGATTTTCTAATTATTCATTGTGACATCTTATGAGTAGTTTTAAAAATCCAAGTTTAACACGGGCACCTATGAAACCTAACACCTACCTATTTACGGCGACTTCTGCTTCTTCATTACCATTTCTCTATTAACCTATATGAGAGCTCGCCAATATAGCTGATATATCATCCTTATCTGATTGAATCCAGATCATTCAACCTGGAACCTAAACCCTCCACATCTACCAAATTTTACCAGAATTTCGCGGATTGATATTGTAGATACGTTCAATCCAAGATGATAACACAACACAAAATAATGCCATGTTTCAAATGCAATGATGAAATCAAATTTTTAAAGAATGTAGTCAAATTGTTTCAACATCAACCAGATCTTTTCAAATACAGAAAATGTGCTCTAAAACTCGTCCGAAAAATCAAGAAATCAAGAGATGAATCAGATAGTAAAATTCGTCTTATTCACTTTTTTGACAAGTTTTAAATAAAGATATATTTTAGTAATAACATACTTCTTGAGACCTACAGGATATCTAGCAACAATAGTTAAGAAGTCTCTGTTCTCCTTCTGATTTAACCTTAGAAAACGATTGAAGTGTCAGTACCTTGGAAATTCCAAATCTGGACTACATACCTTTCCTTGCTGTTGATTTACTGGTTCAGTAGTTTTCTTAGGGTCTATACAACTAATTATATCTATATCATACTACTTTTAAAGGCTCTACTTAGAAACTTTGCGAGAAAGTACGCGAAGTTTAAACAAAATTTACAAGCTTTCAATTTTTAAAAAATTTGACCAAAAAAAAATCAAAAAAAGTTTTGAAACTAGATTTACACTGATTTGGCCACGTGCCATATTCATGGCATAATTTTTTTTAATTCCTTCTAATTTTCTGCGCATTTAAAAAAAAAATTGATGGAGGGTCTAAAACTAACGGAGATATTCAATATTTCGTCCGACGGTGCATTGTGGCGCGCGACAGCAGGCGCATCACGATCGACTTATATACCACACTTGGCTTAAGTATATAGATTATTTTCATTCCAAATCATCTGTTAGAATAAATATGTCAATTATGCTCACATTTTTAAAAAATGTTGTTAAATAAATATCATGTAAATTTAAAAATTTGTCGTTTAACCGACAATTTTTTTAACAGAATTCGTATCTATCCGAATATTTAATAGGCAGAAATATCATTTAACAGAATATTTAATATTCCGAAAGTTTGTTTGTCAGTATACTAATTTGTTAGACTTTTTCTTTATCTGAATTTTTAATAGGTAGAAAGATCGTTTTTGACTTATAAAAAAATTAGTAACTTATAAAGTTATAATATATATATATATATAATGTATAGATACAGTCATGTACAGAAGTTGGGTATCGACTGATCGTACTATGTTGCAAACTTGCTATGACACAGCAGATGAATTTATTGAAAAAAAAGTTATGCCATGAATATGGCACGTGGCCAAATCAGTGTAAATCTAGTTTCAAAAATTTTTTTGATTTGTTTTGGTCAAATTTTTGAAAAATTGAAAGCTTGTAAATTTTGTTTAAAACTGTTACGAATCCTCTGTAAATCCTGTAAATATGAAGCAAATCCATTAAAATCTGTTAAATTTATCGTAATTTAAAAAAACTCTGACTTAAAAATTAAAAACTCTGTAAGTTCTAAATTTTTGAAAATTTTTAAAAAGCCTTTGGCCCACAAACACCTCTCACCTAACACTAAAGTTATGCTAAGTTTCAAAAAAATCGGCTGACCCCCGACCAACATTGATATTTCTGAGAAATTTTGACCCCACAATAACAACAAATACATGTTCAACAACAACAAATAAGTGTACAACAAGAACAAATAAAATTACAACAACAGCAAATACAACACGAGACAGCGCAATAAGCCAATAAATGCAAACTATAGCAGAAAAAATCACTGTGCAACGAAATATAAGACGCAACAACAAACAAGCGTAGTAAACAAACAAAGCAAACAAACAGCTGAGCAGCTAAGCGTGTCGGTGAATGTGCATGGCATTGCCGCGTGTAGCTGAAGGTAACGGACATGAAAAGAGCACAAATTGGTGAAAATGCACAACTTGTACAGCAATAAAATAAATGTAGTTCATGAATTTACGTAGAGACATGCAGATTGTACATTAATAATGAAGTAAATCCCGATGATTTTGGGAAAGTTTATTCAGTGATCGAAGTGTTCTTAAAATTATATTTTCTGCTTTGCAGATCAAGGAGTGGCTAAAAATTTTTAGCCAATCGAGAAACTCTTCACATCACTTTTCGAGGGTAGTTCAGTTAAGTGGAGCAACAAATGTCTTTTTTTCTTTAGTTGGTCGAAAAAGATCAATAAATGCCTGGCCTGATTATCTTTTAATCTCAAAATGTTTGTACATCGACCGAATGTAAATAAACCCAATTGCCTGGTTCGAAGTCTTTCGGAGTATTTCACTGTTCTCCGAATATTACTATAAAATTTGGTTATTTCTAACATACTATTATAGAAAATCTACAAATATGTGACCAATCCTTGGATTATCTTAATACCTGACTGACCAGTAGTAATTTTTGTAGAGGCCGTTCCATTATTGTTCGAATCACGAAACCCATTGATCATTTTTGACATGACCAACTAATAAGATATTCTAAGACTTCACCTACATTTCTACTGGTAAAAATATAATAAAACCACTTAAATATTTAATATTAGCAAAGTTCCAAAATAAATAGTGATCAAAACCATTTACAAAATGAATTATATAGTTTTTTTTATAATATTTTCTAATAATTTAATTATATTTTCTAATTATAATAGTTTCTGTGACGTCACGATAGCGAGAGTATGTAAATTATAGGTATGTCAAGAAAAATATCCGTTAAGCATTCAGAATTTCAGTAGATAAATATTTACAGACTTGTCTTACATCTGCTCATGGTGCAAAGGTCAAAATTGCTGTCAAAATTGAGGTCTCCTAAATCTTAGAAAGCGTTTTGCCTATAATGTTCATTATATAAATGATTCATAATATAATCTAAAACTAAATTACAAGCTATGAGATACATCATAGACTATAAATCATTTTATTCCCTGCAAATATTTCCAATCTAAATATCTAAAAAAATATCAAATAGAATCCCGAACCAAACCCCGAACAACATTTCTTGGTCACTAACAAAGCCGAAATTCAAGTGGGCCACTCGTTATTCCACCACTCACCATATATTTCTACTTGTTTTGATGTTTGCCGTCGTTTTGTTTGCTTTTCATTTGTTCGTTTCTTCCTGAGTCCACCAGTTAGTTGGTGACTGGAAATATGAGCTATACTTTTGGCATTTTAACATTTACTCCAACGTTTGCTGGTGGCCGAGAATACAAGTAGTCTACATCAATGCAAAAAGTTTGTAGGTCATGGAGCAATTCAAATTTTAAAGTAATGTAATGTGTATGGGTTTTCAAAAAAAGAACGGCTAGAGTTTAAACTCATTCAGCGTAGTTCATTATCGTTGGTATTTAGCATATGTTGAGTATTGATATTTTATCGCAGGATAAAAAATGGCTCAGATTGGAATTATACGCATTAGGACTCTAGTTTATTACTATATAGGTTACTAAAGGCTCAGTATTTGGCTAATTTTTCCTCTATAAAGGTTAGAGTATTCAGTTCTAGAGAATTAGAAGATAACGAGGTTAAAAAAGGTGTCCTAAAAGAAGCGTCCTTAGTTGTTGCTGGAATTCGTTAGTTTCCAACCTAATCTAAAGGAATATAATGAAGATGTTATACACATATTATATTTATTAATGTATATACATATGTAGATCAGTCTAACTTAATATCCCTGCAACATGTGGCGGGGGTATATAATAAGATCCAATCAGGGTTACATAAACTCTTTTCCTGTTTGGCGGAGGCCCCCAACAAAAATAGAACAAGAAAAAAAAACGGACAGAAATTTCGAAACAAGAAACATGTGACATTTACTCTACAAGTTAGCTCTACTAAAGAGTTAAAAAAATTGCAAATAAAGGGAACGAATGTGGGATAACGGAAAGAAAAATCATAAATACGGTATATTATTGGATTCTTACATAAACATAGTACTCGCAGAGGGATGTGTATAAATAAAATGTGTCGAGATAAATGACGAAGAATTGCAGAAGTTACAGAAACAGGAAACGAAAATCGGAAGCTAACCAAGACGGGAGTAGAGGACAGATGAAAGTGAAGCAGTCTTCATATGTGAACAAATTTAAAATTAAAGTTTAGTACTCCAGGGACTGTGGAATTCATATACATACTTAATTCAGATGTCCGCTTAGGAGCCATAGTAGTCTTATAAATTCTCAAATCTTATCATTTAGACGCACACACACGCCATCTTGCACTCACATGAGCTGGAGGCGTGAGTACCTAAGTGAGGACTGAGTAACTGCGCGCCAACCCGTAATGACTTTGACGAAACTTTACATAAACACACATACAACCTTGGCCTTCACGCAAAGCTCAAAACTATTATTTTTTCCTACTTACTTAAATACATCTCTCAGCGTATGCATGAATTCTACAGTACCGTTAACCATTAAATTTTTACAACCTCACAAATTTATCACTGAAAACTATGCGAACGGCAGATTAGTGAGACGCATGGGTTGGGTTGGTGTTTGACCTTCACCTACGCTAAAGCCACAATCTTGTCCCCAACCTTAGCGATAAGAGTACACGCTGAATGAGCTTACTATAACAACAACAACAACGAAAGCTTTTATGTCCCTATGGCACAAAGGTTATGTGGCCTCTATTAGTGTATATGTTACAAACTTGTATACGAGTATGTATGTATGGCTATGGCTATGCGATTGTGTTGCACGTGTGGAAGCGTGACTTTTGTTGGCGCAAAGGATTACGGTCTTCCGTTATTGTGTACCCTCACATTTTGCCAATGTACATAAACACTTGTTCTCGTATTCATATGGGTGAGTGGGTTAAGGTATAGATAGAGATGTGTTTATGTAAAGGGTTTCCCTATAAGGGACGTTCGAGGCTGCTAACTTGAGATGCCAAAAGTAATTTGAAAGGTTCGCAATCGGTCCGGTTTTGTTTTCTTCAGTAACGGTTTATAAAGTACTAAGAACTGGGTCGGTCGGAATATCATAGGACATCTGTAGGGGAATCAAAGTACGGTTCCTTGTTTGATCTTTCTTCAAAAATTCATAAGGTACTAGATGGTGCATCTAGTTGTCTACGGTACTGAGAAGGATTGACGGTTGGCTGAAATGACAAATGTGTTTTAGAAAGTCCAGAAAACTATATCTTTTGTGTGTTTTTAGTATCCGGAATATATGTTTTCATACTTCAGGATTGAGTCTGGATGTCCTTAATTCCTAAAGACCTAAGACTTACGGACTTAAGTTGAACTGGTTTAGTCTAAATTCCAGCAAACCCTCTTTAAAGGCCATAACCTCCTGCCAGAGTTTTGGTGCCTATTTCATGGCTGTTGCTAAGTAATTTTTGAGGAATCCCTAGACATTCTCGTCAATATGATACAGGCGAATTATAAAAATCTGAAATATCTTGATCTAGATAGACCAATCGAACGACTTCTCTACACTGCAATATCCTACATGGACCCGACGATACCGTTCCCAAGATTGCAGCACTGACCCACTGATGTTACCAGAGAAGCTTTCTCCAAAGCTTGGATAGTCTTCAATGCTACTTGAAAACAACAAGGGATCATTTGTGAACTCATATCAGAATGATTTTCAACTCAATCCTAATTCGAAACCCTATATACACGTAATTTCTTAGTCATCGTCCAACACATATATAAAGCACGTGTGCGTGTTGGTGCTTTTGCGTACCGTTGTTTACTGATAAAAAATCACTTCCTGTCTGTTTTTATACTCTCGCAACAAAAGTTGCTAAAGAGAGTATTATAGTTTTGTTCACATAACGGTTGTTTGTAACACCCAAAACTAAACGAGTTAGATATAGAGTCATATATACCAAAGTGATCAGGGTGACGAGTAGATTTCCGGATGTCTGTCCGTCCGTCCGTCTGTCCGTCTGTCCGTCTGTCCGTCTGTGCAAGATGTAACTTGAGTAAAAATTAAGATATCTTGACGCAACTTGGCACAAATATTCCTTGGCACCATAAGAAGATTAAGTTCGAAAATGGGCGGAATCGGACCATTGCCACGCCCACAAAATTGCGAAAACACAAACACATAAAGTGTCATAACTAAGCCATAAATAAAGTTATAAAAGCAAAATTTGGAATAAAGGATCGCACTAGGAAGGAGCATATTTGGATGTAATTTTTTGGGGGAAGTGGGCGTGGCCCCGCCCACAAATCGGTTATTTGTATTTAACTCGCAACCCAATAAAGCTATATAAACCAAACTTTCTGCAGTCGGTTCTCTTACGTACCCCACCACACACCATGAAAATAGTTGAAATCAGATAATAACCACGCCCACCTCCCATACAAAGGTTAGGTTGAAAATTACTAAAAGTGGGTTAACTCACTAACGAAAAACGTCAGAAACACTAAATTTCACAGAAATAATAGCAAAAGGAAGCTGCACTCAGATTTTTTTACAAAAGGAAAATGGGCGTGACAACGCCCACTTAAAAACCATATTTCAGGAACTACTCGACCGATTCGAATGAAATTCGGTATATAATATATTCTTGACACCCTGATAACACGGGCAAAAAATGGGCGAAATCGGTTCACAACCACTACTACTTTCCTTACAACTCAATTTTGAAATCCATCTTATTCCTTTACTTTATAATGTAAACGTAAGGAACCAATGAAGATAACGGAATAAAGCTTTACACAATTAGTGCATATCATCTCTGGCTTCACTTGTGAAAAAATTGTCGAAAACGGACCATAACTTTTCAAGGCCCCAGATATCGAACATGTTGAACTCAGCGCCTAAGGATAAATTTTAACCGAAAATATGGGTTAATCTCCCAGATAATTTAGTGTAATTCAGAGGAAAATGTTTTCTTCTAAAAGTGTGTCTCTGTTCCAAAAATTATTAAAATCGGATAACATATCCTTGCTCCCATATACCTAATTATAGGTTTTTCAAAAATACGGTGGGCTTTATTCCGCATATACATATGTATTGGTTAATATGTGAGATATTTTAGCCAAATTAATTGAGCGTATAGTCTTGGATATAGTGTACCTTGCTGGTGAAAATGAATGAAATCGGCGAAGGAATTACCTCAGCCCTCATATACTATATATGACGATTTTCGTTATTCGATTAAACTTTATGCCGAATTTATAGGTAAATTTGTATGTTAACTTAATAAATTTTCTTCAATAAATTGCGAGAGTATAAAATGTTCGGTTGCACCCGCACTTAGCCTTTCCTTACTTGTTTTATAAACGTGTTGTTGCCTTGCGTCGTGACGCTATGAGCACAGCGTAAGGATGTGATTCGAAGCATCAAACCAATAGCGTCTACACTCGTACACTACACGAATGACCTTAAAAGCAAGTCTTATCAGACTAGTCGGAAATCTGATGCTTAACAAAAGTATGTATAACAATGGCGGCAGAACGGCAGAAGGAAGGTGTGGATAAGTTTGTAAGAGTGTGCGTGTGTGTAAGAAACAAATATAACGTTGGTCTATACTCATATGTGGCATGCAACCCTAATGCTTTCTTTTCTATTTAGCTATAAATATTTTAATTAGAAACATTGGATTTGTGTTAAAATGCATGAAGGTTAATTAATTTTATAAGAACAACGTACTTTGGAGGCGTTATTAAATCGATTAAATCGATTTTTTATATCGATCTTGGACATTAGTGTCAACATTAGCCCAACAAAATATTTGTAGAGATCTGTTTGCATCCCAAACTTATTCTCAACTGAAAATGACACTTTTTGAGCGGAATTCTCGACATTTGCGGGAAGTTTTGCTTTTCCTTTTTAATTCCAAGAAAAGTGCGGCTGAGGCTCATCGACATTTGTAACCGTTTTTATAAAAAAAACTTAAATTTACAAATAAAACGGCGGAAGCAAAGTTGTAGACCTAATATTAATGCGGTTGCATTGGATGTAATTAATGGGAAATGAGTTACTTGAATTTAATAATGAAATTTTTGAAGATATACAGCCTTAAGTTTAGAATGAACCTTAACACAGAAGACAATATTTCCTTCCAAATGAGCGTCTCCAAGATAAGCATTAGAGGTCAAGACAGGAATTATTAATTTTTCTATTAATTTTCTTAACCCTAGAAAGATAACGTTATTTTTTACCCCTGGAAAGATAACGATACGTCATAATGACGTATCAGCTTATAATGGATTTTGAGCTTCCTAAAAAAATAAAACCTGTTTGTTTTTTAACTGAGATCATTTATTTCATTCATTTTCAGTTCATTTTGAAACATGTAATCATAAAATTAAAGATAATATAAAATTTATAAAGCAATTCATTTTTTTTCATAAAAAGTAGCAAAAATAAGGCAGTCTTCAGAAAAAGGTACAATTTTCGTTCTTAAATCTAGGTTAACAAATTTTTTTTATTTTGTTTACAAAATAACTCTTTGTATATTGTTTTAGAACAAAAAAAAAAAACATAAAGTCAAGCAATATTATATGCAAAAATTATATATACCAAAAAGTCACACTAAAGATAACGATACGTCTTTTCGACGTACGATTTGATCATAACTCAGATAAGAAAATACTCACTGCAAAAAATCAACCACTACCAATAAGCTGCTGCTACCGACTGAGATAAATGAGCGCAAGAGGTTGCTCAGTAGACAAATAAAAGTGTGAGAGCGTAAAAAAAAAAATGTGTACGTCGTTTCGACGTACGTTATCTTTCTAGGGTTAAATACCTTTTCAAGCCCTTTACATGTGATAATTTAGATATATTCATTCGT
This sequence comes from Zeugodacus tau, assembly GCA_031772095.1. Classification (NCBI taxonomy): domain Eukaryota; kingdom Metazoa; phylum Arthropoda; class Insecta; order Diptera; family Tephritidae; genus Zeugodacus; species Zeugodacus tau. The sequence continues at coordinate 62,067,901 of CM062652.1, read as the reverse complement.
TGATATCATATATGTCACACCGTATCACAAGGATTGGATATTTTAGTTTCGAGAGTTGAGAGATCTGTGAAAGTTAGGAAGGATAATTGGTACATATTCATCAGATGGTATTTGGCTTAATTTTCCTCTTATTTTCTATATAACAAACTATATATACGTAAAAGGCTTCAATCGTACCTAAATGATATTTGAAAATATATTATTAAAAAACTATTCCAAAAAGTTTCTGTTATATATTGCAATAGGATAGAAAATGTGAATAGTTTAAGTAAACAGCGCTACCTAGAGTCAGCCAACAATTTGAAATTACAATTTAGAAGTCGATCAGAACAAGGCGAAATTTGAATATCAAATGCTTGACTTTCCTGGGTATATTTATTCTTTCAGAACCTATTACCAATCGACAAAAATGTAGACTACTGCCAAAATAACAATACTTATTCCTCTACAGCATCCTCTCTCAAAACGAAAAATAGTTGAACAAAAAACAATATTTCCTCAAAGTATTCTTCCTAAAAGTTGTCAACAATATTTCTTCTTCTTGTAACAAACAACAGCAACATGCCGTAATCACGAAATTCCTTCCGCTTTGACGTGCAGCATTTAACCTTCCGCTAGCCCTGAAAATAGAATACGATCAAAACAACAAAATGTTACCGGCATTTACGAAAGCTTTTCGGTTATTTTGGTATTCATTGCAAAGTTCGACCGAGTCAACTACGTACATACAAACACACTAATTGCGACAACATCCACTCGCACTCACCGTTATAACAAAAGTTTTGGGTGACATAATTATATTATAAGTATATGTTGGTGTATTTAGTTTAACACTGACACAAACAGGTGAGTGTAATCAGTTATAATAGAATAAACACATAGCCATACATAAGCAATTACGAGCTTACGTAAAAGTGGCACATAAACTTTAAATATAAATACAACCCTGTGGGGAAGATTTATTGAAAATTTTGAATTTTTGTCAATTGAAATTCCTCTATGCGAGCGTAGTCTTGCAAAGTTTTAAAATATTTTATGTTATGTTACGGTTACGTTATGGTTAAGTTAAGTTACGTTACGGTTAATTTAAGTTTATGTTAATATTACAATTATATAAATATGTTTGTGTTATATTAACTCGAGAAATAAGAAATATGACTCAATAAGCCTATGTTTAAATGCTTACGTTATTGCTAAGTTTAAGCAAAGTCAACATATTATTAAGCTGACTTGGGCCTTTCATTTATAGAACCACTTTGGTTCTACTTAATTGCTTACTAAATAACTTAGCTCTGTTTAGGTTACGTCTTAGTTACGTTAATGTTACAGGTACATAATTATTAAGTTAAAACAAGTAAGGAAGGGCTAAGTTCGGGTGTAACCGAACATTTTATACTCTCGAAATTTATTGATGTAATTTTATAAAGATAACACAATTCGACCCATATATTGGGTGTAAAGTTCAATAGAATAACGAAAATCATCATAAATAGTATATGGGGACTGAGACCACCATCAAGATACAATGTATCGAAGACTATACGCTTAGATACAGAGAGAAACTGTTATAAGAACAAAATTCAGAGGAAATGAATTACATTAAAATATCTGAGGGATTTATCTAAGTATATTTTCGGGGAAAAATTACCCTTTGGCACTGAGTTCTTCATGTTCATTATCAGGGGCCTTAAAAAGTTATGGTTCGATTTTGACAATTTTTTCACAAGTGATGCAATATACAGTGTTTGTGTAAAGTTTTATTTCGCTATCTTCATTGGTTCCTAATGTATATATTATAAAGTGAAGGAATAAGATAAAATTCAAAATTGAGTTATATGCGAAGTTGGCGTGCTTGTGAACCGATTTCGCCTATTTTTCATCCGTGTTGTCAGGGTGTCAAAATATTATATACCGAATTTCATTGAAATCGGTCGAGTAGTTCCTGAGATATGGTTTTTGACCCATAAGTGGGCGACGCCACGCCCATTTTCCATTTTGTAAAAAAATCTCAGTGCAGCTTCCTTCTGCCATTTCTTATGTAAAATTTGGTGTTTCTGACGTTTTTCCTTAGTGAGTTAACGCACTTTTAGTAATTTTCAACCTAATCTTTGTATGGGAGGTGGGCGTGGTTATTATCCGATTTCTTTCATTTTTGGACTGTATAAGGAAATGGCTAAAATAAACGACTGCAGAAAGTTTGGTTTATATAGCTTTATTGGTTTGCGAGTTATGTACAAAAAACCTATTTGGAGGTGGGGTCACGCCCACTTTTCCAAAAAAATTACATCCAAATGTGCCCCTCCCTAATGGGATCCTATGTTCCAAATTTCATTTTCATAACTTTATTTATGGCTTAGTTATGACACTGTATAGGTTTTCGGTTTCCGCCATTTTGTGGGCGTGGCAGTTTACCGATTTTACTCATTTTCGAAAGCAACCTCCTCAGGGTACCAAGGAACATATGTTCCAAGATATCATTAAGATATCTTAATTTTCATTCAAGTTATCGCTTGCACGGACAGACGGACGGACAGACATCCGCATTTCAAATCCACTCGTCATCCTGATCATTTATGTATATATAACCCCATATCTAACTCTTATATTTCTTGGTGACACAAACAACCGTTAGGTGGACAAAACTATTATACTCTGTGCAACAGGTTGCGAGAGTATAATGAAAAAGATCTTTTAATATAATATGCTTTAAATGGCTAAAGAGAAATACAACATAATTATAGTTATCAACATATGGTTTACAGTTAAGTAAGTCTAAGTTACGTCTAGTTAGGGTCAAATTAAGTCTATGTTAAGTTGATGTTAAGATTAAGCCAAATTTAAGTTATAGAAATATTGACATTAAAAATGTCACAAGTTACATTTTCGATGTTTTTTTTACATCCTTCCGGAAACTGTGTCACTAAGTCGACATATTGTCCATTAGTCCTACCGTTATCCTTTTCTACAAATAACTAATTTTCCTAACAGGAGTGTCATGTTCTGTATTGACTTGGACGTAAAATCTGCAGTAAGCTCTAACAGTTGTTGTTACCTAGCTAGCTAGCTTTTGTTGTCACACTGTGCTCATCGCCGTATTAGTAGGTACGTTTTTTACCTGTAATTAAATATAACACCAAGTTGAATAGGGTATAAGATTCGGAAGCGAAAACTTTTAAAACTAATTAGAACAATTTTAATTTGTCACCAATGCCAAGTGAAGCAAACGTCGAGCTAGTAGCAGCAGCACCATCACTAATAGCAATAGCAATAACAGTGTTGCCAGACTTTGGAAAATACTTAGAAATAATATGCAAATTTATATTTGCCAGTATGTGTAAGAGGATCAGCTTATCTTTGTTGCTTATGGTACTTGGCACTTTTGCTGCAAAAGTCTGCCAGTCGGCGACAAGCTCGTCGACGTAGTAGCGCAATTTAATTGCTAACACAAGTTAGCTGTCCTTTATTAGCATAATGGGTCTTGAAAATGTCGTCGTTCTATGAAAAAAGTTAATATGGTAAATATGTTTTGAGGCGCACAATTCCGTTTTAATTAATTAAAAGCGTGCAATATTTAATTTTCAATTGAAAAGTTTCCTAAGAGACTTACATACATTACAATCACTTTTGCAAGTGTAACTTTTGTGAGTTATAAAGTTTGCTCTCGTTGCTGCGAGAAAATTTGAATAGGTGAGTACCTACACTATCTGACAGTTCATGGAAGGCTGCTTTGATAACAAGGGACTAGAAGAAACGTTGAAGTATTGGGAAAAATTAAACTGAAGTCAAGCAAAGATTCTAGGTCGCATTGTGTCTCTTATTGAGTGAATAAGATTGCCCAGAAAAGACCTGTTAAAAGTCTTAGTCCGTGAAAGTTCCCCAAATGATATATCTGCTATATATATTATAGGAGCGAATACCTACAATGCCTTATACTACAGATATTCAATCGTCAGCAAGATATATGTAGCCATATAATAAAAGGTTTAATGGCATTATTCTAAGCAAGTGGGACTTTTGTACTGAAATCCTTTACACACCTCTCATTTTACGGCGAAGGTTTAAGAAACTCTTCACTTAAACGTAATTTATTTATATGGGTAATGAAGCACTACCACTACTTAAAAAAAAGATATGTATACATAAGAGTGCATTTTAAAAATCCATTGTCGCAAATTACAGCTTGCATGAATGTGCTTTAATAAGCCATTGCAACTGAATAACAAAGCAATCAACATCTGGTACGCCTAAATGTATGCTAAACAAATTGAAAATTGTCACTCTTATGCAATTGGCGCAATGCTTGACGGGGCTTACGGCTCTGTTTACAGTATCAATACGTCAATGGGATTGCAACAGCGACAACAACAATAACATACATTAACAACAACAAATATTTGAAGTTGCTATGACACACAAGTCAAAGCGATCAATTCGAAATAAATATTGCAAAATAAATAGATTGTCAGAGATGACAATCAGTCTTCAATATCAGTGTGCAAATAAATTGTTTGTGTGTGTGTGCATCTGACATACCGTTAGCTAATATTTTAGGTGAACGTCTTTGTTATTATTATTGTTGATTATTATTACTGGCCATTCGGTGACAAGTAAAAACAATAAACGAAGAGTCAAAAATAAAATAGAAAATAAAAAAGAAAAAAAAAAATAAAAATAGAAAAGAAATAAAACGAAGCAAACAATTATATTGACATTCTGCATGTCTCGGGTAATTTAATCCAAATGCGTAAATTTGATTTTTTCATCGATACCTTTCAAACAGACAAACTCACAAGAGTGTAGAATACATGTAGGCGTTACTTGTGTATGCCTTTTCGAATTCGTTCGCAAGTTGCGTGAGTGTGTGTGTATTTCATGTGATTGCAGTGATTTTTATTATTTACTTGCAGTGAGTTACTTGTTTGGTTCGACGGCTGGAAAGTTTCGTGTTTGATTTATTATTTAATTTCTTAGTTAACTGGCATTTAGGCGCATGCCACGTTTTTAAGGTTGTATATAAGTGGAGGAGAATTACGTGGAAAAATCTCAACTTCCATATGTGTTCTATTTGTTTATTTAAATTTGTGTGCGCCTAAACGATATTTAGACTTTTTTCAAAATAAATCTGTCTGAAGTTTCTTCCGAAAAAGGGGAGATTCTACGATAGCAGAAGATGCAGTTAACCGAGAGATTAGTAGGATATATTGATTAATAAAGTCTTATGGAGAAAAATGATAAATATAATTGATAAAAAAGTGAGGTTATTTCCGAGCTCATTCGAAAGAAGCAATTCTTCATTTATCTTCGGAAAGTCCGGATCACATTATAAATCTGTTAAGAAAATTTTAATATCAGAAACCCTCTTATATAGCTACTGCTGAGATGATTCTCTCTCGATAATTTCAGCTTGCCCGCTGGGTTTTCAAACTTTAGAACTTTTATAAGTGACTCAAGTAGTCTGATAGAAGGAAAATAGATGTGACAATTGGTTTTCGTTAGTACATCCTCAATATTCCCTCTGATCGCGAACCAGTCACGATAAAGCTTAACTCCTGATACTTCAGCTTCCCCCACAGATCTGAGGGAAGTGTAAAAAAAGGCTTAAACTCGACAACGACTGACCTGAATAACCACTCATTTGAATGAAGTCAAAGTATCTCCGTTATTTAGAGTTTCCATGCATAGAGCTTACAATTCAAACAATTCAATTTAGTGCTTTATTCTTTAAAACAATTTAAAACTTTCTGATGACGCATAACATGGCATTAGCAATCTGATGAGGCTAAAAGAAAAGCATATTTTCTTTAGTAACAACAAGTCTCCGGTGGCCTTGTTATTGCACAACACAACACTGTCATAACCATTTGCAAGTCATTTGCCTGCAATTTGCATAAGGTTTTTTTTGTTTTTTTTTTCAAATTCAAGCATGCAACTTGAAAGTCGCCCGAACGCGAACGTCAGTAAGATTACTTGACTCGCAATTGTGTTCGAACAGCTGCTTAGTTGGGCTCTATTTGACTTTGCTGTTGCGATGGCTTCTGCCGTTTCGTGCGGCAATTTCATTGCATCGATGGCAAATTGAGTCCGGATGGCAATTCAATCCCTAAGCGTTATAAGCTGTTGTCCAAAGCAATCGTTGGAAACAAATTTAAATAGAAGAGGAAATAAAGTTAAAAAGAAAGTTCAATTTCTTCATTCCTTAACATTATAGTAAATTTATTCCAAACATTAATTCGAAAGCATAAATTCTTTAAAAATGTTCAATATATTCTGTGTTAGAATTTTAGTATTTTACAAAAGTTGAACTGTACTAAAATTTAAAGTGTACATACATACACATATATTAAAAAATAGATTTAATTTGTGGGAAAATTAATATAGAATTCAATGTTTTTATTAAAAATGTTGGTTTCACTCAAACATAATTCCGAATTTTCTGCAAAAATATATTCTTAAGTTAACGTTTCAATCTCTGTGATATCAGTTATTTAGCGGGCTTTAAGGATTTCTGATATTTGTTTCTTATAGGACCCTTCCCCAATAAAAGCATAACAATAAGCAGTATTTCTCATAATTCGCAAAAAAAGGGTTTCTCACTGAGTTTTGTTGTTTATTCTTATTTCAAAAAATCAATCTTTATTTTTTTTAATATTTAGAAAAAATGCCCGCTCTCATGTTTATTCTTAGCCTCGCTGAATAGCGAAGCAATTCTACAAGCAATCAAGATATTGCTTGAATATAAAAAAATTATTAAAAATAAAAATAAAAAACGCACATAAATATAAACCTTAGAGCATTGATAGTAAAAAATATGATCGCTACTACAGTGAAAATTGCGCGTTAAATGCATCTACATATATGGATAATGAAGCGCTACCAAATGGCATATATATGGTGAATACATATATGTAAACATACCTGTATTAATAGGTAACTGCATTTGTAGAACTCCATTGACGGATATTGCATTACAGCCAGCATGAGTGCACATTAACAAGCATTTACAGTTGAATACCAAAGCAATCAGCCGGTACGCCTAAATGTATGCTAAACAAATTGAAAATTGTCACTCGTATGCCATTGGCCCAATGCCTCCCGGGGCTTACGGCCATGTTTATATTACCAATATGTAATTTTTCATGTGTCAATGGGATTGCAACAGCAACAACAAGAAATGTTTGCATTTGCAGTGGCACTCAAGTCAAAAAAAAAAGTTCGAAATAAAAATTGTTGCTATAAGCAACATTGAAATATAACAACAAAATATAGCAAAATGCTCATGATAGATAAACATGCAATGCGAAAGAGAATTAGAAATAAGCATGAAAGTAAACATAATAAAAAAATGTCGGAGATGCCAATCAGGCAAATAAATTGTTTGTGTGTGAGTAAAAAATCAAAAACCAACAAAAATAAAATTAGAAAAAACAGTAAAAAAACGAAAATAGCAAAGAAATAAAACGAAGCAAACAATTCCATTGACAGCTTGTTTCTCGGGTAATTTAGTCCAAAAGCACAAACCTGATTTTTTATCGACACCTTGCAAACAGACACACCAACAACAGTGCAGCATAGATGTGAGCGTGACTTATGTATGCTTTTCCGAATTCGTCCGCAAGTCGCATGAGTGTGTGTGTATTCCCTATAATTGCAGTGATTTTTATTATTTACGTACAGTGAGGTGGTTGTTTGTTTCGACGGCGGCAAAGTTTCATGTTTGATTTATTATTAGTTAGATAGCTATTAGGCGCATGACATGTGCTTTGGCGTTATGTAAGTGAATTTAATTTAAGTGGAAAATATCAACTTTCATATGTGTTGCATTTGTTTCTTTAAATGTGTATGCGCATAAAAGACACTTGTATTTTTTTCTGAAGTTTCTTCCGAAAATTTTGCGAAAAACGACATAGAATATGCTATGGCCCAGATACTTCTCCTATATGGCTGAAGCAGTGGGCACCGAGATATGGAAGTCCTACGTAAAAAACCCACTTGGTCATATTCCAGATACATTTTACATTAAGCATCAGACAAGCTTTTTTAGGTCTCCAGAACTTCTATAACTTGCATAGTTAGACGTCCTTATTCAGAATAAATATTCACCGACCTTACTTAAAGTCATTCAGACTAGATTGGCCAAAATAAACGGATATTCGCATTCCTAGCAAGCTTAGCATACTAAATATTATGAACGATTGCCAGTATATTCAGACTAGTTTCCCATAATGTCAGTAAGCTTTGGGCTAATATCAATACCCCGCGCGAATACAAGTTTTGTGACTTTGGTAGTTCAGTAGTCTGGTAGAAGGAAATTATATGTGATACAGAGTTTACTGACGATTCCTTTATAAACCTTATAGCTGAGCTCCAACCAGCCATGAATTCCTTCCTCATCTTCAAAAGATCTGAGCAATGAGAAGAAAAAAACTCGTGCTCGACGACGCATTGAGCTACATAACAAAGAATTAAGTTAAAGTTTCTACGGAATTCAGAACGACTCGCCACATGGTATTAGCAATGAGATGAGGCTAAAAGAAAAGCTTTTTTTCCTAGAAAACAACAAATCTCCAATGGCCTTGTTATTGCACAACACAACCCGCTCATAACCATTTGCAAGTCATTTGCGTGCAATTTGCATATTGTTTTTTCAGCTCAAGCATGCAACTTGAAAGTCGGCCATGACCGCCAGCGTCAGTTGGATTGCTTGACGCGCCATTGAGTTCGAACAGCTGCTCGGTTGGGCTCCATTTGACTTTGCTGTTTCTTGATGTTGCTGCTGTGGTGGCTGCTGCCGTTGCGTGCAGCAATTGCATTGCATCGTTGGCAATTTAAGTCCGGATGGCAATTCAATTCCCATGCGTTCAGCACTGTAGTCCAAAGCAATTATTGGTTAATAAGAAAGTTTAATTTCTTCATTCTTTATCTTTATAGTCAATTTATGCCAAAATTTATTCGATAGTAGTTAGATTTTGAGTATTTCACAAAGGTTGAGCTGTACTAAAATTTAAAGTCATACTTATATATTATATTAAGATTTAAATTTCATTTGTGGGAAAATGTAAATAAAGTGGAACTTCTCTAACTCGAATCACCATAATCCACAAAAAAACTTCGAATTAGAGAGACTTCGAGTTATAGAAATTTTCAATTTCAAACACTGACACACCCAAGTGCAGCAAGCTACAAGCGCTTTTAGCACACGAGTGTATCTACTTATATACGCAGGCATTTATGTATATATGTATGTAAGTATGTAAATATGTGAATGAGTGCGTATGAGTGAAAATTACTGATGTGTGTCTGTTAGTGTGTATCTGTGTGCCTGTGTATCTCCTTAATTAACATTAATTTGTTATGACATTTACAGAGCGCGTGAACGAATATTTTTAATGCTGACGAACTTTTGGCACCTCTTGTGCGCCAGAACAGCGATTCTTCAGCCCAATTTTACAATATCTGGTCTAAGGACTGGAGCCAAAAAGAGCCTCTGGTCTAAAAATCGACAAATATTGGACAGTCCGTGAACCCTGTATTTCAGACGAAGGAATCTCTGTAAGTAAGGTCTTAACCCGTTTCGTCTTCCCTTCGTGGATAAATCAGACCGAAACATTGCAAGCAATTCAATAGAAAGAGTAAAGTAATATCTTCACTTCCTTCTTTCCCTTTTGGACCTTAGTCTAAGTGTTATCACAACCTCAAACAGCAAAAGCGTCACCGACACAATTTCAATTTTCTTCCATTTGACTCACACAATTCCAAAATAATAATATGCATTTCCTTTCATGTCGTATTAATGTGAAAATTTTTGAATGCTCGTGTTCTACAAACATGTCTCGTGCATTGAAGCAAAAAAAAAAACGAAACATTTGTATATTGTTCTACTAAAATTAGGGAATGCAAAGAGAAAAAACAACAACAAGTCTACTAACTTTTATGCATACTTTTTCTATGCCCAAGCAAAGAACACGTGCCACAGTGTCGTTGCACTCTTATATTTGTGTTGAATCAAAATTAAATAAGTGGCAACCCTATTCAAATAATATTTTTAACAGTTAACTTTCTGATGAGTTGTTTTGATAACGATATTAATAATAAAATAATTAAATCTTTTTTAATTAACAATTTAATTGGAACAAAAAATTTTGAACACATTTCAACCCTTTTAATTTTTTTTCTCTAATAAAGATCTTTTTAAAGTTTTTTTTGGCATTAACTTTGTAATCATTGTTTTTTCTTAAAAATAATATATTTTTTTACTTTTTTTAACACTTGGCAACCCTTTTCACAAATAAATTTATTTGTAAGTTATCTTAGACCTTCTAAGTTTGTTAAATTTGTATTCGTTTTTATATCTTTTATTTATTCATTATTTTATTGATTACAATTTTAAACCACGTGGCAACATTGTAATATTTTTTGTGTGAAATCTTTTGATCACTGAGAAAAATAAAAATTTAATTTTTTTTATATTTACTTATACATTTAAGACTTAAAGCTTACTCTTAAACGACGAAAATGGACCACGGCTCAGACTTTAATCATTTGCCACATGAGATCAAGTATGCCATTTTCACCCCTCAAATTGCAAGACCAAAAAAAAACTCGTTTAATAAAAATAGCAATAACAGATAATATCCGGTTCAGCACACCATGCTGCAATGCAACAAATTGAACGAAAAATACTCACACGAAATTGCTTGGCTGAACTATTTCCTTCCTTTCCACATCCAGAGCAATTTCAACTAAAAACTCACACTCACATATACAGACACTTAGCTTTTGCACCACATCCTCACAGCCAACACTAATATCTTTCACTAATTATGTGTGCGCTTACGCCTCGGTCGACTTCGGTATGAATTACGTCTCAGGAGCCCTCGAGACTGTCAGGGTATGAAGCACATTTTTAGGCGCAAAGTCACTATAAGCTTGTGGTAGTGAGTGGTAAGTGGTTTGCTGCCGTTTAGTGTTTTCCATCAATAGTGGTGGTGTATGTATGTGTGCCACAATTGTCTGAGCCATATTCGTATGCTTTGGAATTTCCCGGTGTGTGTTCCAAATTTTGCTTAGTCAGCAATTTTCAGCATTTTTGATATTATGGGCTTTGCAAGTGTTGGTTTATTATAGTTCCTGCTTCTACTTGTTTCTGGAGGTTCAATAAATTGGAATACATTTGATGGGACTTTGCACATTACTTGTTAACGAGGTTCAGGTTTTGAGAGTCTTTTAATTAAAGGTAGAACCGAATCATAAAAACTTTTCGATCTAACTAGGTAAATGGATAAGTGGAATATAAGTGTTTTGGTATCAACGATCCCTAATCTACATCAATCTCTCGTCTCTATCTAGAATGGGTTTGATCTTTGATCAAACTAAAGTACAATTGGGCACACTTGTACAAGAGAAGAACGTAGCTATGATAACTCTAATCTCCGTAAATACATATATTGAGTTTAAAATAAAATATTAAATTATTAAATATTATTCTTATATATAATATTACCTCCGCTCTAGTTGATCACTATAGTCCTGATACCGATATTTCATTGCTTGTTCGAACTTTTTCTAAATTCTCTAATTTTACTTATTGCTTCGTAGTGCTCGAAAACCCATACCCATAGCTTCCTATTTATGTTCTTTACATTATTCTTGATACTCTGCCAACTTTCAAAGTCGGTTCTATGTTATGTTAGGTTCTTAGGTTCCATAATGCGGAGTTAAGACAGCAGTGAACAAATCCTGATGCAAAAAAAAATTCTGAAGATCGATATAAATGCTCATGCGAGTTTCAGTAACCGCAAAAAGACAACAGTACTCATATTAATCTCATCTGATGAAGTTGGTCCCAATCACCTTTCCTTGAAGCCGAACCCCTCAACTGGTCGCGAGTGTACGGTAAGTGAACTTAAGGCTAGTATCGATTAACGAAAAAAAACTTGTTCAAAGTTCTGGCCAACAGAAACTGTAAGCTGGTAAGGAAAGTCTTGCCGTAAGAACCTAGTGAGAAAAATATAATTCGAAAAGTCATCTGGGGAAAGTGTTGTTAAGAACACTGCACACAATTTTATAAAAAAACAATATTTTTAAAGTGAGAAAAAGTCTTTAGGATCTTTATATTAACGTTTAAAAACTATATTTTACAATATTGAAGCATACCTTTGGGCTTACTTTGGCAGAATATTGCGTGTAATTTCACAAAATTACATAAAAAAAGAAAACCAAATGAATTAATTTACAATAAATTTTCTAAAACACATTAAATTTTATTGTTTCAACATTTCCCAAAAAATGTTTCATATTTGAAATTTGTAGACAATTTAGGCGCTCCCACTCCACGCACATACATAATACTAGCAAACTTTTCTGGAAACATTGAAGCCGCAAACCCTCGGGCGCGCTTTGCACGTATATCCAAACTCAAATATAAGCATTTTTTGGGCGTAGTAGGAGGTATGGACATACACAAAGGTGTATATCGACGAGTGAAAGACGCCTACCTTTAGAATTTTAAGTCCTCAAACACTTTGGCATATTTTTACTCTTCGCTAAATTTGTACATTTCATAATTTAAATATTTTATTAAAATTGCGAAACTTTCGCGGAAAAGTTCGAGAACCCTTTCATACATTCATAATTAAAACTTTTCACTTTTCTGCTACTCATTGCTTCTTCTTTTCCCCATTGCTGCCTTCAGATTACTCACAATTAAAGCGCGACGTTCAGAAATATAGAAAAATACATTTTTTCTTCGCCAATTTTATTTTTAAGCATTTATTTTTGATTAGTATGCAACCAGGCGCACCGCTGTTGTCGACTCGTCGCAGCAACGACTGTTTAGTCATGTGGAATAAATCTCTAGTTACGGCGGAATGACCAAATATTTGCTTGAATAACTCTGCTTGGCTGCCGGCAAGTCAGTGCTGACGGCGCGCTCATCCCGAGGTACTCAGCGGTGCTTTTCGCCACGCTTATTATCCCAGAAGTATGCCTTTAATAATCGTTTTTGGCTGCTGCATTTCCGTTTTGACTACTATGACTAGCTTTTACATTTATTAAAGTAATCGCCACAATTAGTGCACAAATAAGCACTTAACTATGAGTTTCCGAATGATAGCGCCAAAAAGTATGCTCTAATTGATGCCAGGTTACAGCTTAGCGCAGGAAATCACGATAATTCGTCATTAAAAAGTAATTTAAAATGCTTCAAGCGCCTGTATATATCCTAGCCCACTAGCTCGCCTGGTATAGCAACATCAGCGCCATGGTGCTGGAGTGCCTAAAAGTGTATATATTTATGTGTTAGGCAGCACAGTTCGCTGACTTCGCTGACTTCTTGGCAATCTGAATGTGTAACGTTTTACAAAGTGTCCGCATATATTTAGGCGCAAATACATATTTTCTAAAATTTACATGTATGTGATTTGGTTTTAGCTTAAAAAAGCGTTAGCTTACGAATTTATTATTATTTGTGCTTGTTTTTCGTGGATGAAGGTAAAGTGAAGGACATTTTAAGCGTTCGTAAAATTGTATTTTAGTATCTCGTTAGGCGCGCTATAGAGTTACACGTAGGTGTGGAGAAATTCGAAAGTGTTAGGAAAATTAATTTCTGTCGTTGGCAAGTTATTTTGGGTAATTTTTAAAATTGTTGTTTTATATTTTTCATATCTAAATAATCCTTGCAATAAAATATCTGAGATACATTTTGACTCCTAAGAAGCACCATTTACGATCGAAAGTAGATATAGCACTCGGTCTCTCTGAGTAATTTTTATTTCGGTTTAACAGGTTCAAGGTTCTAAAAATAAACTTTCTGCCTTTTCGAGCTTTTGAAAGTTTTATAAATTTATAACCTCACGCAGATCACGACTTGATTATTTGTTTTCTCGTAATATGCGAGAGAGTGTTGATACCATTATTGAAACTCTCTCTAAACATTTTTTACCTCGGCATGAAAGGTTGTACACAGAAATTTTTTTTCCGTCTTAGGAAGCTTTTGAAAGCTCTGGAAACTTATTACTCTATGCTCTCTAATCCACTTGCAACTTGATCTGAAAGATTTCAGCATCTAAAAATAGAACAGCTTAGAAAGCTTTTGAAAGCTCTGGTAACTTATATGCATTAATAGAAGTTCCATACAAGTTGAAACGAGTGCCCATTTAAAGCTGACGGCTTCAAAAATTGTAATTATACTGTTGTTGTAGAACCGGCTTGTATAGCTTGTAAAATTATGAAAAAAAACTTGAAAGAATGAAAAACGCCTCACATCAGGTAACTTCTCCAAACTCATTGCATCTGCCTTTTCGTTCGTCAAAACAAACTGCACATAACGATAAGAATTCAATTCAATCACTTGACAAAGACACGTCTTCTGGGTAAACGAAAATATTAAGTTAAGTAAGTGAGTGTCATGATTCCAATAATTACAATTTAAAGGCTTTTTCATTTATTTTTAAATATGGCGTTTTATGTCTCTCTGTCACTCTTCACTGCTTATTACCACCTTTATCATTTCATTTTACTCGTTACTTAAGGAGGATGGAGTCATATGTCGAAGTTCACGCAAGTGAGGAAAGTTTCTGATTGTCATTCACTTGGGAGTGGCCAGGAACGATTCTTTTACATGTGGCTCAAGCAGCTCACGACTTCCGGTCTTAGACCAAGTATCCTCTGGGTAGCCAACAGACATCCGTCTGGAGGCGAGCTAAAGTGAGAAGGCGAAACCCGCTTATGCGGTTGTGTGTAGGGTTTGGGACCCACCACATAAAAACACCCCCCAATGAAAACGACGAAACAGCCTCGGATGAGAGACCCCAATTTTGATGACGACCACTGCAAACGTTTAAAGGACTACGATTTAAGGGCATGCACCTGGAATGTCCGGACCCTTAATTGGGAAGGTGCCTCTGCCCAGCTGGTTGATGTCCTCGTAAGAGTAAAGGCTGACATCACCGCAATCCAAGAAATGCGATGGACGGGACAAGGACGGAAGAAGGTGGGTCCTTGTGACATCTACTACAGCGGCCATATAAAGGAGCGCAAATTCGGTGTGGGATTCGTGGTGGGAGAGAGACTCCGTCGTCGAGTCCTGGCATTCACTCCGGTGGATGAACGTCTAGCCACAATCCGCATCAAAGCGAGGTTCTTCAACATATCGCTGATTTGCGCCCACGCCACGACGGAAGAGAAGGACGAAGTGATCAAAGATACCTTCTATGAGCGCCTAGAACGTACCTATGAGCGCTGCCCCCGCCACGATGTCAAAATCGTGCTTGGCGATTTCAACGCTAGGGTGGGTAAAGAAGGTGTCTTTGGCACAACAGTCGGAAAATTCAGCCTCCATGACGAAACATCACCAACCGGTCTGAGGCTGATCGACTTCGCCGGGGCCCGAAATATGGTCATCTGTAGTACTAGATTCCAGCATAAGAAAATCCATCAAGCTACTTGGCTGTCCCCGGATCGAATCACTCGCAACCAGATCGATCATGTTGTGATAGATGGACGACATGTCTCCAGTGTCTTAGATGTGCGTACGCTTCGTGGTCCCAACATCGACTCGGACCACCATCTTGTAGCAGCTAAGATACGCACCCGCCTCTGTGTAGAAAAGCGCACACGTCAACAAACACAAGGAAGGTTCGACATCGAGAAGCTGCAATCACAACCGACAGCCGAACGATTTTCTACTCGACTTGCACTCCTGCTCTCTGAGAGCACTCATCAGCATCTCGGTATAAGGGAGCTGTGGGACGGCATATCAAACTCCTTACGTACAGCTGCAACCGAAACCATTGGTTTTCGGAAAAGCCAAAAAAACAGCTGGTATGATGAAGTGTCGTCTCGCAGTGGAGAGAAAACAGACTGCCTACCTCGCAATGTTGCGATCGACCTGCAACACGAGCGGGATGGGAAAGATACCGAGAGCTGAAGAGGGAAGCGAGACGCATTTGCAGACAAAAAAGAAAGAGGCCGAAATGCGTGAGTATGAAGAGCTTGACAAGCTGGCCGACAGGGGTAATGCTCGAAAATTTTACGAAAAGATCCGGCGACTAACTGAAGGTTTCAAGACCGGAGCGCACTCCTGTAGGACCCCCAGAGGTGATCTAGTTATTGATGACCAGAGTATAATGAGTTTGTGGAGGGAACACTTCTCCAGCCTGCTGAATGGCAGTGAAAGTACAACACCAGGAGATGGCGAACCCGATTCCCCAATCGACGACGATGGAGCAGATGTTCCATTGCCCGACCGTGAAGAAATTCGAATAGCAATTACCCGCTTGAAGAACAATAAGGCGGCGGGTGCCGATGGATTACCGGCCGAGCTATTCAAATACGGCGGCGAAGAGCTGATAAGGTGCTTGCATCAGCTTCTTTGCAGAATATGGTCGGAAGAAAGCATGCCTGACGATTGGAATCTCAGTGTACTCTGCCCAATACACAAAAAGGGAGACCCCACAATTTGCGCCAATTACCGTGGGATAAGCCTCCTCAACATCGAGTATAAGGTTCTGTCGAGCGTATTGTGTGAAAGACTAAAGCCCACCGTCAACAAACTGATTGGACCTTATCAGTGTGGCTTTAGACCTGGAAAATCAACAACAGACCAGATATTCACCATGTGCCAAATTTTGGAGAAGACCCGTGAAAATAGGATCGACACACACCATCTCTTTGTCGACTTTAAAGCTGCTTTCGACAGCACGAAAAGGAGCTGCCTTTATGCCGCGATGTCTGAATTTGGTATCCCCGCAAAACTAATACGGCTGTGTAAGCTGACGTTGAGCAACACCAAAAGCTCCGTCAGGATCGGGAAGGACCTCTCCGAGCCGTTCGATACCAGACGAGGTTTCAGACAAGGTGACTCACTCTCGTGTGATTTCTTTAACCTGATGCTGGAGAAAAATAAACGAGCTGCAGAGCTAAATCGAGAAAGGTACAATCTTTTATAAGAGTGTACAGCTACTGAGCGTACGCCGATGATATCGATATCATCGGAAACAACACCCGCGCCGTTAGTTCTGCTTTCTCCAGACTGGATAAGGAAGCGAAGCGTATGGGTCTGGTGGTGAACGAGGACAAGACGAAATATCTCCTGTCGTCAAACAAACAGTCAGCGCAATCGCGTCTTGGCTCCCACGTCACTGTTGACAGTCATAACTTTGAAGTTGTAGATAATTTCGTCTACCTGGGAACCAGCATTAACACCAATAACAATGTCAGCCTGGAAATCCAACGCAGAATCACTCTTGCCAACAGGTGCTACTATGGACTAAGTAGGCAATTGAAAAGTAAAGTCCTCTCTCGACGAACAAAAACCAAACTCTACAAGTCTCTCATCATTCCCGTCCTACTTTACGGTGCAGAAGCGTGGACGATGTCAACATCCGATGAGACGGCACTAGGAGTTTTCGAGAGAAAGGTTTTGCGGAAGATTTATGGTCTCTTAAGAATTGGCAACGGCGAATACCGCAGACGATGGAACGATGAGCTGTATGTGTTATTCGACGACATAGACATAGTCCAGCGAATAAAAAAACAGCGGCTACGCTGGCTAGGTCATGTTGTCCGAATGGATGAAAGTGCTCCAGCTCTGAAAGTATTCGATGCAGTACCCGCTGGTGGAAGCAGAGGAAGAGGGAGACCTCCACTCCGATGGAAGGACCAGGTGGAGAGGGACCTGGCTTCGCTTGGAATAACCAATTGGCGCCAAACTGCCAGAAGGAGGGATGCGTGGCGCGCTGTTTTGGACTCGGCTATAACTGCGTAAGCGGTGTCTACGCCAGTCAAGAAGAAGAAGGGTTTATGCTAATAAAGGTATTGTTAAATTTTATAGCCTATTTTTAGTCGCTTACTACTTAAGCTTATGCACGTTTAAAAAAAACTCGAAATTAAATATTCGAGTACTAATGGTTTTATGAAACTCAGTGCAATTGAGCAAAACTGCTTTTAATTGAGAGGAAAGTGTTTGGAGAGGTAATTAAAATATTTATGGCGAGACAATTATACTAAATTACATATATTACAAATATATTACAATATTTTTGACTTAAGAGCTTTTTAGCTATATTTATATCCACTTTATAACGCTTAAGATATTATAGTTTACATGGAAAATGTCTTTTGTAGCTTTATAAGTAGAGCGCCAAAATGTATGCTTCACATTTTTATGGACTGACAAAAGGAATGATGAGAAAAATATTTTAGTAAGCTTTCATTTTCATATAAAGTTTTCTCGTCTTTACTAAAAAATGTTCAAAAATTCTTTAGCATCACATAACGCGCCTAAATGTATGCTTTGAATTATTATTTTAAATCATTACGGATTATAATATGACTGATTATCCATGGAAAGCAAAATATGTTTCAACAAACATTTTTCGAATAACAATTTTCATCATTTTATAATAAATACAATATTTAATTTATGTTCCTTTTCGATATCGTTTTATAATTTATAATTCAACAACAAATGGCGCTCATTTGTCATCAAAATCGATCAAAAGCTTTTAAAAATTGATTAAGCAAATTTTACAAAAACAAAAATTCTCGAAAATCATCACAACCCACTTTCTCATTGCATATAATATTCAGTATCAAACACTCTATTCAATTCGTAAATACTTAAATTGTTATATAGCGCCTAAAGTTATGCATCGCCTCTTAAGCGGCTACCTGCTTGCGGCCAACGGTCAGCAACGCCACAGTAATCACATACAATCTAATTTATAAATATAGACATTTGTTAAAATGGCATTTGAACAGATGAGCACATCAACAGAAATAAAAACATTTTATTGGCGATTCTATAAATGTCGCACATGAGGCGTCGTACACGAGCCAAGTTACCTATTTAGCTTCTAGCATGCTTGTGTGTCGCATTCGGGGATAGAACGAAATTGATTTTGTTGTATTGGACATTTAGAGTAGCAATTTCAGTTTTATTGCCTACGCACATTTTGCTGTTGCAATATAACGTAGCTTAGTGTCTATTTTTGAGAATTGAATTATTCTGTATGTTGCATAGTGTGTTGGATGGTCTAAATTGGTGACAGACGGATATTTGTATATTTTAATCATTGGTATTCATATTGTTTGGCGAAAAGGTTGGCGCGTTGAAGGCCATTTTTTGGCGAGATGATAAATTGCTCGCCCCAAAAATATGCATTAAAAAAGAGCTATAAAGTTTTTATGCAGATATTCGTGGGTTTTCATGGAAAATACTCAAAAACCTTAGATGTCAGCTGAAATTAATTAAGAGATTAATATTTTAAATAAATGATGACAAGAAAATATTAAATTGATATAACAATTATTTTATGAAATGATTATCGTATCCAAATTAAGAATTACGTAATTGAATATAAAATCCGCTTTCAGTAGCGTTGCTACAAAGACAGATCCCCAAAACTGCTACTCAGTAGAAGTGCTGTGCAAAAAGTGTCTTCAAGATGTATAACTAGTTTATAATTGTAGTTAATAATAGGACAACAAGAACAATTCTCCCCGAGTCAGAACTATTTTGTTGTCAATCTAGTATGGGACATTGTACAATCCTTGCTGAACTCGGCTGAGGACCGACCGAATAGAATAGAAGGACAGAACGCGCATCTACTCCCAGGCCGGTTATAATGATACAAAAGCTTTCCCAGCTATTCTATTATGATAACTCTCCCACATGAGACTTACTTACCATAGATCTCGATGTAATCTATAGGAGAGACAAGCAATAACTAACTTACTTCCGTGGTACTCGACAAGAAACGCTATACCAGCTGTGTATTGACTTGTAGGACAAAATTACAAAAAAAATATCTTCTTCTTTCTTAAGATGATGTTCTTTCAAAGCTTTTGTCAAAGCAGAAAACCGAGGAAGAGTTAAGCCAACTGTATAATACCATGGTAATAATGAGTTTATTTCTTACATAAACTATATACTAAGATAACATTATCTGTTTTACTGTTCGAGACACACAGTACTACACAGTCTATAAGGAGGACTACAAGTATTAGTATGGAGAGTATTTTGGAAGCAATATTTGAGATATGATTCAAAATGAGTCGTATAATCCAAGAATCCAGATCGAACCCTAATTGTGACTTACTCCTTTCTTAAAATGTCCTACTTATCTTCTAATAATATAGCATTGTTCTCCTTACCGATGTTTATACAGCATAGGCTTAACTTTACTGTCTTTTCTTATCTGAATCTTAAACTGCCCGTGTCTCAACCCTTCTTCTCTAATTTGTTTTTGTGGGTTACCCAGCCTTTCTTGTAATTCGCAATTAGCAGAAACTTTGAACCGGACCTAATCAGAACTTGGCCACACTGATTTGACCTCTCTTTAACCAAAATTATTAACACACTTTTTTGATCTAACTGGTCTGACTAATGACTCAAGTATCCACTCAAACTCAAAATTATTATTTTTTATTTAAGTTAAAAAAACTTTCTTTCTTACTCCAAACCACTTGTTTCTCTTAGCTTTTGCCTCTTCTTGATTTTATGTGAATTTTAGCGCACCGTCTCATTTGTCCTGCTTTCAACTTTAAAGCTTGCTTGAGACTTCCGGGTATCTCTATTGACATTCGATAGTTTTGAACACAAACACAATAAAAATGCAAAGCAATATGCAAATTAATTGAGTTACTACCGAAAATTTTCGGTCAACCATTAAGAACACACACAAACAGGGAGCAAACACGTGCATTGTCTTCTTCAGAAAGTAGCTCAATTCATATTGAAAACACATTCAATGCCTTTTCAACCACACATACATAATATCAAATACCAAAGCCACTTAAATACCGAGATAAGCAATTCACACGCAAACAAAAACAACAGCAAAAACAAAACGTTGAGCCGTTCTGTTGAAAATCAATACAAATTTGACTTAACGCCGGGCAGTTGGATAGCCGTCGACATTGACCACCCACAATTCGTTCAAAGCAGTCAATATGAAGGCGAATGAAGTCAAAGCAACAAACAACAACAGCAAGTAAACAGAAAAGTTGATAACAGCAGAGGGTTTATTTCCGAATGAGCCGAGCGCAACCACAAGATTTACCGTTGGCTGTGCGTGCGGTGGCATTCAAGGAGAGTCAAATTAAGCTGAAAGCGCTAACCTTGTTGGTCACCTGTCACCTGTTGGAGGCTGGAAATTAGTTGGGATAACAAGGGTTTACTGAAGTGAGTGCAATGTAATGTGGTTATTTTGTTGTTATTATTTGTTTGTTTTCTTTTTAATAAGGAGCATGGTCTTAATATAATTAATGCTTGTGCAAGAAGAATTTATTGTTTTTTAAGAAATGGTCAAATTAAACTGCAGGGAGCACTCCTAGGAGCTAGGACTTAATAAAAAAAGAAAAAGGGAAGAAACCTAAAATAAAATATAATAATTGTATTATCCGACCTATATTCCAAGCCGTTGGTCCACCATTTATTGAGTCAATCCAGTAAGAAGTATTTCATTAAGAGTTTCCTTTCATCCTGCATTAAGTAAGCTATATAGTTGATATATCCACTCCCGATTTCAGAATTAATCTTTAAGAGTCAAATATGAGTCGGTTATTCCCTTTAGATTGACTATCTACAGAGTCATTTTAGCCTTAAGAAGATTTCATGAAAATATCAAATTTATAGTTTCAGTAACCTACCTTCTATCTGGTAGAACTCAGCCTACCAATATTCCTTTAAATTAATTCTTATCAGTAGAAATGTGTTTTGCAATCGGTGTAGTTTTTTCAATAAATTTCATTTTTTAACTATTTTTTTTTATATATTTAACTTTTTTTTAGTATTTGTGGATTGTTCGTTGCATACATTTAATGGATAAGAATAAAATGAACCGAAGAGTTGCCAGATGCAGGAAATTTAAGACTTAACTTTTTTTTTAATTTTGACACATTATACTCATATTGTGTGTTTTAATAAGACATTTCAAAATGTGTGACGGAAAATATTTTCATAAAAAAGTTACCACCTGATTTGGACTTTTATATTTTAAATGTATTTACTTATTATAAAATAATACATCAATTTTATTATATAAAATATATTATAAGCAGATATAAAATAAAAATTTAGACGTAGATAATTTTTATAGTGGTTGCACCTGACTAACCCCAACTTATTACAAGAAAAAATGATATTAGTTCCATGGTAATAAATATTAAAAGTGTATTTTCACTCAAAAACTAAATTTTTAAATAATAAATTGGGCACCTGAAAGTATGCAACACCTATTTATTAAGTGAATGCACCTGAAAGTAGGCAACATATGTTTGTAGTTTCTACATTTTGCATAAATTTAGAGCATTTGTCGTCATCATTATCCCTCTCAACCACCTTCGCATTGAAAATTTATCACAACAGCTGCGCAGCTCCGCCCAAACCGTTTAAACCGGCAGCTGTGTGTGGAGTAATTACATTTTAATAGGTCGCCACTAAAAGCACTTCTTATTATTGCTGTTACAATTATGTACGAGTATATTACAAATACAGCCAAGCATTGAATTACGCAACGATTTAATCGAGGTTAACATTAAAACATTAATTAAAACCATCATGACTAAAGATAACGCCACGAAAGCGGACTTAACTGTAATAGGATTTGGTTTAGGAAGCAGGACTATTTAGGAGTTACTTGTTAAGAGTTACAAGTGAAATTAATGTTTAAAATTGTGAGTAATTTTAACTCATATATATAAAGAGTTGTGAATATTTCAAAATCTGGATATGAGGGAATAAGAAAAAAAGTGAGTTAAAATAACTGTTTTGACTCAAATATTGATTTAAAAATTTTTGAGATTACTATGAATTTAAGTTTGAGCACTTGAGCTGGAATTCTTTGACTACAACTCTATGTTTAGATATGAGTTCAAATTTGAGTTTAGATTTCAGTTAATTTTGAAAATAAATTGAATTTGGGCATAATTATTATCAGCAGCTTCAAATTCCAGTTTGAGAAAAAAAGAAGATATTAAGTTATACTTGGAGTTTGAGTTAAAAATATTAGGTTTGTAATTTTAAATAATTTTTTATGCTCAGTCAAAAATAATTACTGTTTTGCATTAAAATTGCAGTTTTGAGTTTTAATTTCGGTTAAGTTTAATTTTGAGTTTAAGGAAAACTCGAGTTTGCGTTTAAGTATGAACTTAAGAATGGGTATGAACTCGTAATTTTTGTCAGATATTATGCCATTTGAGTTTTAATTTTGAGTTGGACTTCAAATATTATTAGTTTACTTGATTGCGTCTAACTAAACGTAAGGGCAAACAAAATTTTGATACAGTTTAAGCTCAATATAGTTTGTGAATTGAAATGTGATTATGTATTTGAGAAAGAATATCAGTAAGATTTCAGGATTATAGGATTGAGTGATTATCGATTGAGTGATTATGTATGCCCCAAGTTAGACTTTTAAAACATACTTTTAGTGAATTTCTTGACGCTGAACTGGAACTAGAAATTTCGTTCTTTACTCTGGTAATTGATTAAAGTTTCTCTAAGCTTTGATATATCCAACTCAAACTTTCTTCTTTAGTTCTAACCAAATATTAAGTTTTATTTGAGTTTGTTTTGCCTGAAAATTGAATTGAAAAAAACATAAAATATTCTTCATTATTCTAACATTAATAATATACTTGTCTCAAATAAAATATTTCTCAACACTCAAAGCAATGTTTTCCACGCCATTTCACTGTAAATGAAAAATATATAAATATTTCTGCAATATAATCAGCCAAGATTTTCACTTCACTTCCACTGGACATGGTTCTCAAGAAATTGTATGCTAATTTCCATTGACACATACGAAACTCATACAATCATTATATCATACAAGCATGGATATAACTGCATATATGTATGCTTCAATGCGTTTCACAGGCTATTAAACGACAACTGAAATATTCCCACTTCGCTGGCACAGCAATTTTGTGCTGCGAATATTACTAATTCACAATTATTCTGCTAGGTAGTTTGTGGCCGGTGGCCAATGGTATTTGACCACAAATTCCGCTGATGCAGCTATGCTCACGAGGACTGTGGCTGCATACAGTTGCTCTTGCAGATTAACCGCTCGCTCTCCTTAAACGCTCATTCGCTGCTCGATTTTGCAAATTAGTGTCACTCGAAATGGTCATTTGCACTGTGCCCACATAATTGTGAAGCGATAAGAGTAGCGTTGCTACGGGACATTATGGGCAATTAGCATATAGAGTAAAGGCTGCCGTTATATGTATGTGTGTGAGTGTGACCTTGGTTTTGTTGCTTTCTTACTAATATGTACTTTTGTGCGGCTTATGGCATGCAAGCGGAAAAAATTTGCTACTCTTTCTATCGTCCATTTGTGCCATTGAATTTTTTATGTGCTCACCGGGGCGTATGAGTAATTCGGATTTATTTCGTTGGTTATGGTTTATTGTGGTAGGTAATTAAATGAAAGGTATATAGCGAAATTGATGGAAATTGAAAAAAAATCAAAAATATGAAATATTGTCATAAAAAATCTCAAATTTGGATTTTAAAAAAAGTGAGTGAAATATACAAATAACTTTTCAGTTTAGTTAAATTATTATATTCTTGTTTTTGCATTTATGATTGAAATGTGAGTTTTAAATTAAACTTAATTTTGTGCTTCAATTTAAGTTAAATTTTAGTTTAATTTGAATTTGAGTTTTATTTTAATTTGAGTAAAATTTAAACTTGGGTTTAATTCTGAGTGTGAGTTAAATTTGAATTTGAGTAAAAATTGAATTTGAGTAAAAGTTAAATATGAGTTTATTTTGAATTTGAGTTAAAACTAAATTTAAGTTTAAATTTCATTTGAGTTTAGTTTGAGTTCGAGTTAAAGTTAAACTTGAGTTTATATTGGATTTGAGTTTATTATGAATTTGAGTCTAATTTTAATTTGACTTATAATTAAATATGAGTCTAAGATTATGATTTTTTTTTTAATATTCTTGTGAATCTGTACTACTTTATTTGCTAAGTCACGGAGCATAGTATCAACCAACATTTTAAAACCCCTACCCTCAATCGACCTCACCAAAATGCCGCCGCAGCAATTTTCTCAAAATTTTACCACACACACACAACTCAACAAATTTTGTAATCATATCGATCATTTATGTGGCCACAAGCCAAAAATCATGCTAAACCACATTCAGCAACGCCTACATATTTTCGTAGCATACTTTGTGGCGCTAATGCGTAGCAAATGTGTTGCTTGCAGAGCGCCTACCGATTTAGGCGAGACAAGGCGTTCATTGGCAATAATGTAGACGAGGGCCTCATTCATCAATAACCAACATTGTTGTTAAATTGATTGTCATGAAATTTTTGGCTACATTTTGCTCCCTACACAAAAAGGTGTTTGTATGTCAGTCGAGTCTAATTTGAATTGTGTAGTTTAAAACGAAAATGTATAAAATTTAATTAAAGAATAATTTTTGCCACCCCTCAGAACCAATTAAAAACTAATTTCACTTCCTTTTATCACTAAATAATTCACGTAACCCTTGCACTTAGTAAATTCCAAAAAGTTCCTGTTGCTTAGAAACTTTTATACCATTTTAATTGATGCTCACGCTTCTCAAAGTAAACACGCAAAACAATTACTTTTATAAGCAACTGTTGCATACTTTGAGGCGTTGGACAATTATGTTGCAGTTACCTTTTGTGAGTTGCAAAAGTTTTTCAAGGCCACCGCTTGCACTCAACACCCCTTCGAATATCTGGATCGCAAATATAATTTTTCATTTATAAATGTCAAAATGACAACCACCAGGGTTTATTGTTGGTTGCAACACGCCACCCATCAGCAGTGTTTTGCTCCAGCGGTGAGCTCAACTTAACGCAGCATCTCAAACTGTTGGATATTTTGTGCTTCTCCTCCTCTATTTCTGCAGAATAAGTATGTGTTTTTGTAAAAGTTTTTAATGATGCGTACAACAAGCTGTCGTTTAGGTGAAATTGATTCTTGTGTTTTTCCTAATTCTTCCTTACATCTCTTCCCCTTCAACCACGCCACAACAGTCACAAACTCTATTTGTTTACACTACATCCATAAGACTTCACTAACAGTTACAAGCAGTACGCTTGACTTGCATTTACTCCCAACTGTTTGCTTCCAGAGTTTCAACTAATAATACTTCACGCGTTACGTATACGCCGTGTCATCCCTGAGGGTTAGCACTTTATTGTTTGCGCTAAAGCGGTTGTTTGAATCGTTGATTATGTGCGCGAGCAAGTTTTTATATTTTTTGTTGTTACTTACAACACATACAAAAAATAGAGGTGAATTATGAAATTATGATTTTGTGTAAGGTGTTCATTTTTTATTGAAAGTTCTTGTAAACGAGTAGGAAATGAAAGTTTTGAGGGATGTAGAAGGTTGACGGCGATTAATATGAACCTGACCTGGAGTAAAAACTAAGAATTTTTGAACAAATACAAAATTTGTATAAAACTAAAATCAACACCTATAAAGCAGCAAGCTATAAATTTTACTGAAAATTTCCATGAAACTAAATTTGTTTTAGAACTCTGTACTAAATAAAATTGCTAAATAGACAAATAATATAGATATTCACAGTTTTACAACTTCTAATTAAAAGCAATGCAAAGTTTACCGTTGTTAATAATTTAATGGATAAAAAAAATTCAATACGCATCAAAATGTATTTTAGAACTTTGTACTAAACTTCTAAATACGCGCTGAAATGATATTATACACTGAAATTACACGTGTAACGTATACATTTTCTTATAGTCGGATGTGCTAAAAATTTAAATGAGCTTTTGGCATTATTCCCACCAAATGAATATGTATTAAAACTTAAGTTTGTTCTAAAATATAGCATACAGTAATTTAAAATTTCAAATTAGTACGATTTTCAATCTAAATTAAACAGAATTATCCTTCCAGACAAAAAATTAAAACAATGTATGAAAAATTCGTAGGCAAAAAAATGTAAACGTTTGGAAATGTTTTATTGAGTACTAAAAATTTAGTACAAATTATATTTCTATACAACAACTAAGCACATTTCTGATAAATAATATTTCCATTCAATTAAGGAACAAGCGCTAAATAAAATTAAATTAAATATTGTTCACTAAAAGTTAAAAAATTAATATACATAATTTGTAATGGAAAAATTTTTGTACTAAATTTTTTGTACTAAAACTATTCTGAATAATCAAAATTGTTTACTTTAGCATTTATATAAGTAAAGATCATTGAAAATGTATCTACTAAAAAAAATTAGTACTAAATTTTGAAATAATACCTTTCTGATAGTTTTGTTTACCTGAGAAACTCATATAATTTTTCCGTATTTACGTATACCGAATATTTTAGTAAAAATTTCATTTTTAGTACTAATTAAATTTTGTACTAAAAATTTGATTTGTAATGCAATCTTGATGTATTGAGGCCTAAAGTCTGTTTTAAGTTTTTTTTCTATAAATTTAATTTTTTATAGATTTTACTTAAAAAAAAATGAAATTAGTCTTCACTTCCAATTTCAAAATCACAACTCCACTATCTTAAATTACACTGATATATAATCAAATTTGCGGTTGTCCAAAATGTGGGTGCGTAATTGATAAAGCAATTTGCTAAAGGCTAATTTGCAGTTGTCATTGGCAACAAGTAACGACAGCGGGCAACTGCAACAACAATAGCAATAGCAAAGGCTTTGACAAGCGAAATCAACGCCACGCCAGGAGCAAAAGAGACCAGCGACAGGCCAGCATGTTAAACTAACAACAGGTTGGAAAGCAAAAAGTGAGTGAACCAAACTTAGTGGGTGGGAGGCGAAGAGATTCAAGCTTCTATGCGTTTGAGAAAATTGGTTTCTGTAGAGTGTAATACTAAAGACTTGACCTGATACACATATACATACACATAGCGAAATCGAAATCGAACTCGAAACTGATTTAGTATTCGATTTACATTCCGAACAAAATTTTGGTTTTGATTTCGTACCTTAATCCAACCGCATTAGTGATCCGTAATTCATTAATAAATCCAATGGATCTGAATGCAATTTTTATCTGAAAGAACACTTTGGAGCTCCCTTAGGAAGTGATCTATTTGAGTCGACAGTCTTTCAGAAACGAAAAATACTTAATGATTGCGAGGGATAATGATGGTGAGGGGTTTTATCCTCAGTAAGAACGACAACAAGAATGTCTATTCCAAACAGGGTTGCAAACAAATTTATATTAGTACAATAAAAACCAAACTTTAAAAAATGATAACGAGGCGAGAAAATCTGGAAGCTCAGCCGTAAACAGCTAGGAACTATATAAAGGCCAAGAAAAGATATCACTAAAAATATTTAAAAACATGAAACATGTAATTTTCGTAGCATGCTTTTTGACGCAAAGTTCAACAAATTATATATGCTAAGCGCATAGCTTTTACATTTGCGCACATATTTTTTCACCCGAAATGGCAGACATATTTTAGCTGCGCAATTTTATGACATTCTAATTACCAACACAAAGCGACAATAAATGTCGAAATACATATAAAATTGGTGCATACTTTCAGGCGAGCAAAGCATCAATAAATTCTTATTTGTCAACAAAAGTGCCAGTTGAACAAAATGCTGAAAATAAAAAAGTTGACAAAGTTAAATGATACAACAAAAGGAAATGATCTACTGCATGTCTACGCTTAAAAGTAGTGACAAATTGATCAGCCGAAATTGCTGCTTAGCGAATTTATAGCAATTTAAATAAAAGCGCACAAAAAAGGCTAACAACAGCTTGTAAATATGTCTATAAATAAATTTTATATCCCCACCCTCTTATAATTTGCCCCAAATACATAGAAAAAATAGTCCAGTCATGGCGTACTTTAAGGCTTACGCTCGTTTGTCATGAAAAATTTGCTTACTGGCTTTGTCAGCAATTTCCACAGCATTTGGCGTAGCACGCCTGCATTGTCTGCCAACTAGTCCCTGACTGTTATTTGACAGCAAGGTCATTTGACTAACAAAGAAGTTAGTGTCTTAAAACACCCACTGGTACACACATACACCCAGTTCGTCAGGCACATCTGTTCATGTCAATATGCACTCGAGCAGTTTCGGCACTTTCATCGGCGCTTTCAACAGTCATTTGTTGCCGCTGATGGTCATCAGTTTTGGCAATGACAACCTCAAGTGGTGTGCCAGTAGCTCTACAACTTGGCTCTTTTTTCCATTTTGAACGGATGGCTTTGATTAGTGGCACAGTGAGATGCATTGTACAAATTGTGGTGCAAAAATATTATATAATTCCATTAGAAAGTTGTAAATATTGATTTAAGAATAATAATTTAAATATTTATAAAATAATCTTATAAAACTGAAGGTTTGCACTAAATAGTAAAGTACTAAATATGTATTAAAATTAAATAATATATTAAAATTCAGGTTTAGAGCAATATTTTCTACTAATATATGAATTCTGTACTAAATAGAGCACTAAAAGACTTATACTAAATAATTATCTTAGTAGAAAAGACGGTACCTTTTGAGACTCATAAAATATTATTTGAAAATTCGGTTTTGTACTAAAATATTCCTATGTTCAATTTAAAAATTATTCTAATTATACTCTCGCAACAAAAGTTGCTAAAGAGAGTATTATAGTTTTGTTCACATAACGGTTATTTGTAAGTCCCAAAACTAAACGAGTTAGATATAGGGTTATATAAACCAAAGTGATCAGGTTGACGAGTAAAGTTCAAATCCGGATGTCTGTCTGTCCGTCCGTGCAATCTGTAACTTGAGTAAAAATTGAGATATCTTAAGCTTGGAACACGTGTTCCTTGGCACCATAAAAAGGTTAAGTTCGAAGATTGGCGGAATCGGACCACTGCCACGCCCACAAAATGGCGATAACCAAAAACACATAAAGAGCTATAACTAAGCCATAAATAAAGTTATGAAAATAAAATTTGGAACATAGGCTCGCATTAAGGAGGGGCACATTTGAATGTAATTTTTTTGGAAAAGTGGGCGTGACCCCTCCTCCAAATAGGTCTTTTGTATATATCTTGCAAACCAACAAAGCTATATAAACCAAACTTTCTGCACTCGTTTATTTTAGCCGTTTCCTTATACAGTCCAAAAATGAAAGAAATCGAATAGTAACCACGCCCACCTCCCATACAAAGGTTAGGTTGAAAATGACTAAAAGTGCGTTAACTCACTAACGAGAAACGTCAGAAACAACACATTTTACATAAGAAATGACAGAAGGAAGCCGCATTGAGATTTTTTTTACAGAATGGAAAATGGGCGTGGCGTCGCCCACTTATGGGTCAAAAACCATATCTCAAGAACTACTCGACAGATTTCAATGAAATTCGGTATATAATATTTTCTTGACACCCTGATGACACTGGTGGAATATGGGTGAAATCGGTTCACAACTACGCCTACTTCCCATATAACTCAATTTTGAATCCTTCTGATTCGTTCACTTTATAATGTATACATTATGAATAAAGATAGCGAAATAAAACTTTACACAAATACTGTACTTAAACTGTGTCACTTGTAGAAAAATTGTCAAAATCGAACCATGACTTTTCAAGGCCCCTGATATCAAACATGAAGAACTCAGTGCCTAAGGGTAATTTTTCACCGAAAATATAGGTAAATCTCTAAATAAATTGCGAGAGTATAAAATGTTCGGTTGCACCCGAACTTAGTCTTTCCTTACTTGTTTTTATAATTGACTATGAAGAATTACATATTGCACTAAATATATTTTTTACTAAAACTTTGATATTTCTGAAAGCAAATTTTACCATGTATGTACATATACCAACTGATAAATATTGATGAGCAAATATTATATCTTGCCTTTGGCTTGAAAGGTCTGATGGGGATTTTAGTACTAACTAGCTTTGTAAGTAATAACTTTAACAATTTAAAAAATTGGTTTAATACTAATTTTCTACAACTAATTTCGTTTAATATACTAAACTTAAAAAAAACTTTTTTTTTATGAATAGAAACTTATTAAGCATACATTTTAAATTTGAATTCTAATTAAATTCAATCGATAGTGTTCATTTTCCACTTCATTGACATTTTTGCACATTTTCGTTGAACACACTCTATAAAATGGCATGTTAATGAATAAAGTGTATTTATATCTATGTATTTACATACATAGTATATGCAAGGGCATATTCATTTTTATACTCTCGCAACAAAGTTGCTAAAGAGAGTATTATAAATTTGTTCACATAACGGTTGTTTGTAAGTCCTAAAACTGAACGAGTGAGATATAGGGTTTTATATACCAAAGTCATCAGGGTGACGAAGAGAGTTGAAATCCGGATGTCTGTCTGTCCGTGCAAGCTGTAACTTGAGTAAAAATTTAGATATCTTGATAAAACTTTGTTACAAGTATTTCTTAGCACCATAAGAAGGTTATGTTCGAAGATGGGCGAAATCGGACACTGCAACTCCCACACAAGTGGCGATAAGCGAAAACCTATAAAGAGCTATAACTAAGACATAAATTAAGCTATAAAAGTGTAATTTGGTACAAAGGATCGCTCTAGGCAGTGGCATATTTGGATGTATATTTATTTGAAAAACTGGGCGTGACCCCGCCCCCCAATAGGTTTTTTGTACTAAAGATATATTA
This sequence comes from Zeugodacus tau, assembly GCA_031772095.1. NCBI lineage: Eukaryota > Metazoa > Arthropoda > Insecta > Diptera > Tephritidae > Zeugodacus > Zeugodacus tau. Next base: position 62,036,235 of record CM062652.1, on the reverse strand, counting down.
ACGAAACTCTCTAGAGCAGTGCTTCCCAAACTTAGTTTTGCCATGACCCGGTAATTTTCACACTGTCCTTTCGTGACCCACTTAATAATATTAAACTCAAGACGTTTACATTAGATTAAATAACACACGTTTAATAATAGTAAGAGAAATGTTTTATTAATATTAAATTATAATATTTTGGTATATTTGGTACTAATGTTTTAGTGCGAAGTATTTAGCTGTTGCTTCTTTTTAATTATAGAGTTCAAGTTTGCTGAAATTGCTGAAAGTTTTATTCTGGGATCGGGTTATTTCGAAATTTATTTCTAAGATAAACTAGTGTTGAAAACCCAGCTTCACATTTGTAAGTGGTCACAAAAGTCATTGCTTATTTCTTCGGAGGTCGTTCGTGTTGGCAAAGATTTACAGAACAAAAACTGTTCATAAATAGTATTATCATAATCATATCGTACAAAACATATCACATTGGCATTATCGGAAATACCTGTACTTTCATCGACTTGTAAGGAAAAATAATAACATAATTTCAGATGGCTTACGACTTCAAATTTGGACCTTCTCTATATCTTTAAGTTCTCTGGCTGAGCTTTCGCCTCGCTCTTTTGTTTTAACTTCAGGTCAGTCATCAGCGGTGAGTGACACGTGCGGGGCGCGCGCGCCTATCATCCGCTTACGAATTTCACGATGCATCTATCGATCGATAGTAGGTATTATTTTGAAAACAAGGCGGGAATGTTGCGGCCAGGTATTTTATTTTAATGGCCCGGTACCGGGTCGCGACCCGCCATTTGGGAAACGCTGCTCTAGAGTCGTTTCTTTTAGGTTATAGTTCTTATATAGTTCAAAAATGGGAGAAATCGGATTATAACCACCTCCCATACAAAGGTTATGTAGAAAACTACTAAAATGCTTTAATTCAGTAAGGGAAAACACCAGATAACTTAAATTTCATTATAAAGATGCTAGAGAAGAGCTACACTCAAATTGGTGTACAAAATTTTGAATGGGCGTGGTTCCGCCCACTTATCGGTCAAAAACCATTTCTCCGAAACTACTCGACAAATTTCAATGAAATTCGGTTCATAATATATTACTGGCTTCTCAATGATATATTATGAAAATGGGCCAAATCGGTTTACAAGCAGTTCAGAGCTTCGAATATATTTTTTAACGAAAATATCGGTAAGTCTCTCAGATATTCCGAAGAAATTCAGAGGGAATATATTTCTTCTAATATTGCGAGAGTATAAAATGTTCGGTTACACCCGAACTTAGCCCTTCCTTACTTGTTTTTGTTAATTTTTATATTGAAGACATTAAATGAAAAATTGTCAGAAGTTTTAATTACCAAAACATAATAAACATAATAATGTCGACTGACATTTCCCCAAAAATGTATTCTTCCTTGGAGCAGCACATATAACCAGCTGATGATTTCGGCCCTTATAGCTTGCACCAACAATGCATTTTGTCTGCAACAGTTTGCCCAGTTGACTTATAAACACACAAACCGATATTGCGTTTGCACATCAAGTCATGTTGCGCAGTGCCATGCTATGCCATATGCTTTTAGAGTTTACATAGCAAACTTGTAATGCTTGCGTATCCCTTTGCATAAATATATATGTTTGTATGTATACTCAAACTGTTGTATATAGCAGCAGCAACACAGAAGAACTCACTGGCACATTGTTGCTTCAACTTGTGCCAGCTCCGCTCTGTTTATATCTTTAAGATTCTAACTATTTGCTATTTCCAGAAAGATGAGATTCTGGCAATTTATATTGCCTATGTTACTCGGGGTGAATGTAGCTTACCAATGGTGACAGAATTTTTGAAATCGGCACAGTATTTTTTGTGTTTATTCATTACAAACATACATACAAATCTTTCCTCTTTATAATAGTAGTATAGATGTGTCAATTGTACTAAAAATATTCTTTCTATCGAAGTTTCAGTATCAACTCAACGAGAAATTCGTGTACTAAAATTTAGTACTAAAAATAAATAAAAATTATGTGTATGTGCTTATGTACTAAAAGTATGTTTTAAAAATGAGTGCCAAATAACCTGTACTAAAATTAATAATACCAAGGCTCTTAGATCACTAAACATCGCAAAATAGCTTGCTTTTTGGTTGATTTTGAAACAGCACTCACCTTTATTATTGTCCATAAAAAGCACTACAAGTACAAATTATTATTGTACTGTCTTCAAATGAATATACGAGTATATTATATTGGATTTATTTATTTTTCTAGGAATTAATCAAAACTAATGGATTACCACTTTACTATAATCGCCCTTCGATTACATTATACATATATTTCAAACTTTACTTTAGACTCAATAATAGTAATAAATTCCGGGTTCATATACGTAAAACCTATAAAGTCAATTTAATCCAAGTTCAACATAAACAACTTATCAGTTGGTGTCAAGACAGTTTTCTCGGTGATAATAGCTTTATCGGAATTCGCGATCTCCTTGCAATGTTTTTAAATGAACGACGAAATATTAGTACTCATTGAGAGCGAGCTTTAAGCTCGAAGGCACAATAAGTGGCTCCATTCCACTAGCTTCCGATTTCTCCCAATCAATATTCCTGAAGAATGAATGTGTGGTAGCATTAGAGCGTGGAAAGCGTTCGGCAAAAAAACGATTATTTGTCTTCTCAGCGAGGAACTGTGAAATGAAAACGAATGCTGCGAACGAGCTTTATGAGTATATTTTAATGAAAAATACTAACGCTGGTTATGACGTCCATAGCTTCCTGAGAAAAATGCTTCGAATATACGGCTTTCTAATCTTAGATATTTTTGAGTGTGATCTCCTCATCCTCAGCCTCGAAAGGATTTTGTCGCGCCAACTTTTCATAAATCAAAACACCATAAGACCACCAATCGACGGTATGGTTATAGGATTCATAGTTCACGATCTGAAGTGAAACGTCCATAGATCTGCATGTGATACATAATAACACCGCTCTTCCAGTATTCCAAGAGCGAAGAATAAGTGACCTTCAAAAACAAATGAGCCTGTTTTTTTTCCGTAGCTATTTGCCTTCGTTTCCTACACTCGCCGCCCAACCATAATTCCATCACTTATGTGGGAGAGTGTGTCTGCTGGTGTAGCGTAATCAGCGTATTTAAACCGGCACCGCATAGTCCGGATTCACGTAGGAGAAGCCCACAAATTCCGTTTGATCTAAATTCATCATAAATACTTTATCCGTTGGTGTCAGATCCGTTTTCTCCGAAGTGAATTGCTTATCGAAATTTGAGACATCTTTGCGATGTTTCTGTGTGTGCGTAGTTCAAGGTATTTGCATATTAATTTCACAGAGCGTAGTGGGAAAACAGTTATTTGAGTGCGTAAAGAAGAGTATTTGAAAACAAAAAATCAAAGGAATAATTAATTTTTTTTTAAATATTCCGGCATTTTTGCTTTCACTTACGATTTTCGGCTTAAATGGCGGCTGCACTTCACGATTCTCAATTTTCTCCCAATCGATGCGTCGGAAGAATGAATGTATACGCACATCCGCCTCGCCGGTGGCTCCACATCCGAACCGCTTGTTTGGTTGCTTGGTGAGGAACTGTAAGAAGAAGAGGGAAGAGAAGTGCAGTGTTTAATAAAATACTCAAATATCATGTGGGTAGATGAAAGACGAGTCTTGACTGCTGAAAAGGGTGACTACTACCAGTAAGCTTTCCAGCAATGACAATATGTTAGATACATAAGTAATATTTAGAGATTTTGTAGAACGTTGAGATCTCTTTTTAGGGACCGATTTTATAGTTCACTCTGTTCTTTTCCCCGAACTTCTCTCCTATATTTTATACATTTTATATCTCTAATGGAGAATTAACCAGTGAAATTACTAAATGGCAGATCGTTGATTTGTATTCCGTAATGTCGAGCTTGGATCTTCGGAAAGAAAGTTTTAATGTAATATGACAAAAGGAGTTCTTATAATTGAGGAATCTGAGCCAAAGAATCTTCTTATGGTATTTTTGGTTCGAATGTGTCTCGGAAATTAAAGGTTCTGCAAATACTGTACCTCCTCTCAAAGCTATTAACTATAAGGGACGCTAGGCGGGCTCAGGTTCCGGTCATAATCAAGTTGGAGACAACAGAAAATATGAGTCTAGCAATGATTGCATTCTGGTGAACTATATCACATCTAAGGCAATATTTTTAATAATTTTTAATTTATAAAAAAAAAATGATCCAGAGAATTCACAAGCCTCCTTCAGCTAGATTGAAACTTGTAGTATATTTTCGATATTGTCACAACTTCTTTCAATCCTCACAAATGTAAAAAACATCATTTTTCTTTCCATAAAACACATGTTGCGTAGATGTTTTATCTATATATTTTGATATATTTTGTCATATTCTAGATAAACTCGACAACGAACAGATGCTACACACGTCAGACTATTTTTGGTTGGGTTTCTTTTATCGTATATGAATAACTAATGAATCATATCTGTTTTAGAATACTATATACTTCTAAATCTCTTTAATATCCTCACTCGAACATTAGTTGGTGGTGAAGATTCCAAAAGAGACCATAAATAGGTTTTGATGCCGTTTCGGGATGAAATGTTGTGCTGTTGAGGATTTTAATATTGTTTAACTTTCAAAAGTTTTGTAGTGAGTTGTCTGGCTTAGATAGAAAATCGCTTAGGACCCACTCTAGTGCATATTGCTTATTGGGGAGTCCGATCTGAGGTTCTCAAATATCTGGTATAGATGTTTACTCAATTCTATAATTCACTGATTCACTTGAATCTATATAGCGTGACTTCAGCTTTGAGTTATTATTGCGGGGATTTATGAAACTCTAGATTTCAAAAACAAGGTTAGTAGTCTCTGGAAAATTGTAACAAAGCTCTTTACCCATAATTTTTGGATTATTTTTTTTATAAAATCTTGAATTTTCATCTCTAATTATTCAATTGCTCACTTAAGCGATTTTATTTTATTCAATTCAAATACAGGGGAGAATTTAAATATTCGGGTTGAGAGCTTTCAGAAAAGCTTTTTTAATATTTGTGAAATACTTTTTTGTTGAATTTATGGGCGTAATTTTCAAAACTTCACAATTTCCGCCAAATATGCTAATCCACTTAAATATTCCGCAACAATATGCTTTGAAACTTTAACGTTTTCAGCATAAAATTTAAATCCACTGACTGCTGTAATTTAAAGTTTGCAAGGTCCCTAAAATTTTTTGCAAAAAAGATGTCATAAACATAGAATGTACACAGTTGGCGCTTATAACTTAGTCCACTTCCAAATTATATATGCACAAGTGCCGGGCTGCTTGTCGGACATTTAAAATTAATTAATGCCCAACAACATATGTGTGTATAATTAATGAAGTCCAGCTAAGGCGACAGTAAACGAAACAAAACAAAAATGTAAATATAAACAAAGGAACAGTCGATAGCTTCAGGCTTTGAGCTTTTGTGGTGCGATAAAACAGTAAAACACAGTAAAAATAAATCGAATAAAGCTTGACATAAGTGCGTAATTATTTTAAAATAACGAAATTTTCTGCATTTTACTCACCCCTTTGCACGCCTCTTTGGCCTCCTTGCTCAAACTTTTCGGATAGGAGACATTGTGATCGGTAATGGCAGCAAACAACTCTTCTTCATCCTCACCATCGAACGGTGGCTGGCCGACGAGCATTTCGTAGAGCAAAACGCCATAGGCCCACCAATCTACCGATTTGTCGTAGGGTTGATATAGAATGATCTGTTGAGAGAAAGTGAGAGTTAAAATATTATAAGTGATGACATTGGTAGAGAAGTAGCTATAAGGGATTTGAAAAAAATTAGATTACAGATGTGAAAGCTTTAAAAAACTTTGAAAGTTTTTACTATTTTATGAAACTTAATGAAATTGATTCAGACGCAGTTAAGTTAAGGGTTAAAACTTTTACATAAATTTGAGACAGTAAAAGTGAAAGCTTTAAGAAGCTTTTTAAAACTTTTACTATTATGCGAAGAAGTACAAATTGTCCAATATTTAGGGCGTATTTAAGATAAAGATAAAGAGTTTTACATAAATTTGAAGCAGTGGATGTCAAAGCTTTAAGTAACTTTCGAAAGCTTTTAAAGTAGATATTAAAGCTTCATAAAACTGATGAAAGCTTTTACTGTTTAATGAAATTTATGAAATACTCTATATTTTAATCATAGGTAAGATAAAGATAAGATTCTACATAAATTTGCGACAATAGATTTTAAAGCTTTATGGCGACTTTGAAAGCTTTTATATTTATACGACGAATTACGAATTATCCAATATTTGAGAAAGTGTTTTACACACATTTTACACAGTAGAGGTGAAAGCTTTAAGGAGCTTTTTAAAGCTATTACTATTATACGAAGAATTATAAATTATCCAATATTTCAGACGTATTTAAGATAATGATTAAGAGATCTGAAATACAAATATTAATGAAAGCTGCTACTTTGCAACATTGCTTGCCGACCGCCGTAGACATTATTGCTCAAGTAGTCTAGAATCATTATCTAAATTGCTACGCAGGTAAATAAACAAAAAATTGGACTGCCTTTTAAGGCAACCAAGCCTTTAAACTTCTTTAAAAAACTATTTCATTACATTGTAATTTTTGACTCTGCCCAATACACAAAAAGGGAGACCCCACAATTTGCGCCAATTACCGTGGGATAAGCCTCCTCAACATCGAGTATAAGGTTCTGTCGAGCGTATTGTGTGAAAGACTAAAGCCCACCGTCAACGAACTGATTGGACCTTATCAGTGTGGCTTTAGACCTGGAAAATCAACAACAGACCAGATATTCACCATGCGCCAAATTTTGGAGAAGACCCGTGAAAATAGGATCGACGCACACCATCTCTTTGTCGACTTTAAAGCTGCTTTCGACAGCACGAAAAGGAGCTGCCTTTATGCCGCGATGTCTGAATTTGGTATCCCCGCAAAACTAATACGGCTGTGTAAGCTGACGTTGAGCAACACCAAAAGCTCCGTCAGGATCGGGAAGGACCTCTCCGAGCCGTTCGGTACCAGACGAGGTTTCAGACAAGGTGACTCACTCTCGTGTGATTTCTTTAACCTGATGCTGGAGAAAATAATACGAGCTGCAGAGCTAAATCGAGAAGGTACAATCTTCTATAAGAGTGTACAGCTACTGGCGTACGCCGATGATATCGATATCATTGGAAACAACACCCGCGCCGTTAGTTCTGCTTTTTCCAGACTGGATAAGGAAGCGAAGCGTATGGGTCTGGTGGTGAACGAGGACAAGACGAAATATCTCCTGTCATTAAACAAACAGTCAACGAATTCGCGTCTTGGCTCCTTGGCGTCGTCACTGTTGACAGTCATAACTTTGAAGTTGTAGATAATTTCGTCTACCTGGGAACCAGCATTAACAGCAATAACAATGTCAGCCTGGAAATCCAACGCAGAATCACTCTTGCCAACAGGTGCTACTATGGACTAAGTAGGCAATTGAAAAGTAAAGTCCTCTCTCGACGAACAAAAACCAAACTCTACAAGTCTCTCATCATTCCCGTCCTACTTTACGGTGCAGAAGCGTGGACGATGTCAACATCCGATGAGACGGCACTAGGAGTTTTCGAGAGAAAGGTTTTGCGGAAGATTTATGGTCCCTTAAGAATTGGCAACGGCGAATACCGCAGACGATGGAACGATGAGCTGTATGTGTTATTCGACGACATAGACATAGTCCAGCGAATAAAAAAACAGCGGCTACGCTGGCTAGGTCATGTTGTTCGAATGGATGAAAGTGCTCCAGCTCTGAAAGTATTCGATGCAGTACCCGCTGGTGGAAGCCGAGGAAGAGGGAGACCTCCACTCCGATGGAAGGACCAGGTGGAGAGAGACCTGGCTTCGCTTTGTATAACCAATTGGCGCCAAACTGCCAGAAGGAGGGACACGTGGTGCGCTGTTTTGGACTCGGCTATAACCGCGTAAGCGGTGTCTACGCCAGTCAAGAAGAAGAAGAAGAAGCCCAAAACGCACACAGCCACACACATATCGATTTGTATCGGAACTAATTAGTGTCAGCAGACAGATACAAATAAACGCAGACACTTTTTGTGTTTATCTTTGAAATACAAATACAAACATAGAAGAGTTTCCCTTTCAACGACTGCAATGCGTATCCTTTTACTCACCTCGGGTGCTATGTAGTCGGGTGTGCCGCAAAATGTCTTTGTTGTCTTATCACCAATAATATTCTCCTTACACATGCCAAAGTCGGCAATTTTCACATGACCATCGGCATCCAACAGAACATTGTCCAATTTCAAATCACGATACAAAAAGCCTTTACTGTATAGGAAGAAGAGCCCAGCGGCGATTTCGGCTGCGTAAAAGCTAATAGAAAGTAGGAAAAAGAGAAATCGAAGAAAAAATTTAAAAGGTATGTTTGTAAAGAAAATAAAGTAGTAAAATGAAAAAAAAAAAAACGTTTTAAAGTGATATTGTGAAAAGAAACCAATGTAAATTATACACTGCTGAGATTGGCCACTTCACAGAGGTCAATCAACAGCATAAAAGTCACTTGCGCCAGAGGTTAGTCAATACAATCGAATGGTTGGTTTCTTTCTTGTTTTTTGCTTTCTTTTTTGTTTTGTTTTCTTCTTTGTTATACTTACACCGCTACCGGCTCCTTGAATTTGCCAAATTGTTGTATTTGAAACATTAAATCGCCACCATTGACATACTCCATGACAAAGAAGAGACGATCCAGCGTTTGGAAGCATGAGTGGAGCTGTACTAGGAATGGCGGCTTCTCGCCCAAAGCCAAAACACGTTTCTCAATCATTGTACACTCAACATCATCGTCTTGTATGATGACATCCTTTTTGAGTATTTTAATGGCGTAGAGATCTTCGGTGCCCCTGCGTTCGGCCAATATGACCTGGAGAGAGTTGAGAAGTGAAAAAAAAGATTTATCAAAGAAGTAGAATTTTTTACTTATTTATAAGGAAAGTCTTATAAATTTTTAAGAAAAAATTAGCTCATAAAACTTTTTCAACAACTACACACATAAGCACCCTTTAAAATTGTATACAAACAAAGTTAAACTATCAATAACGTGACAATTGCTTTTCTTCAATAATTCTACTGCCCCACTCACCTTTCCGAATGAACCTTTGCCCAGCACTTTTAAGAAATTGAAATCTGTGGCACGTATCATATTCTTTTTGGATTGTGCCTGTGCATTTGTTTCGGTGCGCATCACCAGTGGTTTCTTTTGTGACGATTTCTGCGAATGAAATGCGAGTAGGATGGGTGTAAGTAAGTGTGTGAAGTATCAAATAATATTTCTCAAATTGGCTTATTTGGTTTTTGGTTTTTTTCTGCAATTTACCCGCATTTGACTTTTGAGTTTAAGTAGATCCTGTGTGGCATCAGCGCATGGCGCATTGTAGTATTCACCCTCCTCTTGCGTGAGCAATTTGAACCAGCCATGCGCGGGATTCTGAAAGATTTAATTGCAATTAATTTGTATCTTTGAAAGATGTTGGACAAAAATACAATTATTTTTCAGAAGAATACTTATTTTCATTAATAAACTGAGTCGAACTTAGAGTATTCAAGTTAGAAATGGTAGATTACAACAGTTATACTAAGAAGAAGTAGTTCTTAAGTACCATCTGTGTCTTAGTTTTAGAATAAAAATGTGATTTGTACTTTATTACTCTCTATCATATTACAATCAATTCACGCTAAGCCTACTTCTATACCATTCTTAATATTAATACTCTACAACTCACCTTAATAACTTCGGATATGCCAAATGATAAAGCGCCCATAAAATCATTGCGCGATGTACGATCCCAATCCCAGACTTCGATAAGTACACGCCGATCTTTGTCTTCTGGCTTAAGATCACTAAAAGAAGATAAAGTTTTCAAATTAAATTAAAGAAATAATATAAGCCACAATGAGCATCTTTAAAAAACTATTTCATTACATTGTAATTTTTGAGCTTTTGCTTTCAGAAAGCTTTCACATCTGAGAAAGTTTTTGTCACACTTACAAAGCAAATTGAATGAAGTAGTTGTCGTACTAAGCTAGTAAGATTTCAAAGAATAGTCATTATTTTACTTATTCTTTAGAGCTTTCAAAGAATAGTCATTATTTTACTTATTCTTTAGAGCTTTTACTTATAGAAGCTTTCACATTGCACAAAAGAGCTTTCACTTAATATAACAAACTTTTCCAAGTTTATTGATCACTTAGCCGTGCTTACTGCCGTATTAACAATTACTCACTATTTGATGGTCTCATTCCAAATGGGATTCAGACATGCTTTAATGGTGCGCGTCTTCTTCTTTGACTTGTCGTGTTCATCTGGAATGAGTTTAACCTTAACATATGGATCGCTAAGACCATTCGGGTCCATTGGAATGAGATTACGCCCTTCTTTGACTGAAATGAAGTTGTTTTTTTTATTTAATGCAAATGTATTTATTAACACTAATATATAAATATTAAATAAAGTGCATATATTATTGAAAATCACTTAAAAATGTGAATACTAAGAATTGAAGAGGGGAATTTTTTTTACAAATAAGTTGAAAACAGAATTAAAAAAGCAAGTAAGGAAGGGCTAAGTTCGGATGTAACCGAACATTTTATACTCTCGCAATTTATTGAAGAAAATTTATTTACATAACACACAAATATACCCACAAATTCGGCATAAAGTTTAATAGAATAACGAAAATCGGTATACGGGAGCTAGGAGATGTTATGTCCCGATTTTAATAATTTTTGAAACAGAACACTATTAGAGATTTACCCATATTTTCGGTTTAAATTTACCCTTAGGCGCTGAGTTCAACATGTTCGATAGTGTAAAGTTTATTCCGCTATCTTCATTGGTTCCTAATGTATATATAATAAAGTGAAGGAATGAAATGGAATTCAAAATTGAGTTATATGGGAAGTTGTCGTGGTTGTGAACCGATTTCGATTTTTTGTCCGTGCTATCAGGGTGCCAAGAAAATATTATATACCGAATTTCATTGAAATCTGTCGAGTAGTTCCTGAGATATGGTTTTTGACCCATAAGTGGGCGATGCCACGCGCATTTTCCATTTTGTAAAAAAATCTGAGTGCAGCTTCCATCTGCCATTTTGTGAAATTTAGTGTTTCTGCCGTTTTTCGTTAGTGAGTTAACCCACTTTTAGTAATTTTGAACCTAACCTTTGTATGGGAGGTGGGCGTGGTTAATATCCGATTTCTGTTTGGTTTATATACCTTTAGTAGTTTGCGAGATATACACAAATAACCGACTTGGGGGGCGGGGCCACGCCCACATTCTCAAAAAAATTACATCCAAATATGACCATTGCTGGTGCGATCCTTTATTCCAAATTTTACTACCATAACTTTTTTTATGGCTTAGTTATGAAACTTTATGTGATTTTGGTTTTCACAATTTTGTGGGCGTGGCAATGGTCCAATTTCGAATGCAACGCTCTCACGGTCCCAAGGAACATGTGTTCCAAGTTTCATTAAGATATCTCAATTTTTACTCAAGTTATCGCTTGCACGGACAGACATCCGGATTTCAACACCACTCGTCATCCTGATCATTTATATATACATAACCCTATATCTCTAACTCTTTTATTTCTTGGTGACACAAACAACCATTATGTGAACAAAACTATAATACTCTCTTTAGAAACTTTTGTTGCGAGAATATAAAAATACAAAATAATATAAAAATATTTTTTTTTTTAATATTTATATATACAAAATTAAATATATTAAAAGGGTGATGCGTCCACGGCGTTCGGTGTGATCGCAACCGCATAAGCTCGGAACATTCTCCTTGCAGCGGGCATGCACATTCATATCACATGCTGTTTGTTTGTTTGCTGTTAGCGTAAAAGCCAAGTAGCGGTGGAAAAGTTGCGAAAAAGGTGTGCGTTTATTAAAAATTATATTCAAATCAGTATATGTGTGTTTAGCATAAAATTAAAAAAAAAAACTATTGTAAACAACTTGTAGCTGCCATAAAATTAACTAAACTCCATCTGGACTGAGCTGCGCGCCAAGTGAAAGTGAATGTGTATAAAAAAGTAATAAAAGAAATGTACAAAAGGTAAACAGACACACACATGCACACAAAGTACAGAATATTTATAGCCAATAAAAGTGCAAACACTCACTTAGATATACACATATATACAAACACACCTTCAACACACGCTTAAAATTAAAATGAAATTTATTTTTATAATTTTTTTTTATTTTTGTGTATATTTTCTTACCAGATTTAGCTTTATGATATCGAAATAATTATGTTATATAACGATAATATGGGGTTTACAAAAAATATACACATTAATAATAAATAATAAAGAATATAAAAAACTATTTGAGCTTCAAGAGGTTAAAAAAATTATTGTAAGACACGTATATTAACTTAATATTTGAATGCTTAAGATTTTTGTCATTAAATATATCTAGATGGGCTTCAAATGTGATGACAACCTACTAATAGAATTTTGTCAGTAGCAATAAGCCATCCGAAGCTATATACCTTCCGTTTTCTAAGTATATCAAAATTCTTAGAACTAAAGGCTTCCTTCTTCGGAATTATTATAATTAATTTTCAGACAATGCTGAAAATGCTAATTAATAGAAGGGACTCTAACTCCACTAAATTAGAGAGTTGTGTTGTTAGAATAAGTTAACTTTAGGTTCCATAACGGTACGTAACGCTTAGGTATTTTTTACTGCGTAAACTTGTAAATTTTTAATGGTGTATTGCCTATATAATTTTGAATCTAACTTAACAACTTATAAAAAAAGAAATTAGGGTTATAAAAGAGTTCGAAGTATTTTTTTAAGTGGAGAGGAAACTAAAGGCAATTTGAGTCCAATCTAACTTATTTTAGGTGTGGAACGACTTAACATAACACAAATTTATACAAACTAGTGATTGAAATCAATTAAAACTAACCTAACTTATTAAAAACAACGAACTTGGCATACGAACCTGCAGAGAACATTTTTTTTTACTTTAACTTCCAACTATTTTTGGATTCTGCTCAACATAACCTAACCTAACTTAATGTGAACTGGGCTTGGCACAATTCAACTTAAGCTAGTTTACTCTAAGTTGAGGATCTGAGCTGAGTATTAAAAGTAAAAAAAAAATAGTTAAGATAAAATTCGAAAATTCTATTAATACAATTATATAGTATAGTAAATTACAACCCTGAAATATGTAAACTAACCATCGTTATATCCGCATAATTTTTGTTGAGCCCATTTTAATTTACTTTTATCGTTTACTTGACTTCGCTATGAATTTCACGGATTGACATAATTATGAAGCAATTTGCAACTAACAAGCTTTTGCGCTGAGCGCGGAAATTGCAACGAACTGCAGCAACAAGGGAAGTCAGCAAATTCGAGTAAATATCCTGCGGCAATTAACACAGCAACTAATGAATGTTATATACATTTGCTGATTTACCGTAAATCAATAGTAAATCAACTCTATTAAATGGGCAACAGGGGAATAACATTTCAATGGCAAACGGAAATTATGATTTCGAGACAATTTGGTTAGCAAGGAAATGTCGATAATAAAATGTATGTGTTCTAAATTGGTATTAGTTGTTGTTGATGTTTGTGACATTAATTGCAATAACTGCATAATATTTAGTTGGAGTTATCGCATAATAGCACAGTGTGGCATTATTGTTGGTGTTGCAACTTGTGGCATGCAACAAGCTTTCACGTGGCAAGCATTGTCAATGTAAATCATTCCTGAACAGAACTTACCCTTAGCAATGTTGCATTGCAATTCAATTCGTATTCAATTGCGATTTGATTAGTTGGCGTGCGATGAATACGGATTTCGTACGAAAATTGAAAGCTCACTGAATTCACGCGATTTATTTACGAAGTGCAGAGAAGCACGCGTTTGTGGGAGTGTGTGTGTGGAAAGTTTGCAACAGATCGCAACAATACTTCACATTTCCTTTTTCACCTGTATGACTGGTATTATAGTCACATTTTAGCATTGTTATAGTGGAAAAGAAAAAAATAATATGAAAGAAAATAATTAAAGGTGCCCAGAGCTTTTGGCTGGAATTATTAGGGCATGTCTAATGTGCATTCATTGCTCCTGCTCGAGGCAGGAATGCAACTCACTAACTATTACAAAAGAAAAAAAATATGCCGCGTTATTATTATAAAGGTTAAACTATGTTGTGTTGCTGCGAACACAGGGGGTCGTTCCCCCTGGAACAAAAAAAAAATGCCACATAAACTGCAACGCCATTTTTTACTAAAGTATGCAGCGAAAAAGCATAAAGAGTTGTTAAATATCGTACACATAATGGACAACGTCATGTAGCTGCGTAGAATCCATCAAAAGATGGCTTTTCACGTGACTAAGCAGATGACTAGCAAACACAGAGTGACACTCAAAAATAGTAATAAAATATGAAGCATTATTTGATGTTCAGAGTAAGTGGTAGTGGTTGGGGGTAAAAAAAATCTAGAGAATGCAGGATTGTGCAAAAATACCGGTCAACAAAGAAATTTTCTGCATTTTCTGTTATTATTAGAAACTGACACCATATCCTGTGGGAGCTTTTGCGTTTACTAGCGCTAGTACAAAACTTTATTTCTTAGTTAATTTTATTTGTAAAGAAAAATATATGTGAAACATAAGTATCTTTAAATTAAGATCAAATTTGTCTTTCAAATATTTATAGCAGTTTCTGAATTCTTCTTCTTGACTGGCGTAGACACCGCTTATCGGTTATAGCCGAGTCCAAAACAGCGCGCCACGTATCCCTCCTTCTGGCAGTTTGGCGCCAATTGGTTATTCCAAGCGAAGCCAGGTCCCTCTCCACCTGGTCCTTCCATCGGAGTGGAGGTCTCCCTCTTCCTCTGCTTCCACCAGCGGATACTGCATCGAATACTTTCAGAGCTGGAGCACCTTCATCCATTCGAACAACATGTCCTAGCCAGCGTAGCCGCTGTTTTTTTATTCGCTGGACTATGTCTATGTCGTCGAATAACACATACAGCTCATCGTTCCATCGTCTGCGGTATTCGCCGTTGCCAATTCTTAAGGGACCATAAATCTTCCGCAAAACCTTTCTCTCGAAAACTCCTAGTGCCGTCTCATCGGATGTTGACATCGTCCACGCTTCTGCACCGTAAAGTAGGACGGGAATGATGAGAGACTTGTAGAGTTTGGTTTTTGTTCGTCGAGAGAGGACTTTACTTTTCAATTGCCTACTTTGTCCATAGTAGCAGCTGTTGGCAAGAGTGATTCTGCGTTGGATTTCCAGGCTGACATTGTTATTGGTGTTAATGCTGGTTCCCAGGTAGACGAAATTATCTACGACCTCGAAGTTATGACTGTCAACAGTGACGTGGGAGCCAAGACGCGAATGCGCTGACTGTTTGTTTGACGACAGGAGATATTTCGTCTTGTCCTCGTTCACCACCAGACCCATACGCTTCGCTTCCTTATCCAGTCTGGAGAAAGCAGAACTAACGGCGCGGGTGTTGTTTCCAATGATATCGATATCATCGGCGTACGCCAGTAGCTGTACACTCTTATAGAAGATTGTACCTTCTCTGTTTATCTCTGCAGCTCGTATTATTTTCTCCAGCATCAGGTTAAAGAAATCACACGAGAGCGAGTCACCTTGTCTGAAACCTCGTCTGGTATCGAACGGCTCGGAGAGGTCCTTCCCGATCCTGACGGAGCTTTTGGTGTTGCTCAACGTCAGCTTACACGTATTAGTTTTACGGGGATACCAAATTCAGACATCGCGGCATAAAGGCAGCTCCTTTTCGTGCTGTCGAAAGCAGCTTTAAAGTCGACAAAGAGATGGTGTGTGTCGATCCTATTTTCACGGGTCTTCTCCAAAATTTGGCGCATGGTAAATATCTGGTCTGTTGTTGATTTTCCAGGTCTAAAGCCACACTGATAAGGTCCAATCAGTTTGTTGACGGTGGGCTTTAGTCTTTCACACAATACGCTCGACAGAACCTTATACGCGATGTTGAGGAGGCTTATCCCACGATAATTGGCGCAAATTGTGGGGTCTCCCTTTTTGTGTATTGGGCAGAGTACACTGAGATTCCAATCGTCAGGCATGCTTTCTTCCGACCGTGTTCTACAAAGAAGCTGATGCAAGCACCTTATCAGCTCTTCGCCGCCGTATTTGAATAGCTCGGCCAGTAATCCATCGGCACCCGCCGCCTTATTGTTCTTCAAGCGGGTAATTGCTATTCGAATTTCTTCACGGTCGGGCAATGGAACATCTGCTCCATCGTCGTCGATTGGGGAATCGGGTTCGCCATCTCCTGGTGTTGTACTTTCACTGCCATTCAGCAGGCTGGAGAAGTGTTCCCTCCACAAACTCAGTATACTCTGGTCATCAATAACTAGATCACCTCTGGGGGTCCTACAGGAGTGTGCTCTGGTCTTGAAACCTTCAGTTAATCGCCGGATCTTTTCGTAAAATTTGCGAGCATTACCTCTGTCGGCCAGCTTGTCAAGCTCTTCATACTCACGCATTTCGGCCTCTTTCTTTTTTTTTCTGCAAATGCGTCTCGCTGCCCTCTTCAGCTCTCGGTATCTTTCCCATCCCGCTCGTGTTGCGGTCGATCGCAACATTGCGAGGTAGGCAGTCTGTTTTCTCTCCACTGCGAGACGACAATCCTCATCATACCAGCTGTTTTTTTGACTTTTCCGAAAACCAATGGTTTCGGTTGCAGCTGTACGTAAGGAGTTTGATATGCCGTCCCACAGCTCCCTTATACCGAGATGCTGATGAGTGCTCTCAGAGAGCAGGAGTGCAAGTCGAGTAGAAAATCGTTCGGCTGTCGGTTGTGATTGCAGCTTCTCGATGTCGAACCTTCCTTGTGTTTGTTGACGTGTGCGCTTTTCTACACAGAGGCGGGTGCGTATCTTAGCTGCTACAAGATAGTGGTCCGAGTCGATGTTGGGACCACGAAGCGTACGCACATCAAAAGCACTGGAGACATGTCGTCCATCTATCACAACATGATCGATCTGGTTGCGAGTGATTCGATCCGGGGATAGCCAAGTAGCTTGATGGATTTTCTTATGCTGGAATCTAGTACTACCCACGACCATATTTCGGGCCCCGGCGAAGTCGATCAGCCTCAGACCGTTTGGTGATGTTTCGTCATGGAGGCTGAATTTTCCAACTGTTGTGCCAAAGACACCTTCTTTACCCACCCTAGCGTTGACATCGCCAAGCACGATTTTGACATCGTGGCGGGGGCAGCGCTCATAGGTACGTTCTAGGCGCTCTTAGAAGGTATCTTTGATCACTTCGTCCTTCTCTTCCGTCGGGGCGTGGGCGCAAATCAGCGATATGTTGAAGAACCTCGCTTTGATGCGGATTGTGGCTAGACGTTCATCCACCGGAGTGAATGCCAGGACTCGACGACGGAGTCTCTCTCCCACCACGAATCTCACTCCGAATTTGCGCTCCTTTATATGGCCGCTGTAGTAGATGTCACAAGGACCCACCTTCTTCCGTCCTTGTCCCGTCCATCGCATTTCTTGGATTGCGGTGATGTCAGCCTTTACTCTTCCGAGGACATCAACCAGCTGGGCAGAGGCACCTTCCTAATTAAGGGTCCGGACATTCCAGGTGCATGCCCTTATTTCGTAGTCCTTTAAACGTTTGCAGTGGCCGTCATCAAAATTGGGGTCTCTCATCCGAGGCGGTTTTTCTTTTTCATTGGGGGGTGTTTTTATGTGGTGGGTCCCAAACCCAACGCACAACCGCATAGGCGGGTTTCGCCTTCTCACTTTAGCTCGCCTCCAAACGGATGTCTGTTGGCTACCCAGAGGATACTTGGTCTAAGACCGGAAGTCGTGAGCTGCTTGAGCCACATGTAAAAGAATCGTTCCTGGCCACTCCCAAGTGAATGACAGTCAGAAACTTTCCTCACTTACGTGAACTTCTACATATGACTCCATCCTCCTAAGAAAAATATATGTGAAACATAAGTATCTTTAAATTAAGATCAAATTTGTCTTTCAAATATTTATAGCAGTTTCTGAATTACCAGTACAAATATGTATAAGGTTGGCAAATATTTTGGCAAATATTTTAATGTTTAAACATTTTATACCATTTATTTATACCAGTTTACAGATGTTACTTATAACCTTAGCTTATAACCCTTTAAAACTTCTTTTTTTATAAATTATAAGTTGTGTTAATTTCACTTAGTACTGTACTAAACTTTCATTTAAAATTTATACCAGTTCTACGTACTTTAGTTATACCAATTTTCGAATTATATTTAATTAACTTTTTTTGTAATTTGTAGTTATTTACCAAGTTTAAGTTTATAAATTTTTAGTTGTAAAAGCATTATCGTCTGTTTTTACAATTTATATACATTTGGGATAAAAAGAAATAACTTGAATCAAAGTCTCTATAGAATTTTTGCGATGTATAATTACTTTTAGTAAGTTAAATTCGAAATATTTTTAGTCTATTCAGGAGATCAAGTTTTTATACCAGTTTGAAAAAATAAATTATGTCAGTTTCATATTTATTATTCATATACACTGACTTGCTTCATTTAATTAGATTAAAAATCCAATAAAATTATATTAATTGACTTTCTGCCAACACCCTTGTTTATCTGCTACTCCATTGCATTTGCATAATTATATCTATATATTTTTGTATAATCTCCTCATAAGACTTCTGGCTATTACTAACAGTTTTAAGTTGTTGTTGTATTCTCCTACCGGCAATATTTAGCATGAATTACTACAACGTCTTGTATATTTATTAGCATATGGGTAATATTAGAGAAATTGTTAAGCCATGTGTAAAATTGGTTTTACCATCTAACGGCACCATGGTTTGTGGTGAGGTTATGTAGCACAGTCAAAGCGTACGCGAAGAAGCAACAGTTTGCCATATATCTCCTATACTTATAGACCACCCCATATTACTTAGTACCAACAACCTACTGAAACCAACAACCAAGCAGACAAAGGCTCTGCAGCTAGTGTAAAGTGAGCGCATAGCCATTTAACCAACCGTTTGGAAGCAACTTACTAACCACCGCTGCCAATAAACCCAGCCCACCTTCTATAGCTTGTTACACAGCTATCAAATTAGTGGGCTGTGTTGACAAATAAACCCGTTAACTAACCACCAACGGCATCACTATGTCAACTTGGTTCGTCATCAAAACCAAAATTTCATACAACAGAGCGGCGTATACCCGCCGAACTGAATAGAGTTCATCATCATGCGCTTGGTAAGCATCTACGTACTGCCTCACTCCTGTGTACTGAAAGCGAATGACAAAACAAATACAAGAGTACGGGTACCAAGAAAGCACAAAAGGCAGGTCAGGCATTGTGGTTATCAGTGTGACTACACGCCAGTGCCGCAGACTTGCTTGGTATTCGTGCCATTTGTGGCATTCAGTGAATTGTTTAGCTCTTAAAATTGTTGGTCGCATTGTGCAAATAGTATGCTTGGAGAAGGGATTGAATGTTGCTAAAAGAAAGGGCGCCTAACCTTTCGGTGCTTTTCAGTTGTAATGTGTGTGCATAAACGGAAAGGTGATGGAATTAAATTCAAAATATGGTCATATCATAACAATGGGATTATACCAATTTAAAATTACCCATTTGTCATTAAAAATGGTGATACAAACTGGTCCAAAATATTTAAATATTAGAAAAGCATTTACACCAATTTTTAATAAATTTTTAAACTGGTATAATTCTGATTTATAAAAGTGTAAACGTATTTTAAAAGCACCAAATTTGAAAAGAAAATTTTCCAAACTAAGTATAAATTATGTTTTAGAAAACACCTTTAACAGGTATAAACTGGTATACAATTTTTAAAAGTGCAAAAGCTAATTTTGTAATGTTTTTTTTTCTAAATATATAATGAAAAAAAAAAAAACATTTAGGAAATATTTACTTAATTATATTTATACTCTCGCAACCTGTTGCACAGTGTATAATAGTTTTGTTCACATAACGGTTGTTTGTGTCACCAAGAAATATAAGAGTTAGATATGGGGTTATATATACATAAATGATCAAGATGACGAGTGGATTTGAAATCCGGATGTCTGTCCGTCCGTCTGTCCGTCTGTCCGTGCAAGCGATAACTTGAGTAAAAATTATAAAAATAAGATATCTTAATGAAACTTAGAACATATGTTCCTTGGCGACCTGAGGAGGTTGCTTTCGAAAATGGTCAAAATCGGTCCACCGCCACGCCCACAAAATGGCGGAAACCGAAAACCTATACAGTGTCATACCTAAGCCATAAATAAATTTATGAAAATTAAATTTAGAACATAGGATCCCATTAGGGAGGGGCACATTTGGATGTAATTTTTTTGGAAAAGTGGGCGTGACCCCACCCCCAAATCGGTTATTTGTATGTATCTCGCTAACCAATAAAGCTATATAAACCAAAATTTCTGCAGTCGTTTATTTTAGCCATTTCCTTATGTATGTATGTATGTGATTGGCGTTGCAACCGTTTAGCCGGTTATAGCCGAATCGACGATAGTGCGCCACCTCTCTCTCTCCTTCGCAGTTCGGCGCCAGTTGGAGATCCCAAGTGTAACCAGGTCGCTCTCCACCTGGTCCCTCCAACGGAGTGGAGGCCTTCCCCTTCCTCGGCTTCCTCCGGCGGGTACTGCATCGAACACTTACAGGGCTGGAGTGTTTTCGTCCATTCGGACAACATGACTTAGCCAGCGTAGCCGCTGTCTTTTTATTCGCTGAACTATGTCAATGTCGTCGTATAACTCGTACAGCTCATCGTTCCATCGTCTGCGGTATTCGCCGTTGCCAATGTTCTGAGGACCATAAATCTTGCGCAAAATTTTCCTCTCGAAAACTTCTAGTGTCGTCTCATCTGATGTTGACATCGTCCAAGCTTCTGCTCCGTAAAGCAGGACGGGAATGATAAGCGACTTGTAGAGCTTGATTTTGGTTCGTCGAGAGAGGACTTTACTGTTCAATTGCCTACTCAGTCCAAAGTAGCACCTGTTGGCAAGAGTTATTCTGCGCTGGATTTCGAGGCTGACATTGTTCGTGTTGTTGATGCTGGTTCCCAGGTATACGAAATTATCTACGACCTCGAAGTTATGACTGTCAACAGTGACGTGGGAGCCAAGACGCGAATGCGCCGACTGTTTGTTTGATGACAGGAGATATTTCGTCTTGTCCTCATTCACCTCCAGACCCATTCGCTTCGCCTCCTTATCCATGCGGGAAAAAGCAGAACAAACGGCGCGGTTGTTGCTTCCGATGATATCAATATCATCGGCGTACGCCAGGAGCTGTACACTCTTGTAGAAGATTGTACCTTCTCGGTTTAGCTCTGCAGCTCTTATAATTTTTTCCAGCATCAGGTTAAAGAAGTCGCACGATAGTGAGTCACCTTGTCTGAAACCTCGTTTGGTATCGAACGGCTCGTAGAGGTCCTTCCCAATCATGACGGAGCTTTTGGTGTTGCTCAACGTCAATTTACACAGCCGTATTAGTTTTGCGGGGATACCAAATTCAGACATCGCGGCATAAAGGCAGCTCCTTTTCGTGCTGTCGAAAGCTGCTTTAAAATCGACAAAAAGGTGGTGTGTGTCGATCCTCTTTTCACGGGTCTTCTCCAAGATTTGGCGCATGGTGAATATCTGGTCAGTTGTCGATTTTCCAGGTCTAAAGCCACACTGATAAGGTCCAATCAGTTTGTTGACGGTGGGCTTTAGTCTTTCACACAGTACGCTCGATAGAACCTTGTATGCGATATTTAGAAGGCTGATCCCACGGTAATTGGCGCAGATTGTGGGATCTCCCTTTTTATGGATTGGGCAGAGCACACTGAGATTCCAATCGTCAGGCTTGCTTTCTTCCGACCATATTCTGCAAAGAAGCTGATGCATGCACCTTATCAGTTCTTCGCCGCCGTATTATCTATCGGTAATCTATCGGTCCCCGCTGCTTTGTTGTTCTTCAAGCGGGTAATTGCTATTCGAATTTCTTCATGGTCGGGTAATGGAACATCTGTTCCATCGTCATCGATTGGGGGATCGGGTTCGCCATCTCCTGGTTTTGTACTCTCACTGCCATTCAGAAGGCCGGAGAAGTGTTCCCTCCATAATATCATTTCCTTATACAGTTCAAAAATGAAAGAAATCGGATAATAACCACGCCCGCCTCCCATACAAAGGTTAGGTTGAAAATTACTAAAAATGCGTTAACTCACTAACGAAAAACGTCAGAAACACCAAATTTTACATAAGAAATGGCAGAAGGAAGCTGCACTGAATTTTTTTTACAAAATGGAAATTGGGCGTGGCGTCGCCCACTTATGGGTCAAAAACCATATCTCAAGAACTATTCGACCGATGTCAATGAAATTCGGTATATAACACTTTCTTGACACCCTGATGACACGGGTGGAATATGGGCGAAATCGGTTCACAACTTCGTATATACATTAGGAACAAATGAAGATAGCGGAATAAAACATTACACAAATACTGTATTTGAGCTGTGACATCACTTGTGGAAAAATTGTCAAAATCGAACCATGAAGAACTCAGTGCCTAAGGGTAATTTTTCACCGAAAATATAGGTAAATCCCTCAGATATTTTAATGTAATTCATTCCCTCTGAATTTTTTTCTTATAACAGTTTCTCTCTGTACCTGAAATGGTAAAAATCGGGTCATAACTTCCCCCAAATCCCATATATCTAATTATAAGTAATATTAAATTAAGTGAGCGTATAGTATTCGATACATTGTACCTTGGTGGTGAAAACGAGTGAAATCGGTATTCGATTACCTCAGTCCCCATATACTATTTATGATGATTTTCGTTATTCTATTGAACTTTATACCAAATATATGGGCCGACTTGTGTTATCTTTATAAAATTACATCAATAAATTGCGAGAGTATAAAATGTTCGATTACACCCGAACTTAACCCTTCCTTACTTGTTTTGTATACAAAATACAAGTACCCTAAACTATATTATTTTCAATAATATCTTATGATTTCCGCATTTTACACTTGCCCATATAAAATGTCTGTATGGCTATAAATGTTTCATTGACTGCAATGTCCTTCCGAAATTGCTTTACTTTTTCGCTCCCCCAAAATCAAACCTTTGCTGTATTCTTTGTTGTTTTGCATTTTCAACACTCGTCGCTGGGGATCACGAACTGAATATGTATCTATTGTCCACCGAGCAGTGAGCGCCTCTAGGCTAAATATGTGCACATGTGCTCGAGCGTAATCATATGTAAATTATGCCTCTTCCCTGTGTACTACTACTCGAATTCTTAAATGCATACATAAGTAAATATATATATGTATCTATGAATAAAATTTTGTGTTTGCTCAGCGCATAACAGCTGCAAGGATGTATGCTTATTACTCGTCCCTCCAACCAACCGGCATTTGCGCACAAATATTTGAGTAAATACTCAGCTGCACAGCTGCTGCCGCTTCTGTGTATATATATGTATTTTTATACTCTCGCAACAAATGTTGCTAAAGAGAGTATTATAGTTTTGTTCACATAACGGTTGTTTGTAACACCCAAAACTAAACGAGTTAGATATAGGGTTATATATACCAAAGTGATCAGGGTGAAGAGTGGAGTTCAAATTCGAATGTCTGTCTGTCCGTCCGTCCGTCCGTCTGTGCAAACTGTAACTTGAGTAAAAATTAAGATATCTTGATGAAACTTGGCACACTTATTTCTTGGCACCATAGGAAGGTTGCTTTCGAAAATGAGCAAAATCGGACCACTGCCACGCCCACAAAATGGCGAAAACCGAAAACACATAAAGTGCCATAACTAAACTATATATAAATAAACAGATAAACATATATGCATATTTATGTTTCATAGCTCCTCGGCTTTGCTAAGGTTAAAAAGAATGCATGTTCAATGATATTTGAACAAAGCCATAAAAAAAGCTATGGAAATAAAGTTTGGTATGAAGGATCGCACTATAAAGGTGCATATTTGGATGTAATTTTTTTTGGAAGTGGGCGTGGCCCCGCCCCCTACTAAGTTTTTTGTACATATCTCGCAAACCAATAGAGCTATATAAACCAAACTTTCTGCAGTCGTTTTTTTTAGCCACTTCCTAATGCAGTCCAAAAAAGAAAGAAATCGGATCATAACCACGCCCACCTCCCATACAAAAGTTAGGTTGAAAATTACTAAAAGTGGGTTAACTCACTAACGCAAAACGTCAGAAACACTAAATTTTACATAAGAAATGGCAGATGAAAGCTGCACTCAGATTTTTTTACAAAATTGAAAATGGGCGTGGCGTCGCCCACTTATGGGTCAAAAACCATATCTCAGGAACTACTCGACCGATTTCAATGAAACTTGGTTTGTAATAGTTTCCTTACATCCCAATGATATGTTGTGAAAATGGGCCAAATCGCTTCACAACCACGCCTACTTCCTATATACCAGAACTTTGAAGACAATCTGAATCGTTAACTTTACAATATATAAAGTAAGCACTAGTAAAGATATCGGTGCAGAACTTTGCACAAATACTAAGTTAATAGTGTGGGAGCCCCATTCTAAAAATCGCCGAAATCGGACCATAGGTTTTTAAGGCCCCATATATCGAACACGAGGATCTCGGTGCTTCTAACCTAATATTAGCGTTTCCAACTTTCAATGGACTTTATACAATATATATGACGCATATGTGGGTCAAATTGTATATTATATAATATAAATAAAGTTAAATATATAAATTGCGAGAGTATAAAATGTTCGGTTACACCCGAACTTAGCCCTTCCTTACTTGTTTTGTTTTATTTTTTTTTTTTCTGAAAAGCACATAGAAAAATATTATTGTAAAAAATTATTTGTTACATTTCTTTATTTCCTTTCTTTTTAGCATTTTTCTTCGTCAGTGCTTTATAGTGCTTCTGACATTTTTGCTTATACCCTTAGCCATTTCGTTCTTTGTTTACATTTAAGTGTTGTTTGTATGCAAAATTTGTCGAAAATTGTGGTTGTCCAAAGCACAGTGAAGGAAATAAAACATTAATGTGGGCTGACGCGCTTGAGAAGGTTGCGCTTTTCTATGCCGTCTAGCAATATTTATTTTTTATATTTACTTTGAAAGGTGTTTAAATAGGTTACTAGTTAAATTGTTTGTGTTTATTTTGTAAGAAAAAATGGTAGAAGACAATTAAAAGCTGTATATTCGGTTATTTTCTGATCGAAATATGAATTAGACTATTTACGCATAAAAAATATTTCAAATTTTTAAAAAAAATTTTTGTTATAAATATTATTTTTTATTTTTAAATTTTTTATAGTTTGTTTCGAAACACCCTTTATTTTAATTTCCACATTTATTTTATTTAGTTTGAATATCAAAAAATATCATAAGCCTATGAATATCAAGTAATATTTCTCCTTCGAATAATTGTTCATCATACACCCCGTGGCATCAGCTGGTAGTTAGTGCAAAAATTAACTTCGAGGCCATTCAATGCTAAGAAAATGTCTTTAAGCATGTAATTTTATTGACAATATGTTAAATATATTTAAAATAATTTTTTACGTTTTTTTTGTTTTTATTTTTTATTAAATGTTATTTAGTATGCATTAGATATTTTTTTATAAACATAAAATGTGGATAAATGTTATATGAAATCGAACTAGATGAATTTACTGATAAATAATATGTAATTAATTCAAGGTTTTACTATGTAATATTTTAAACGCTTTCATTAATTGACACCAGTGGGTGCCAAATGTGCATTTAAATAACATAAGCTTCCTTACTTCAGTTCTTTGGATAGCGTTCTAATCAAAAGGTGGATTTTTCTTTTACTTTATACTTACAATTGATGATGAATTCATTTATATACTCGTTCCATTATCCAAGCTTAGAAATATAGTCTCTTTTCGAATATATGTATATCCAATAAGTTATACATATTGCGTTGTTTCAGAGGCACTACTCTAATTAATTTATACCGGGAAGTTGTTCATAATCAACTTTCTAAAGAGTAAAGTAAAATGTTCTTAATCACTCTCGTTTCGAATTCTATATTTTTAAATAGTAATGCCCGCTTTCGCAGTTCGTACTGAGGTTGTGCTTAAGATAAGACAGGAAAATAGTGTTTTACAGTACATACTTAAGTACTGAAAATGGGAGACTTAAGCTGTGCTTAAGTAACAGCTGATTTTTGTTTTGAAATGCTTAGAATTTTCAATTATTTGTCAAAAGAATAAAATAAGAAATTATTTACTGAAATAAATTATTTATTTATTGAAATAATATGGAATCGAATCGAATAGAAAATATGGTGGTTTTATGATTTCCAACGAGTTGTAATAGGTGCCCCGAATCGCATGCGGTCAATTTCGGTGTCCTTTTATTGTTTACCTTCATTTTCAATATTCATTTTAATATTTTTTCAACCCAATTTTATTTTTTATCAATAGAAATTTCCATTTGTCAAACATAATTATATAAATCGCATTCGTAAAACATATGTTTTCCATTGTGCCACCATATTTAATAATCAAATTTTATAGAAAATAAGCATCGACTGTGAAACGCAAACGACTACTCAGTATACAACAATGCTTAGCTAAGATTTTATTTGGGCAGAACTTAAGCGAAACCGGGCATAAAAGTATTTTTGAATATTTATTCGGATTTATAGCACATAAGAAAAATATTTTTGAAACATATTCAAACTGCGATTCGATCCGAAGCCACCTAATTGATCAAAGTGATTCGAAATTTCAATATCGATGACGATTTAGTAAGCTTTACTAGAGCCATTTCAATGCAAAAACCTAACCTAAATACAGAAAGATTTGAAAACTGGTTTCGTTATTTCTCTAAAAAGTAGTTTTAGTTCGGAACTTTAATGAACTTTTTGTTGTATTTCGACTATAGCAACTAGAATTTAATTTTATTGTTGCTAAGTAAAGACCACTTCCTCACCTACGTTTTTATTTTAATAGAAATGTACTAAACCCTTCTCACCTATATCCATGCTGAAAATAATCCAACTGCTGAAATAAACCATTAAGCGAAGGATAAGGCAACCTAGAGGCATTCTTGGTTATTCTAGAGACTAAGACAAAAAAATCTTAATATCAAATGAACTTCACTAAGGCAGAACGAAGCGACGAAAGACAAAACACAGCACAGAAAGAAAGTGTAAATTAAAGCTTGAAAAAAGTTGTAGAAAAAGAACTAAACCGCTAGTTACAACAGTGTGAGATGCAGAAATGAAAAAATTAAACGAAGAATTTTGTACTTAAGTTCTATATTAACAAAAACAATAAAGTGTTATTGTAAACAGTGTAAAGTCGTAAAGAGTACAAAAGCAGAGTGCATAACAAGAGAAAGGAATTGAAAAAGTGCAAAAAATATTGAAAGTTTAACAGGAAAGTAGAAAAGTAGTAACTGCATAACAAGATACTAAAATATAACTGCAGTTGAAGAAAGCATTTGAATGTAAGTAGCAACAAAAATTAAAGTCCATTGCTGAGTAATAGTTGTTGGACTAAAACATTACATGCTTTTTATAACACTGGTTTACCCACTCACACATTCATACATACGTAGACTCTCGCTCAGAATAACTTTATACAACTAACGTTCATGCGTTTGAGCTACTTAAAGCTATTGTATTTGTTGGTGACATTGGGCGCAGAGGGCGCTGCGCCACAACCTTTACCTCGACACTTGAGCCCCTTATGGGTGATGCCATGCAGCAGCGAGCCGCAATGATCGCAAAACATCGGCGACAGGAAGGAGATATGCTGCCATTTGTGCGGCATCTGATTGGCCTGAGAATAGGTGAGAAAACTGATGGAAAATTAACATAAAGCAAAGCGGTAATAGTTGCTGTTAAAAAACTAAATTCGTACGGAAAATACTTAGCGATAAGAGAAAGTGCTTTAGAAGGAGAGAGAAAGAGAGAGAGAGAGAGAGAAATCAGAGTAAAGTGGAAAACAATGGATAAAAGAAACACCAAAGGAAAAGTAGAAAATAAAGGATAAAAGAGAAAGAAAAAAGCATAAAAGTGATAGTGGAAGACCAATAGAATATGAGAGAGAAAACAAAAGAGCGTAGAAAGTAATGAAGGTAAATAATATAAGTCAATGAACGTGGCAAGGTGGGTTTATGAGTGTTAGTTAGTGGTGGTTGCCATATTTATACGTTTGTATGTAGCGCATATATTTTATATATTTTGCAGTGAATGATTTTGAACTACTTAAAGCTCTTTTTCTTAATGTAAATTTAATGATATTTGCTTAAGCTTATGCATTTTTAATTACAGTTTCAGCTTTGGCTTAAGTAATTAAGCTAAAAATATTTAAAAATTATAAGTTACAATATACAGACTATGCTAGCCTTACTAAGGGCCTCCTACATAAAAGATAACAGCATTTAGCTAATTTTTTTACTTATTATATTTTTTTCTATTTTTTTCTTCCACCTTTCCTTTTTTTCACTCGAAAAACATGACAGCTGTTTCTATGTTATGTTTGCATGTAAATGTGTCTATGTTTTTATGTTTCAATACATAACAACATCATCTAAATACTGTTAACGATATATACACACCCACAAATATGTACACAGAAACAGAAATGTCGAAAAAATGCGTGAGAAATGGCTGAAGTGAAAGTGAAAATTCAACGGTGTTTTTTTCGTACAATTTTTGTTTTTTTCATGTTGTGTATACGCCTGGGTGTTCTCAGTACTACATGGAATACAAGTTAGCTGCTAGGTATGGTAATTTGCTTAAAATGTTTTTTTAATTTGTTATCTTTAAGTTTTTGTTGTTTTTTTACTCAAACTTAAGTTAACTGCTACCAGTGATAAGATATGCTCCTTTGGGTCATGCTTACGCCTAAGTTGAGAGACTTACTGGTACATTGAAGCTTTATATTAACAACCGCACTTAAGTGAAATATGTAAATGAGAGTTTTATACAATAATATTTTTAGACTAGATGCGAATTAAAAGCTTTTTTTTTGGTTTTGTTTAAAAAAATGTTATAGGTACGCAGTAGCTTATACTTTTTCATGGAGAAACTGTACAAATATCAAACAAAAGTGTGTAACTTTATTTATTTACTAAGGCAATTGAGTTTTTGTGAATTTTTCCCTATTTTTCAAAATAAAGAGAACCTTAATTGGTACATCGTTTTACAAGTTTATCAATAATCGCTGAAAGAGCCAAACGGTATCTCAAAAATGTCGAATTTAAATATAACTTATAGATGGTGCTGTCTTATAAATATTTAGTCGATTTTTGTATGTGTTTTAGTAATTTTTTATAAGTAATTTATATAATTATGAACTAATCCTTATTTTAGATTTTGTCAAACTCAGTGACACTAAATTGACAAATTAATGGCATGTACATCTACTGCATGTTTAAAAGTAAGAGGCTACGATGTGGTGAAACTCATAGAAACTGATGTAAACATGTAGATAAACATGTAGTTACAGTCTGGTAAGATTTGGACACCAAAGACATTTTTGATATCTAGCACTGAATTTCATAAAATTTGCTAAGCTCTTAATCTAATAATATTGTCAACCCCTTTACAAATGATGTATACTTTTTCCATGCAGTTATATATATTTCCAAATTTTTCTTGAGATGTATCAGCTAACCGTTAATTCGTCTGAGAAACTGTCCGCCCCTGATATCGTGATAAAGAAAAATACCATAGGTTTGCCAAATATTTTCATATTTGTGGAATTCAACGAAATAATAGAACAAAAACATAGCGAACCAAATAAATGGCAGCAAACACAAGAAATAATTTCATATTACGCACATACATTTACACATACACATACATATGTATAAACATATGCCTAAACAAATGTGAATCGTTAAAAGATCATTAAGGCCAAACAGATGAAGTCTCGGTTGCCTAACGCTTTAATGACAGTCAGAGAATGTGGCACAAAAGAAAGGAGCAAAAAATAGTTTGCGATGCTTGAAGGATGCCACACATATTATATAATATATAAATATATATGTATTTTGTAGACAAACGCATAACTTTCTTATATCCTTCCATCTTGTCTCTCTACATAGTATACATATGTACATATATCATACAATCATCCGCTGACTGTCCTTTGACCTCATTGGCATTGACATTGCCACACGGCGGCTTTATGCTATGGCGATGAGCTCCCTCTTGGGTTTATAGAAAAAATACAATGGGCGCTTCATTGCCTACTAATCTTCAGCGGCGCAAATGTCCTCGTCGTCAAGGCAAAGTCGAAGGCGAAGGTGAAGGCGAAATGCAAACTAAATCTAAAAGTTTTTGTCGCAAAAATGTTCCTGAGTTTGTTTGTGTTTTTTAAGTGTTTGTCTGGCACATTAGGCGCCACTGTAAATATTTATGAATGGGCCTTTTAACAGAATACAAGCTGCCATTGCTTATCCTACAGTTTGTTTTCGAGTATTTTGTAGTATAAATGTGCGCTGGAGAGATAGAAAAGTAATCAATACTTTTTTGTTTGCTGAAGGTATGTCAGTTGATGTCAAGGAATTATCTCCGGTGTTAAATCAAGTTGGATTTTCTTGTGTTGATTTTTTACTTTGTTTTCGGATGAATTCAACTTTAAATATTTTTTAGCAGAGTTCCTTCACAATTTAGTTGGTTACCTATGCGGTTCAGTTGAGTTTTAAGGAAGCCTTAACATGTAGTAGTGGAGACTCCTATGAACTGCTGGAACATTACAATATACTTCAGGCTAAGATGTTCCTGACCGTTCTACGTTCTGACAACATGGTGGCAAAAATAGTTAATGAAATGTTCATTGTCGCTATACAACAACTCTTGATAACAAGATCTCGTCGGATTTTCATCGACATGCACTGTGATTTTCATGGTTATGGAGACGTCTTCCTTTTGTGATGGTGAATCAAAACATCCTTTAGGTATTGTATTTCGAGGTCTATCGATCCGTTGAAGAAAATCATTTCGAGGTCTTGGGTACTCCAAGGTGTGTCTTATCAATATTAGAGTGATTAAAGAGTGGGCATCTTTAAGATTCAGGTTAAGCGATACGAAACATTTTAGAATGTTCTCCAAGTAGTAACTACAAGTCGCTTTTTTGGGGAACAACCCGAAGTGATTCTTATCTTAGGGATCAACCTGGATTGGATCTTATGCCTTTGTGGTTAGTAGGGCTCAACTACACTTTTGTTTCCTCCAATTCAAGCCTGGACATAGGCAAGTTGGAAACAATCTCTCTAGTGAACTACAGTGACAGTTTCAGAGGCGAAATTCGATCAAGTCCCACCTACCCTCCAGAAGAAGAAAAATACTAGAAAAAAATTCTCTTCAATCCAATTCACTTTCCTTAACCGCATATTCTCCAACGCCTTGTATTCACAGTTTCGCCAAACTCTCTCCACATAAATTTGCTTCAAGCCTTGACTTTTGAAAAATGGCCGAAGAGTAGCAAGCTGAAAGATTTGTCAAATCGCATACACACACATAACCTTACGTGTTTATTTAAAAGCCTGTTGTCGAAGTTGCTCCCTCCGCCCGCTTCCTGTTGTCGGCTCGATTAACTGTAATACATTGTTTGTGCCACTGGTGCCCTGTTGCACCAGCCGGAAGCTACTCGACTGCCAGCAGTGGAACGTTGTTGCGGCTAATGTCCAGCGTTGCCACCAGTCTTTGGCTTTTGAGTGGAGCACAAAACCGTGTGCTGCATGTTGAGCTGAGTTGAGTGGCGCCATTTTGTTTACACTTGGAGTTGGTTTTCGGGAAGTTATGTGCAAAGTTTTTATTGTTTGTATTTGATACATACATTTATACTTGTTGCTGAAATTTTGTGTTTTCATAGCGTCTGCGGACCACTGCTTTAGCCCCAAAGGGGACTTGGCATTTAATTGAGCGATTTCATTTCATCAGTTTGTTGCAAGTTGATTTTTATGTATGTGTTCTTTCGCTTTTTGATTCGTTTCAACTTTGTGCTGGAATTGGAAAAGTTTTGTCGTGCTACATGTGTGCTCGCTGTGTATTTTATGGACTTGCTTAATATTAATTTTCTATAATTCTTGAAACTATTTTCAAATAAGCTTCCATATTTACATACATTTCAAATGTTTGCAATTCAAATATTCATTTTCAAATAATTTTTCTCTGAATCAAAAAAATCCATTAAAAATCCTCACTACGAATCTCTTCAATAACATTTTTGGGTTTTTCACCTTTATTCAAATTCAGTTCAGAGCTATCAATTGATTACAATTTTTCCAACACAACTACAATTCAATTTCTCTTAGTTTTTATTTTCTTTACGGCACCTAATTGAAAAATGGTGTAGCATTTCAATTATTGCAGCCAGCAGCTTCTTTGTCAGTTAAGTCAGAGGTAAGAGAACGCCGCCTGCAGTCAATCACAGCCAAGTTCGTGCGTCTCACAATTTAATTGGATTGATTTAAATTGATGTCGAATTTCATGGAAATTGCTGGATTGATATTGAGATAAAATTGGTGAAGTTGGTGAAGTTTCACTTTTGAACTTTTACTTTCTGCGGATGCGAGTAGTTGTGAAAGGTAATTACGCTCGTCAATTCAAATTGAATGCATAAAAACGTAGACGAAAATCGATTTATTTATGGAATGAAGTGAAGGCTTTGAAAAGTGGGTTGCACAACAATTTGAGTTTTATTCTCGGGAATATTAGCAATTTTTAATTGTTGGTGAGTTACTAAGCTTGGGTGGCAAGGATGCTGGCGACAGTGAAAGTAAAAGTTGGAAAAATTTCAATTTTTTGTTTATTTTTTTTGTGTTTTCAAAGCAAAATGTTTATTATAAAATATATAAAAATATTTATATTCTTTTCAATTTACTACCTCATTTCAACTTTAAGCCCTTGCAATTGCATGCCACTATTTAGAGGTGGAACTTAATTTACAGCGATTAACTATGGCAATTTTGATATGTTCATTCGTCAACAACAATAAAAAGGCAATAATAAAAAGCGGAAAGTAGAGAAATCCTCATAATAAATGACAGCACCGTCAGCGGGTTTAACAACTTTGCTTTCTTTGATTACTCATACGCCATGGCGCACTCTTGCAAAAAACAACATGTGAATTGCGTTTAATAAAGTCCCCTCCACTGGGGGGAGGTTTCATAAAAAATTCATGGCAAGCGACTGAAGTAAAAGTAAGCGCAAAATAGACAGGCAGTTAGCGAGTTAACCGACAGTTGGTTGCAAGTTTTTTGCCGTTCTCGTGAGTAAACTAGTTTTGCTTTAAGTTTGAAAGTGTTTGCTGTGCAATTGAAATAATTCAAATTAGATAAAAACAGAAAAAAGTAGGTTGGAGCTCAACACTGTCCTCTAGTAAAAGAAGCTGGGGCCTAAGGGAGCAGATCAGCTGGATGTTTTGTATAAGAATTAGTAAAATGTTTTACTTACTTTTTCTTACGTCTTTAGATTTGCTTAAACACATAGTTACTAAAATAAAAGCACCAGTGAAGGGTATATTAGCTTCGGTACAGCCGAAGTTAACGTTATTTCTTGTTATTGATTATGTTTAGAAATGGGCCCCGTTTTTATATCGATGAATAAAGTTCTCAGGACTATGAAGCAAGTTTAGGCGAGTGTTAGAACTCGAGTTTCTTTAATTTCGCAAGAAATGGAAGCCCTCTTTCTAGTCTAGTTGATCAGTCCTCTTTATACCCCTTAAGTATTTGTTAAAGGTTGCTCAAGGCATTATTTAAATGAAAGCAATTTCTGAATAATTCTTAATAGATAATAATGTATTACTTTAGTCATAAATTTATAACAATTTTAAAATCCAAAAACAACGGCAGTTGCACTCCAATGCAAAACCAATATATATCTAAACAAATGTGTTCTATAATACTGACCACTCGATGCTGCCACATGTCACCAACTAATTTTCTTTGCACAAAAATAAACAACTTGCCCTGCCAACGTCAATTGATTGCCTGCGCTCAGCAGCAAAAAGAAATATTTTCATATACTTGTATACGTATAGTAAATTCAAGCGCATTAATATTCATGAGGGTTGCTGAAAGTCAGAAATAACGTCAGCAAAGTCAAATTGAGCGAAGACACGCAAAGTGATTATCGGAAAAAAGGGTTGCCGGCAAAAGAAGAGGAGGGGAAGGAAGTGTGACTTCTATGCATATTTTTGTGAGTTCACACACGCATTACATGTCCAGCAACAGCGCGAATCAGCAAGCAATACATGTATATCTTGTCAATCACAAAATTCGCAAGTGACACACGGGGCAACAACAATAAGAATATAGCGGAATTTTTTAAATGTAGTGAGGCGGGAACAAAAAGGAATTTATAAGTTCACTCTTTTGTAGTTATTTGCAAATATTTATATATACATATATACTATATATATCTTATATACACGAATACACACACATTCAATCTTTTCAAGTGCATTGCCGGCTGCCTAAGTACTTGACTCGTTTGTTCGCGCTCGTACTCTCATACACAGCATAAATTGCCAACAAAGCTTCAAAAAAACTGCTGACACGTGTGCGTGCACTCACACAGAGCCAAATGCGAGCTCAAACCCACGTTGCATATATTAAATTTTATACTCGTATGTGTGTGTACCTATCATATTTGCCAATGGCACACATGTGTGTGCTTTGCTCTGCTTTTGTATATGACACAAATTTATAGCATGGCAATTTAACATTGAAAATGGCCACATCGGAAGATAAGCTCTTAGCACACGCGCTAAGAATTTAGAAAAATAAATTCGTGCAAACAAATAACCGAAATGGCAGGAAGTCTACTGCTGGCAAAAGCAGATTATACAAAAATAATAATAAAAATGTAGCATACATTTAGGCTGCACACAAATTGAGTTGCGCGTAAAATGTTTTTTTTTTTTACCATTTTTTGTGTGTTGAAGCTGGCAGCTGTGAAAATATTTATTATCAATTTTGTTATGCGGAAAGAATTTCGTGTTTGAGTATTATACGAGTACTTGCGCCTATGTACAGGCGCCTCTTGGTAGTGTAAATATGCGAAAATTAGGTTTTAACGCTTATGACACACATGATGTTCTGTGGAGTGAGTTTTTATGTGGCCCTGAAATGTGTGGGGTGCTTCATTTTGATTTTGCAACAAGTTACGAGTAATATTACCAAGCTTTCATATAATTGAAATTTGGAGAGCAGATGAGGAAAAGTTGAATATATGTATGTAAATCACGCTAAATATGAATATGAAGAATCTGAAAATTTTCTAGAAATTGTTCAGAAGAATGAAAATTATGATTCTTTTTTACTTACTACTGATATGAGTTCTTTTTAAGCTAACTTCAAACATGCGACCATTAGAAAGGTTTAGACATATTTTCTCAGGCTCGTATTTAATGCCCGATTTTTCTCATAGATAGAATAAATTGACACATTTTTGCCAAATTAGAGCTAGTGTATTTCCATGTACTTTTAATATATTGAGTTGTCAACGCCATCTAACGAGATTTTAAAACTTATTCAAAATTTACATGTTCAGTTTTGAGAGTTCTTTGGTCGAGCAAGTTGTGAAACGGTTTAAAGAAGGAAAGTTTACAAATTGTATAATCAAAAAATAATTTTCTAAATGTTCAATGTTTTTGCGAAAGCTCTTTGGTCGAGTGGTTGGTGAAAAGTTGTAAATAAGTAGGCTAAATAAGTCCTATTATCCATAAATAATTGTATAATAGTCCTGGATAAATTATTATTCACCCACACAGACAGAAGAGATTTAAGTGCGAATTCTTAGAAAAACATGATTGAAAGGGGCTTTAATGAGATTGATGTAGGTCCGTGATGAGTTTATAGGAAAACATAGAAGGTGTTAGTATTTATAAATGTCTGGATTAGAGTTCCTCTCGTATTCTCGAAGCAGTGTAGATACGAAGATTGACCGCAGTAAGATTTCAACTGGCAAATTTAGTAATCATACATATGTAGTTGCTATCAGAATGAAGAGAAATTTGTACGAAAATTTTGCCATCACTGGATTTTTCTAGTAGTTACGAGCAGTGAAATGCTATTTCTTTGTTAATTAAGTAAATTATTCTT
Source organism: Zeugodacus tau (assembly GCA_031772095.1). Classification (NCBI taxonomy): domain Eukaryota; kingdom Metazoa; phylum Arthropoda; class Insecta; order Diptera; family Tephritidae; genus Zeugodacus; species Zeugodacus tau. The sequence continues at coordinate 61,999,990 of CM062652.1, read as the reverse complement.
TTAGAAAAAGTATAATAATAATAAGAATAATAATAATATAATACATCTAATTAAATTGATTATAATTTATGTGAGGAAATGTCTATGTTATTAACACTTTGAGTGTAAAAAGTATATAAATTAGCCCATTAAATAATTACTTAATGTCCATTTAATAATTAACCATATATTAAATGCATATTTGCATAAAGAATTACCCAACGCCTAAAGGCATACAACGAATTTCACTTAAACTTTTACAAAGAAAAGCAAAAAATGGTGGCTTTTTTGTTGTAAATATATTTGCATAACTGAACTTAACTATTTTTCGAAACACATACTAAATATGCAACATTTTGCTTATCCTCTCTCTCCATATTAAAAACCCACACATACACACGCTCATATGTACATATATAATATGTGTCAATGTCAGAGTATAGGCGCAGGCACCACTTCGGCGTTGTGAATTTTCCGCAGACATTCGCCTGTGTTGTCGCAATTTAACTCACATTAAATATGCAAGCAACAAATAAAGTACAGTAAAGAAAAATTGCAACAACAACCAGACCAAAATAGCCTCAAAACTTATTTAAGCGTGAGTGGGTGAGTAAGTAAAGCACCGCAATGCTTTGTAACCACCAATATGTAAATGGATATGTGGGCAAGTGAATACATGCATATTCAGTTTATTCTGTTGTTATTGTTGGTTTTGCAACGTTCGTGTACGCATACATTTGGCTTTAATTAACTGTGGGCGCATTGTATCTCTCTCTGTGTGTCTATGTTGACATTCACTGACTGCAAGCGCGACTGTTGCTATTTATATGTGTGTCACATGCGTACATTGCAATTCGTTGTAGCTCGATGGCGCAGGCACAGGTCGATCAACAATATATAAGTATTTACATTCAAAATTCAGACATATGTGTGCTTGCCCCTTTATAAAGCTACACACACAACAACTGTTGTAGCATTTATTGCAGGCTTTGTTGCTACACATTCTTACTTGTACACAAGTACACATATATGCAAATAAGCTCAAACCTACTTTCTAATTTTGTTTTTGTCACATGACAATTGTTGTAACAAATAATTTTATGCCTTTTATTGTTCGCTGTTTTCATAGCCTTATCTGTTTATCTGTCTCTGTTATTGCTTTTGTTTACACAAGTGTTGAGTCAAGGGATTTTATACATAAGCAAAGGCATAAAGAAGAAACTCAAATGATTAATTTTATGGTTGGAATGAAACTTAGATATTTTTGAGGATTTTTAATTGCCAAAATGTTTTTTGATTTAAAAAAATGAATTAAAATTTTTTTAGGAAAACATTTTAATAATATATGTTTTTTTTCATTGTTCGTCACGATAGCTCCAAGTCCTCTGATTTAACTAGTGACCTCCTTGTCACACTTTGTAGAAAGCTGCAACTCCATATAATTTAATCAGTTTCGTAAGATATGAGAAGGTCGGATATACAACTTCATTAGCCTCCATTACCTCTAGCAATTTGTGTACACTTTTGTGTACCAAATATGTAACTTATATTTTATTAATAGACGAATAAAAATCTTCAGTGCTTAAGTATATAACAAAGCAGTTGAATTTCTAGAAGTAGGTTTTCTATATATTACTTCTGGATATAAAAGCAAAATCTATCAAAAAAAAAAATTACAAATTTTGTTAAATCTACAGTTTTTATGCATTAAGAACCAATTATATGGTTTATAAGAGCTTAAAATGTCTCAATCAGTTCAAGAAATGGTCCACATTCCATTCGAAGTATTATAGACTTTGTTTTATTTCAATTAAAGACCTTTAGGCACTTGCCTTTCAATTAATTCGGTCTCTTCCTTGAATGAAGACTTCGATATAGCGACTACTATAGCTTTCTTAAGAAGACCTCAACAAAAATTGTGATAAAATTTCAGAATCGATAATTCGAGTTGTTCTTTTTGGTATTGTGTATAACTTAGCCAGGTTAAATTTTCTTACAGACCTTCATATTAAGCATTGAAATGAGATTGACTTAAAAAGTAGAAGTGATTCCAATTGGCTTAAGTTCATTTAAGCAAATCTGTACTATTTTTTCTTATTCTATTATATTCTACTTTTCATATTCCATTATTCATCCGTTTCTCATCAAATACTATAACTTTTTAATAACTCTTAATACTACAGATTCAATAAGCAAAAATATCACTCATACGACATGGTGCTCTATTTGTGAATACACAAAATCCTTACGAATATTTTAAAATATCATTTTCAGCTTTAATTAATATTTAATTATTGTAAACAAAGTTAATTACACTACCAAACGGTATTTTAGACACACATATGCAGGCGAGAATAAACTCTTTATCCCACGCATACTTGAAAATCAAAGTCCTTCCAACAATATTCATTAAAAACGGTCAACTCAAGGTGTTGATATTTCATATTGCGTATTAAGTAAAAGCCTTACAGAGGCAATGACGTGAAAATCGAATCAGTAAAAATTGCAAGAAGTGTTTTAATGCCGCTTAAGCGCGCATACAAGCGCACACTCGCACACAAGAGGGTATATAAGGATAGATAAGGTAGTATGCAGTAATGTATGTACGCACTGTGACAGTATGTTCTGCACAATCTCTGCTTTATGCGTAACAAAAAAGAGAATATTTAAATTAAATTGCGTACTGAGGGCGGCATGTCTACCGACATGCGTGTGTGCAAGCATCTTATACGGTTGTCAGTTGAGTGGAAAATTGAATATAAAGTGGAGTTGGGGTAATAAAAAGAAATTTTTGATGGCTTTTGACAAAGAAAGAGCGTTGAATAAGTTAAGATTCGTTGATGGTGAGAAATATTATTTAAATATTTAAAACTGAATGTATAATTTGGAGATTAAGGAAGCAGTCTGGACATTTTGGAAGTGATAGGTAGACAATGAGCAGAATAAAATAATGTTCTAAGATATATTTCCAGAAATGATTGCATAAATTAAATAAATTTATTAAGAATTTGCTAAAATCTTTGAGCTTTCATGGTGTTTTTCATTTTATATCGGACTTTAATGATCACACTGCATTTAACAGTGGCCTTCAATCACTTATTGGTACTTTTATATTTGAATATTTTGTTCTTAAATTGACTTTCCCATTAGCAAATCGTTTATATGAATCTTTATGAGCAAATTGGAAAAAAAGTTAGTCGTACGTTACGACAGACCAAAAGATAAGTTCTTCTACGTTAATTAAACCATATATAATTATTTTTAAGCAAATGAGATGTTACTAAATTTTGTAAAAAACCAAAAATCCCAAAATATATAGAAAAATTTTATATCATATTTATAATAATAAATTTATTTTTTGAATAAATTATTAAAACAAATGCTTCATCCAAACACATCTCACTCTCATTTATTTTCAATACTTTGTTGTGTGTAATTTTCTCACTTTCACTTGGCACCGTTGCAAAACTCATTAATAATAATGCTATCAAACACAAACACTCAATCACACACTGCTTTTACCTGAGCATTTAAGACCTTGATGATAGATGCCGTAGAGTAGCGAGCCGCAGTGGTCGCAAAATGTGGGCCCGCCAAATGTGAATGGTTCGAAATGATGCACTGTTTGTGGTGAATCCTATGATGCATAAACCAATGTGATGATTTTTATAGTAATTTTGTCGCGAACGAAGATTATTTAATTCAGATGTGAAAACAATAATTTTTTGGACAATTTTTGTTGAAATGTTTTGTTATAATTTAAATATAAAATTTCAAAAATTGTAATTAATTTTAAATATACATATATTTTATTTTGTAATTTCAAATTTTTTTTACATATTTTTGAATTAAAAAAAATATATATTTTCATATGGTTTTTTAATGTAATTTTTTAGTTGCGAATTAATTTAATTTAAATAAAAAATAAATAATATTTTTTTAATGTTTTCTTATTTGTATTGTATTTTTTTCGAAAATTAATATTTTTTGGCATATTTTTTAAAGAATTATTTAATTGCATTTGGATTTTTTTTTTAATTTTAAAATTTTCCAATAATTTGTAACGTAATGAATTTTTGAAACATGTGGGTGAAACATTTTAAAATATTTTTCAGATTTGTGTTTTAATTTTTGGTAATTTTTCATTATTTTTTTATTTTATTTATTTTTTTTGTGTTTTTGATTTTTTCACGATCCCGTGTAAATAATGCAACATACACAATCAATTTTATACCGTTATACGAGATTGTATTGAATTTTATCGTTTATTATTGTCCACAAAGAATACAGTAGTTGTTATTGTTGTGATGTTGGCGTGTTGTTTGTGATTGCAAACAGTTGGCAACGACATTGATTGCGGGAATTATTATGTCATGAGAGTTTTACGTGCCATTTTTTTTAAATTTTCGTTTATTTTTATATATTTTTATATAAATTGTTGTTTTTTGTTTTTGTTACAAATTTTGTTGTTGGTGAGATGATTGTTTATTGAATGTTGGACGCACAAAAACGAGACACAAGACACGTGTTATGTTGCAAGTTGCATGCGTCAAGTTACAGTGGATGAATTTGACGTTTTAATTGTTGTTGATGTGAAAAACGTATATCAAAAAGAAGAAGAAGAAAATATATGATAATGCAATGAATAACTACTTTTTTAAATGCTAAATATCTTAATATAATTAATAGAAAATTGAAATGATTTTTGTTCAAAAAAATTATTAAAACTAAAATGTATTGACAATACTAAACCAAGATTATAGAATATTTTTTATTAAAGTATAAGTTTGCTTAAATATATTGTCTTATTCCTTACTTATAAATATAAATATATAAATTAAATTAATTTTTGTTTGCTATTTTTAGCATTCGACACTTCACCAGTGTATTTTATTAACATGTCTTTTGTAAAAATGAATATTTATACTCTATTTATGGGTGTACTCTTTAGAAACATGACCTGCTTAGAAATCATCTCTAACAGACTTAAAATCTGGTTCGCAAATGATATCGTATTTCGTTTTCTAAAAAGCTTCAAAATTCGTCTTGTGTTCTCGAATTTTTGGAGAGGATTTTTTGTTCTTTTTGATATTTTGACATTAATAGAAATAGTCTTTAAACATAAAAAAGAGGCTTGATTAAGACAGGATAATTTCAATACATAGGATCGATCTCGTTTTACCTTGAAAAAATATGAACATAGCTTGTGAGATAAGTAGTAATATATAAATAAAGTAAATTTAGCTTACTGTACCAATGCTCCTCAGTTGAAATACAGATCCATGAAATCCTAAAAATAGGCCAAAAATATCTGACATGAACTTATATTTATCATTGGATTGAGTTTTCCAGGGAACTGCATTTGAAGCTCTTATCAGCAATGGCCTATAGAAAATAATAAACTATCGGAAGTTTGTACGAAGTGGCTTAAAATGAGCAAGGTTCTGTAGAATTGTAGAATAAGTAGAAATAAAGTTCAAATGTAAGTGACATGGGGAGAAACTCTCTTGACAGTTTAAGACAACCGCTATTTTCATAACTTGAAAATCTCAGCTTTCTTATGTTTTTACTCATAAACCTAGGTTTTACATAGAAACCTAGTTAAAGGGTTGAGAAACGCGTTTATGATAGTCCGGCTTCATTTTTTATTCTTTATCAAGTGCCCAATAAACTTTGGAAATGCCCTTATTTGAGTTTCAGTATTGAGGAATATTATTTTACGTTTTCCCCGGTAAGAGTTTTAAGGCTTCATGAAATATCAAGGTAGTCTTTACTGTAGATACTTCATAGCAAATTTAATATTGGCTTAGTTATTGTGGATGCATTTGGCTCTTTCGTTACAAAATTAACATTTCTCGAGTTAGTATGAATATCGGATCATAAATCTTGTTGATCTGTGAGTGTTAGTAGAAAGGGTTTCTGTTACCTCATACAATCTTCTTAGGATTAATTAAAGTTAAAGGAATTGAATCTTCATGAATTTTAAAGTCTTAATAATGAAAGAGTCGTTTTGAGACGTTGCTGTGGCACGCTCAAAGCCATTTACACCTTTACTAAACTCGTGTTGTGCTACTGTAAATATTTTCATTTCCAGATTCATGTGAAATTTAAATTCCAGTCAGGCGAATGAATTAAGATATATCGCAAGAGGAAGATAGTGAAAGAAAGTGTAGCGATATTCACACTTTCACACACACACATTTATGCAAATATTTGTTGTATGGTCTCATGTTTACTTTGTTCAAAAAAAAATTTTTTTAATTTTTTGTGCTCTAAAATTAAGCGAAAGTGCAGAAAATGTGGAAAAAATCTTGCTGTTACCTGTGGCACGCAGCGCTTGATATGGAATAAAACGCATTTAAATATCCTCCATTATATTCTTGCACTCTAATTTTCGCTGAAAGCAGTAAGAGACTGCCACTTGTCTAAAGATACGACTGCTTGCCGTACTTAATATTTGTCTTTCCATGGCTGGCAGCATGTTGCATGCAATAGAAAATTGCGCGAGTGTGTGTATGTGTATGTCCATGACTGCGTTCAGCGTAACTTTTGGGCAACAAAAGTCGTAAAATATAAGAAGATATGTAGCATATATGTATATAATATGTACATATGCAATCCATGTGTGGCATGCAACATGTCTCTGCGCGGCCAACACACATTCACACACGTGCGTGTTTATGCGCTTTTCATACTTTTCCTGCTGTTCATGTGAATTTTCCAAGCGACTGCGCTACTAAAATGAGATATACAATTTTTTTAAGTGGCGCAAAATTATGTGAATATAAGAAAGCAACGCTGTGTACAATATGTCTGTAGTACTTGAAATATTATCTCCTGTCATATTTTAAGTACTATCAGTGTTCTTAATTTAACTTTATTACATATGAAATGTATCTTTTAACTGAATTGTCTCCCTCTTACGCCTGTAGGTATGCTTCACGTGTGCATTGAATTCTAATAACGCATGATTATTGTTGAAAACTCTTAAAAAGTATATGTCCGTCAACTTAAAAAATAAAGATTTCAAAATTCAAGATAAAATTTCCAGAATCACTTTTTACGATTTTTTATATGAAACCTATAATTTTTATGAATTTAGGGGCCCAGCAATACGGTAAGAATGGAGAGGATATCGTCCGTGAGGCCTCATAATCTTTTAAAATTCACGTCAAGCGCAAGGATGCCTGCGATGACTACTACTACGTAAAAGAAGACGTAAAGGTACTCCATCTGGTATCGCTTACGTCCATAACTGGTCTATGCGTGGCCTGCAGGCCTACAAGACCAAACATATCCTATAAATTTTTATAGAATCATACTGGTTATTAATTTATTTTTCATATATAATTTCCCATTATATTATCTAAATTTTAAATCTCTGTATAAAATTAATTTTGCAACTACCTTGTATTGTACATATACAAATATAACTTGAATGCGGAAAACTTGCTTTATTGTAAAAATAAATATAAATAAAAGTTAAAAAATGCACTGGTGAAGTTTTGCGCTGCGCTTATCTTTCAAGTTTTGTGCTCAGATGCGCTGCATCTGACGTGTGGGTATAAAAACATTTTCGTGTGTGTTGACAGTTTGGCAATTGTATATAAATGCTTTCTGGCTTACGGTTTTATCTTTTTTTGCTTGCATGGGTGTGAATTTGTGTGAAAGTGTAAGCATTAACAGGTCCTTTGTGTCCTTAAAACTTGCATTGTAGGTGTGAATTTTTAGATTTATATATACTGATTTGAAAAATATCTTTTGGAGGGGAAAAGAAGGAAATAGAGAGCGTTCTATATTTAAGCTTTGTAAGAAAGAAGTAGATTTTTCGGGTCTATTTCGAAATATGTGTTCTGAGGATAGAACTCATTGAATTCATCTTAATTCAGTACTCTTCTCGTATTACTTGGATGTAGACAAGGACAAACACGCTCTATAAGTGAGAGATATAATAAATTGAAGCATTCGAAAGCATAAAGTATTCGTAAACAATATTCAATCGTTTATTTTTTTGAACTACTTGAAGAGTGGTTGCGTGACAAGAATTGTTATCATCCTTTAATCAGATAATACGCTAAGCTTAAGCACCCTCTTTATGCTAATTAATGGTAAACTAAGAGATATATGCATATAGGAGCATTTATTACCTCATATTTCCAGTTTAGAGGTTTCAAACTGCCAATTGTCATTAAATTTACTATATGCTATAATATATCTAGTAGAGTGTGTTTATACATACACTATGCTATTTTATATATGTTCTGTACATGCAAGTGTAAGCTTATGTATAGATATAATAATATATGTGTGTTCTCAAACGCAGCGCATGCGGAAAATGGTGTACTAATGGTATTTTATACTACATCATATAAGCTATAAATTTTTTACAACTATTAGTTATAACAAGGAAATCGGCCGTATAAGACACATTTATGTTTTAGTTTATAGTTTTCACTATTAGATAATCATTATGGTGAAAATAAATACAACAAATGGAAAGTGGCTAATATGAAACATTACATATACTCTAGGGAAATAATATATAAAATAGACATATTTTTATGTAATTAATTTTCGTTTTTTTTTTAGTTGTGAATTTTTTTTTTTTTCATTAAAAAAATTTATCTATATTTAATAACAATTTTCTTAAAATATTATACAATAAAAATATTTATTTATATATAATAAAAAAATAAAATAAAGTAAAAATTTTGTTGCTAAAACCATTGATAATTTTTTTCTTCTTAATACTAATTTTTTTCTTCTTAATACTAATGGTCTAAATACATAAAAATGTTAATAAATATGAGTTTTTGTATTAATGAGATGTGAATAAAAATGTTATGAAAATAAATTTAATAATTATGACACAAAACTAAACAAAAAATAATAAAATAATGCTGAAAGTGAATATTTATAGTTTGTTAATTTAATATAGAAATAATTGTTTCTTTTTATAAAAAATATTTATTAAAATAAAAAATTAATTAAATTAAATATAATAACTAAAAAATAAAATAAGAAAAAATATAAGTAAAAAATTACCAAATTAATTTTTTTTCGTTCATAATTTTTTTTTTTTTATAAAAAATGTGTGACCATTAAATATATTTTATTAAATAAATAAATAAAAAATTATTGTCAAATTTAATATTTGAGAAAATAAAAATTATTTAAAAAATTTTCTACACAAATTTTTAAATAAATTTATTATTAATTCATTAATTTTATTGAAATGTATTTAAACAATTAATACTAAATATTTAATTTATTAATTTGTGTTGTAGAAAAATTATTAAATTTTTTTCGAAATTTTTTAAATTAAAAATAGTATGCATTGATATATGTTAAAAAAACTTTAAATTTAATTTAAATAATTCCTTTGATAAAAAATTATATTTTGAATATTATTATATTTCTTCAGTATTCTTATGTATGTGTAACTAATAATATTTTTTTATTGTTTTTATTTATATTTATAATATATTTTTTCTAATTTTTTATTTCAGAAAAAACTTACGGAATCGATTCCCTTATCCTTGCCGGGGCATATGAACGTCACATATTCGTGACAGCGCTTGTGCACCACGTACGAGCAAACTGTAAAAGAGAGGGGAAAAGGAGAATGAAATAATAAGAAACATAGTGATGTGACATAAAATGTTAGTGTGATACTCAAAAAGTTGCAAAATGTTGTCTTGCTTCCTGCACAGTCCTTCGCCAATATTAAAATGTGGACAAAAGTTGTGCCGCAAGCGTTTGTAAAAGTGCAGATAGCTTGTTGCTGTGACATGCACTAAAACTGGCACAAGGAGTTGTTGTAACTAAGTAAGTGAATATATATGTATGTAAAGTTTAGAAAGTTACTATGTAATCACTATATATCTATGTGTCTATATGTATTTCAAAGCAATATCAGTAACCATAAGTCCATTATAGGGTCTGCTCGTACTAAGCTTGTATTGCTCTTTTGACTGTCAGTGTTAGTTGTGGCAAAGTTGTGGTGATATCCTCTCATACCAATACTGGCTTTAACTATTTTACTATTTCTATAACTTTACATGTTCATCTATTTTTCTATTTTCTTGTAGTTTGTATTTTAATAGGGGATGCTTCAGGCACTCTGTCATTGAGTTAGAAAATTTTGCAATAAATGTTTTGAACTCACCTTGACATTAGAATCCTTGTTTGCCAAAGCCCTGTAGTTTGTAAAGGTAGAAAGAGAGAGAGAAAATAGAAAAATTTATTATTAAAAATGTGATCTTTTATAAATTGGGAAATCAATTTTATAAAAAATTTTCAAGGAATATATTTGAGACCACTTATATTAAGATTTTTATAATATTATGGTTATAGGTATATGCTTAAAACATATATGAAGTTGCTAAGGAATGATTAATCTTTGTAATTTACGATGTTTCTATAAATCAATAAAGTCTTCCAAAGCAATTTATTTATCGATGGGAATAATGGAGGCGCCTGTAACTAATAAGTAGACCTCGTTAAGCTTAATATGTTTATTAAACGTTTTTTGATGGCAGAAATAGTAGGGAACCTTTACATTGCTCGTCCAGAGCCGACCAAATTCATTAAAAAAACTTTTGATCTTAATGAGATCTGCGACCGATCCCAATAACTTTTTCCAGACAAACCCAAATGTTCGTTTGTTCGTTCCAAAGATGCTGTACAGACTCTCTCTTAGGATATTATTTCCATACTACTATTACTGTCAGGGCGTCAATTAGATCTATTTTATTGGAGAAATATGAAAGAAGGGATATACAAATTTCGTATATCCATGTTGTAGTAGGGTAAGCGCCATCCTGATTGAGTCACAAGTAGAGAAACCTTACTTTGTAAAAAAAGCACAATAGGCTTCGTAAATAGATAGGCTCAGTTAGTGCCACGATTATATCTAATCTAAACCGGAAACTTCGGTAGATATTTAATGTCCAGGGATTATCGGAAATCCACAGCAAGGGAATCCAAATTTCAAAACCTCCAATAAGGATGATTTGCATTCTGAGGAACCACATTTTCTAATACATTTGTGAGAGGAATCACATATATCTACAAAATGATTTTAAGCTAAGCTGATACAATTTAAATAAATGAAAATTCATATATGGAAGACAAGAAAACAACCACTCATCAAAGCAAATGTCGGAAATGTTCAAAGCTATCTGTAGCTCGATGCATTATATATACCGTATATTAAGTAAAATAAAGAGATTAAGAGCGTTGAGTGACTCTCATTCCTACAATCTCTCTCAAGCTCTTAAAAGGATAAAGATAAATTAAAATGTCATACTAATACTAAATACACATGTTTTTGGAATAAACCGAAGGCAAATTATACTTTATCCTTTCTTTAAACTGCTGCGTTGTAAATGTTGTACGGCACAGTTATGCAATAATTGGCAAAATATGGGAAGGACGCAGCCGGCCAAGACTAAATGGGCTCATTTATCTGGCTCGCCACATAAAAATCCTGCTGCGCTGACAAGCAGGTATCGGCTGCTGGCTAATAAATATAAATATGTCCCAGTTGTTTGGCCGAAAACTTTGTGACCTTTGGAGTGAAATGCTAATAATAAAGTCAAGGTCAAGTAAAATAAAAATACATATATAGTATATCTAGAAGAAAATTACAATGCTTAATGGAGGCACAAACTTTCTGAACAACAACACTTTAAGGCGAAATTATGGCGCTCGAGTTGACTGAGTTGAAGCTTGGCGGCAAAGTTAAAAGATAACAATCATTGACACTAAACATTTAGTGAGTTAATTAACTTTATAACTTGGCCAAGCATGCCAATAAGTTGAGTTGTGTCAAACTTTACGCACAAAATTTCTATTATGTTTGCAAATGGTTGTGCACCCGGAGTTCGATGAGGCGTAACGGAAAATGTGACAAATTGTTAGCGATTAGTTATGTCCTCTACACACATATATATGTATACATATGTATGAGTACATAACTCCCTTTCGCAATTTAAGTAAGGCTCTGAACCCATTTGTAGTAGTTGAAGTTCACTTTATGCCGTCCTGTTGGCGCCAATTCGGAAGTGATCTTGACGCTTGAACTCGCTGCTGTTCGCCGCGTCTCTTACGTAAAATTATGCATTCAGGTTTATTGGAGCAAAATCTATACTAATATTATAAAGCTGAAGAGTTTGTTTGTTTGTTTGAACGCGCTAATCTCCGAAACTACTGGTTCGAATTGAATAATTCTGTTTGTATTGGATAGTCCATTTATCGAGGAAGGCTATAGGCTAGATAGCATCAGGAGCGAAGAAACAGTGGTAAATGTGTAAAAAACGGGGGAAATTATTTATCTTTGAGAGCTTCCGTTCCTTGCGCTGCGAAAGCGGTTCAAGATTAGATACGCTAAGGATCGAGAACGGTTGGACCATTCTTGATGAAATGTTCAGAGGTTGTTCGTTGTGAATCTTGGAAGGTTTAGTCGGAAAATTGTAAAATTCCAAAAGTGACTTTTTTCCATACATTTTCGGAAAAGTCGGAAATTGGCAAGTGGCAACAGAGAATTCAGAATTGCAAATGAACGGGGACATCTACAATGAAGCATTGAAATTCATATGCCATCACCAAATCGTCAAATTAGAGATGTACTGCATCGTGCATACGACAGAATAACTTTGGAACTACAAGTATAAAGAAATGTTCCATTATTTAATGAGCAGCAAAAGACAACCTATGATGAATTGATTAGGGCTGTCCATGATGGAAATGGTGGACTTTTATTTCTTGATACACACGGTGGAACTGGGAATCCTGATTGATTCTGATATCATTGATTTTGGCAACAATACGATCTCAAAATGGCATTACGTTGGCTCTCGCATCTACTGGAATTGCAGCACCAAAAAAAGCGGAATTTCTACAAAATAAAAACAACAAGTAAGGAAGGGCTAAGTTCGGGTGTAACCGAACATTTTATACTCTCGCAATTTATTTATTTAACTTTATTTATATTATATAATACACAATTTGACCCACATATTCGTCATATATATTGTATAAAGTCCATTGAAAGTTGGAAACCATAATATTAGGTTAGAAGCACCGAGGTCCTCGTGTTCGATATATGGGGCCTTGACAACCTATGGTCCGATTTCGGTGATTTTTAGAATGGGGCTGCCACACTATAAATACAGTATTTGTGCAAAGTTCTGCACCGATATCTTCATTAATACTTACTTTATATATTGTAAAGTAAACGATTCAGACTGTCTTCAAAGTTCTGGTATATAGGAAGTAGGCGTGGTTGTGAAGCGATTTGGCCAACATATCATTGGGATGTAAGGAAACTATAACAAACCAAGTTTCATTGAAATCGGTCGAGTAGTTACTGAGATATGGTTTTTGACCCATAAGTGGGCGACGCCACGCCCATTTTCCATTTTGTAAAAAGATCTGAGTGCAGCTTCCATCTGCCATTCCTTATGTGAAATTTAGTGTTTCTGACGTTTTTCGTTAGTGAATTCACCCACTTTTAGTAATTTTCAACCTAACTTTTGTATGGGAGGTGGGTGTGGTTATGATCCGATTTCTTTCATTTTTAGACTGTATTAGGAAGTGGCTAAAAAAAACGACTTCAGAAAGTTTGGTTTATATAGCTCTATTGGTTTGCGAGATATGTACAAAAAACTTAGTAGGAGGCGGGGCCACGCCCACTTCCCCAAAAAAATTACATCCAAATATGCCCCTTCATAGTGCGATCCTTCATACCAAATTTTATTTCCATAGCTGTATTTATGGCTTAGTTATGGCACTTTATGTGTTTTCGGTTTTCGCCGTTTTGTGGGCGTGGCAGTGGTCCGATTTTGCTCATTTTCGAAAGCAGCCTTCCTATGGTGCCAAGAAATAAGTGCGCCAAGTTTCATCAAGATATCTTAATTTTTACTCAAGTTATAGCTTGCACAGACGGACGGACAGACAGACATTCGGATTTGTTTTGGGTGTTACAAACAACCGTTATGTGAACAAAACTATAATACTCTCTTTAGCAACATTTGTTGCGAGAGTATAAAAATGTGAAATCATTGTAACGTTTCACGTCATTAGGCCCAAAAATGAAGAAATAAATGCTTTCAAAAATTTCTCAAAAAAAGGTAAAAAGTAAATTAAAGTTAATAAAAGTAAAAATAAAAATTAAAATAAAAGCGGTATGCACACACAAAGACATCAACGCCAAATGACAATGTCAGTAATTACCGTAAACAAGTGAACGAGTATATTTTTGTTGTAACAAATGCTTCGAACGTGACAAGCGCCATGAACACGTACGAGTCAGCGTTGCAATAAGTACTTGCATAGAGTAGGCCCCAAGAATGTGTATATATTCGCTTAAACGCTTAAAAGTTCTGAGTGAAGTAGGAGCTGCAGTAGAAGGGTATTAGTTTGTGAATACCTTACCGTGTACAGAGTACATTTATCCTCAAATACTGGGTTCCCTCTTCTTTTGAACATAATCCTTTTTACTCTAGCTGTCTTTTACTCTTCTACGTAGTCGAATATACGTTTTTTGTAGCAAAAAAATAAATACAGTTCAGTTAAATCTTTGCTGAAAAGCAAAAATTGAAAACAGTTCAACCGAAATGATTTATTGTTCTGAAAAGATATATTTTTCTTCAGACTTTTACTATTTTCTTCCTTTTTCTATCAATATAATACTTTAGTATCTTACGCCAAATGTGTCCATTCTTTTCTAAAAAGCGCTAAAAGGTAGGCAACATGTTTTTGCTTCTCTATTTTCAACGGCATTAAAACTTTGAAATTCCAAATTTTTTTTTGAATTATACAACAAAGAGTAATGAATGAAGAGAAAGCTTTAAGCTTTAACAATTTAAGCTTCAAAGCAAATTTAAGTATTTCAGTATAAGTTATTCTTATACTCATGTTCGCACTTTTTCATCCATTTCGAACTACAATCGTTGGAGTTTCTTAAGAAGAAGAAGCCTATTTTAAGGCTATGTGTCGCACAATAGTCTATTTGGCATTAGATCCATAAAGGATCTTATATATTTTTAGCTAAATAAACCCACATTTTATAATTTAAAAATGTTCCATCAAGTGTCTTCGTATGTACTGAGAAGAGTTCTGTTAATATCTGAAATATAAATTATGTACTGATTGTTCAATATGAAATATATTTAGATATTTTAAAGACGATAGTTTCTACAGTTTTCAAGTGGAGACTCTGCTTTGTAACTATATATTCAGGACCATTGGTGCTCTGTGAATGAACACTCTCACAGAATATTGACTCTATGATATAAAAACTCAAAGTTTACGATTAGTTAAAAACTCGCGATGCGAATGAAAACCCGATTTCAAACTACATATGCAAAAATTATGAGAAGATTTTTGAGATAATTTTTCAATTATTCTTTGTTATTTTAAATACGAGCAATATTATTTCTTTCAATTATATCGATTTGTTCCATGTTCATTCACTCAATTAAGCATGAACAATTCGACAGAAAAATTTTCGCTTTTGTAAATTAGTTATTTGTCAAATTATTATTAAATAATCAATTAATTAATTAAATCTTTGTTTTGGTAAATTAAGCACAATTAAGGATTGATTTGCTGAAATTAAGCTTAAAATCTTAGACAGCTGTCTAAAAACTGTTTCGTTATTTTTATACTCTCGCAAGTATAAGTATTATAGTTTTGTCCACATAACGGTTGTTTGTAAGTCCTAAAACTAAACGAGTTAGATATGGGGTTATATATACCAAAGTGATCAGGGTGACGAGTAAAGTTCAAATCCGGATGTCTGTCTGTCCGTCCGTCTGTCTGTCCGTCTGTCTGTCCGTCTGTCCGTCCGTGCAAGCTGTAACTTGAGTAAAAATTGAGATATCTTAATGAAACTTGGAACACGTGTTCCTTGGCAGCATAAGAAGGTTAAGTTCGAAGATGGGTGAAATCGGACCACTGCCACGCCCACAAAATGGCGATAACCAAAAACACAGCTATAACTAAGCCATAAATAAAGTTATGAAAATAAAATTTGGAACATAGGATCGCATTAGGGAGGGGCACATTTGAATGTAATTTTTTTGGAAAAGTGGGCGTGACCCCGCCCCCAAATATGTTTTTTGTATATATCTTGCAAACCAATAAAGCTATATAAACCAAACTTTCTGCAGTCGTTTCTTTTAGCCGTTTTCTTATACAATCCAAAAATGAAAGAAATCGGATAATAACCACGTCCACCTCCCATACAAATGTTAGGTTGAAATTAACTAAAAGTGCGTTAACTCACTAACGAAAAACGTCAGAAACACTAAATTGTACATAAGAAATGGCAGATGGAAGCTGCACTCAGATCTTTTTATAAAATGGAAAATGGGCGTGGCATCGCCCACTTATGGGTCAAAAACCATACCTCAAGAACTACTCGACAGATTTCAATGAAAATCGGTATATAATATTTTCTTGACACCCTGACAACACAAACCTGAAATCGGTTCACAACCACGGCTACTTTCTTTATAACTCAATTTTGAATTTCATTGAATCCTTCACTTTGTAATATATACATTAGGAACCAATGATGATAGCGAAATAAAACTTTACACAAATACAGTATATGATCAGTGGTATCACTTGTGAAAAAATTGTCGAAAACGGACTATAACTTTTCAAGGCCCCAGATATCGAACATGTTGAACTAAGCGCCTAAGGTTAAATTTTAACCGAAAATATGGGTAAATCTTTTAGATAATTTAATGTAATTCAGAGGAAATTGTTTTCTTCCAATAGTGTGTCTCTGTTCCAAAAATTATTAAAATCGGGTCACAACATCTTCTAGCTCCCATATACATAATTTTAGGTTTTTCAAAAATTCGTTGAGCTTTATTACGCATTCATGTATTGGTTAATATGTGATATAGCTTAGCAAAATTAAGTGAGCGTATAGTATTGGATATAGTGTCCCTTGCTGGTGAAATTGAATGAAATCGGTTCAGGAATTACCTCAACCCTCATATCTATATATGACGATTTTCGTTATTCTATTAAACTTTATGGGTAAATTTGTGCGTTATCTTAATAAAATTTCTTCAATAAATTGCGAGAGTATAAAATGTTCGGTTACACATGAACTTAGCCTTTCCTTACTTGTTAAATAATTTATTATCAATTAAGTACTAATTGTTCAATTAGTTAATTACATCATAATATAGTAAATTGAAAACAATTACTTTTCATTAAGGATATGACTGCTGAAATATACTAACTTTTCGAATGGGTGTTTAGTTAAAAGTTTTAATATACTCTTACAATAGTCATAAACGATTAAAGTATGAAGCAAACGCAGACTTCGTCTTAATTTGACATCAATTAAAAAAGTGTTGGGAAGAAAAACCGTTATACCTTTTAAATAATACAAACATGTTTTTTAAGATCTGAGAAGCTTTATGAAACGCAAGATTTTTGAAATCAATTACTCTTCTACTACTTCTGTTCTTCAAGTGAAATACATTTCTAGCCCCAACTGCCTCCAGTCTAAAACTCTAGCAACAACAATGTTAAGTCTGAAATTTATGACATTACCATTTGCAGTTTATAGCCATAGGGGAGAGTTACTCAGTGGAGTAGAAGTCGAGGGCAAAACAAAGTAAGCTCCGGAGGCCGCCAACTGTGGTAACTTCTGAGTGTAATAACTTCCACAAACTGAGCTCCTTGACTGACTGTCAGTTGGCTTAATGCTTACAATGTTGCCGCCTAAAGACGACATAAGTCATTTTTGGCGTTGTAGTGCACACGCTTGCTGTGTTTACTTTATGTTGGCGTTTTGAATTTTGAAAAGATAATTATGCGTCTTGGTTGACGGAGATGAAATATAATATGTTGCGTAACTAAAATGGTGACTTTGTGGCACATGTGTGTTTAAGTGGAGAGTGTTGTGAACCATTCCTTTTTGGACTGGTTCCTGAATGTGGTGTTTAAAATTCCAAAAATCGAAAGATGTAGGTCTTTAATCGAATATAAATGTGGATCCTATCAGAGTAATTTCTTAGCTCACCGATTTTGGTGGTTCATTTGTGGGTCTCTCGATCATTGGGAATATGGGATAGAGATCTCGCTCTAATATATCCTACCGTCTCTTTGGTCTACTATTATTCTCTCTGAACTGTTATTTGAACCCCGTAGCTTTCACATCCGACAAAAAACACCCACAATTTAGTTAAACACATACGTTTTTGTTGAAAACGTTTGACTTTTCCACGCTAACCTGTACAACTTGCGACGCAATTTAATGCTTAACTCACCTTCTCCTAACCTCACTTATCGTCTGAACTCTGTCTTATCCTTCATTTATTCACCCACTACTTGTGTGTGTTGACGCATAAATTCAAGTGACTTTGCATTTACTTAAACAAACAATGGCAGACATTGCCGCTACCGTTATCTTAAGACTTCAATTAACTTTTGCTTGACTTTGTATTCAATTATTGAGATGCGGTCGAGTGGTTTATGGTGTAAATATGCAGTCTTATTATTGTTTACATCAAGGTCGTGGTTGATGTAAAGATTATTGTTGTTGTAATGTCTGACTGGGAGTTATCGATAAAAATGGATAACCAATCATCAATCTTCACTATTACAATGTATATGGACGGTGATTTCCAGGTTCATTCGAGTTGTACTTGGTTGTCTGAACACAGAATCCTGTTTGCTTCGTGCTTAGGGTTTAGTAGTTTGGAATATCTGTGTTTTATTTAGTCTTCATCAAGAAACTTTTAATTCACCAGCTTTCTAAAAATTAATTAGCGATAAATTCAATAAACATTCATTACTTAGTCATCCGAGGGCACCACGGCGTATGCGTAACTAAATATGGTTTGTTATTATGTTCACAAAATTCAAGCTTAAATATGAAACACCCCAATCTACATGCTGCATTTTAATTGCTGCAAAGTTTAATTACAAACATGTTTTGCCGCTAATAATGCAGCTAAGCAGGATATGCTACGTCAGAATGTGTGTGACGCATATTAATTGTTGAATGAAACGCTTTGTTGAAATGCTTAGTTAAGCCTACACAACACATAAATATAACTGAATACTGTACAGAATAAGTGTGTAATGAAGTAAGCCGACGGAGCTTAAGAAATTCAAAGATGTTATGTAAATGTGTTGAAATAAGTTAAACAAATGGAATTAACGATATATGTAGAGTTAAAGAGTTGTTATGAAATTTGAGTATTGTAATTCTTTGGTACTGGAATGGAAATCTAGGAAGTAATTTATTTATATATTATTTTCCTCAAAAATATATATTTTTTCAAATATTTACGGAAAATATTTTAATAATAATACCTACATCCATCGATAGCCCACTTGATAACCACTGCAAATAAATAAAATTGAGAAGAAAATAAATTTTATCAATAAAAATTTTGAAATTTAGTCCAAAAAGTTGCCAAACTACAAACCATAGCTATACCACAAGCTTTTAGTAATGGTCGACGGGAATGCAGATGACTTCACTGTTTGTAAAATAATCGTACGTGTGAAGAGAATGTAGTTTAATCTTGAATGTATTTATGAGAATCGGAAATTGTTCTAATATGTTGTCAAAGAAAAAAACTTGCGCTTATTATCACGAAATTATTATCTAATCAATGCATCCATGCTCTTTGCAGATTTTTTTGTTAATTAAAAGTATTCTAAATCAGTTGTCATAGTTTTCAGCATTCATACATTTTTTTGCTCTAAAATTTCTAGAAGTTTGAAAAAAAAATTTTAAATTATTCGAAGTAATGCTATTGTCATTCAATTACTGTAATTTTCACTTTTCATTATTTTTGGCGCTCTTAAATTTCACTTATACTCAATAAATGAACAAAAGAAATAGCAATTAATTGAAGTAATTCAATTATAATTCCTTTATTAATCAATAGTTTAAGTATTTATTATTTTGGCGCTCATAAATATCTTTTCTACACAAAACATATATCAAATAAATAATTTTTAAATGGCTAGATTAGTAATTATTTAAAGTTATGTTGCAAATTTTGTAAGTAACGCTATTCTAACTCCATTATTAATAAATACTTTTCGATATTTATCATTTTGGAGCTTATAGTTTGCCCATATTCTCAATAAATGAATAAAAATAAAGAAATTAAAAACGAATTTTGTATGAGTAACTGTAAAGTAATGCTGCTATAATTACAATATTAGTCATTACATTTTACTTTTACGCTTACAGCGGTCATAAATTTCAGTATTTTTTATAAATTGAATGTATTTATATGAATTACAGTACTTTGAATTATTTAGTTAACTATTGAAGTAATGTTATTAAAAATGCATAACTAATCATTACTATCAGTTTTCATTGCTCTTGGTGTCTCTTAATATAGCAATAAATGAGCAAAAAGAAATAAAATCCAAATATTCATATGACAACCTTGCCACATCGCTATAATAAGAAAATTCCCCGAATCTTTAAGCTTTAATAAAATTGTCCGCTGTCAAAAGGAATGAAAATCATTTATTATAACTATTTACTACACGCGTATAGATACATATATTTTTATTTATACATATATAGACTCGTATATTAATATTTGCTTACATAAGCTCACATGTTATCTCCCTCACAAATTCATTTCGTCATTGTTTGATTACTCCGCCAAACATCCTTATCAGCGCTGTGTGCTTGTAAAAATTAATAACGCAATTATTGATGAGCTTTGTATGCGTTTAACCGCTAGCTAGCATATGGTCTTATTGAAAGTGACAATGTAACGGTTATGGCAAACGCATGTTGCCACCAACGCTACTATCTTTGCCTCAGCACTCAGTTGAAGCAGCTTTTGTCATAAATTTATGCGCTCGTTTATCATATAATTGCTGAGTGTTGGCTATTTTGTTCGAGATTGTCTAGTTGGCTCGGAATTAGGTTAATAAATAGAAACGCCAAAACTTTAGTTTCTATGGATGTGCAAAATTTTTGGTGTAAAAGCATGCTTTAATTAGTCAAAATCTACCTGGTAGGGTAATGCAGATCAGTTACAGGTACTCCGTTCATATTCATATTCATATTCATATTCATATTTATATTCATATTTATATTCATATTCATATTCATATTCATATTCATATTCATATTCATATTCATATTCATAGTCATATTCATATTCATATTCATATTCATATTCATATTCATATTCATATTCATATTCATATTCATATTCATATTCATATTCATATTCATATTCATATTCATATTCATATTCATATTCGTATCCATATCCATATCCATATCCAAATCCATATCCATTTCCAAAACCATATCCATATTCATTTTAATATTCTTTTTAATTTTCCAAGTCCATATATACTGATATTATAGGCTTATTAAGAGAAAATATACTGTATTTTCGAAAATGTCATTCCATTCAAAATATAAACCGCTCTAAGATACTCATTTAGAGAATTAACAATTGCTCTTTTGTGGACATACATTTCAAATTGCCCACATACATGCTCAAAAACCTCGTTCAATCAAATGGGTATGATATTGTATGCGAGTAGGCGTCGTGACAATCCAACGCACACAAATACCACTCACGCAAGCAAACAGTCAATCAATCAGTTAGTCAGGGTCAGGGAATACAACAATAATAGGAACAAAAAGCACAAATAAAGCAAATAGAAACTATGCAACAAAATTAAATTTCCGTTATACAATTTGTTGCAACAACAACAATAATTCGCTCAGTACAACCCTAATCCCTTTTTAGTTACATTTGGCAGGTCCAATGCCACTTGAGTGGACCTTGTCAACGACACTTCAGCACAGTCAGTGGCAGTCAACAGCAGTACTTACGCACTTTGCTCTTGTTGGTTGGTTTACAAACATAAAAACACACATACATATGTGTATGTACGTATATGTATGTACGTGGCAGTGCTCTCCAAATACGTTTTAGCTGTTTAGCCGCTGCTGTCTGTAAAGGATTTTAGTTTTTAATTAATTTCGAAGTGGCAGCGCGTGTTTAGTGCGTCCTTTTCAACTATTACTGGGTGTGTGTGCCTTTGAGTAAGTTTATGTTGCTGTTAGCCCTATTAGGGAGCTGTTCCTACGCGTTCTCATTGTTAATCCTTGTTTGTGCAGTGTTTACAATTTTTGTTGTAGATTGTTGTTGGTCTGTGCTTTGTTGCGAACTGTATTTTGTTTTTGCCAACGTAAATTCCATTTAGTTTTATTCTGCTAAATTAGAATTTAATACCATTAAGTCGGAAATTTATTAAACTTTGTGTTTTGTGATAATCATTTCGACGGAAGGATTCCATTAGCCCAATTAAGCTTAGTGAGGAAAGGTAGAGATGCGGATATTCAGCGCGTGGAACCTAATAAGAACTTTTTAGGATTTTGTTGGAAAATATATAGTCCAAAAAGTGTATGATTTGATACTCATATTCATATTGATATTTATATTCGCATTCCTATTCATATTCATACTTATACTCATATTCCAAGTCCAATTACGAATCTAAATATGAGTATGTAATATTTAGCCTCGAAATTGCACTTAAATTAATATTCATATTAATACTCATATTTCTATTCCAACTCATAAATGTACTCAAATTCATATTTATACTATATTTGAATTATTGTCGATATTTTACTCATACTCGTATCTATTTGCATTATCGCTTTTAAAACTGTCACACTCATATCCACTTTTTAAAAACTTTTCACTTCAAAACAATTCATAAATTCAACTCGACACCTGACCACAATCAGCTTGTGTCATTACGCCACAATGCGCAACAAGTGAAGACGCGCACATGCATGGCAAGGTTGCACGGAAGTTTCACAAACTGAGTTTCGCAAACAACTTTCAAATCCACAAGAAAAGCAGTATTTTAAGTGAAGAAGAGTGAGTGGTGTCGCCTTGGAGACTTTTGAATGTGTATGTACCAGAAGAAAACACAAGCACACACACATCATACTACACACCACTTGAGTCGTTATTGTTGCATTGGTTCCGTTGCATTTTCCATTGTCGAGGCGAACACACTTGCTCGCCAACTTTTCAGATTCACTGCAGGGTGAAAGTCAGTGATGCATACAAGCGTACTGTCTCATTGTGATCCCTCTATGTAACTTGTATGTGTGCTGCTGACACTTTTCCTTGGTTTCGTTCGTTCTTTCTTTTATGCCATCAGTCAGTCATATTATAATGCTTTGGTTTTACTTTTAAATTCTGCACGTGAAGAAACCTTAATGCGGCGAACGCATTCGAGAGATAAAGCGCTTAGATAAAATGATATCATGGTGCGAGCTCCACAGCAGGCAATGAAGAAATTGAAATCAATGTTAGCATTTTGGCTTCGGTTGAGTTTCTTCCGTGGATACTTTTCTACTTCTTTTGAATTTGCAAACTTTTGTGGTTTGACTACAGTAGAAGCTTGGGAGAGTTAGAAATGTAAAATCACAAACTAAAAAGAGCTTCATTTAGCTTATTTTTACTTGATTCGAGATCTCGTAAAGAACTCTTTGATAGACGAATCTCAGTATCCAATTTCGTTTCCATCACAGTTGGTTCAATGTAACTGAAATTGACTAGGAGTCTGAACTCTGTTTTTCGCTATAATTTAGTTCTGAAACACTCGTGAAAAGCTGTTTTTTCACGAGACAGAGGTTTGGGATGGAGCGGAATATTCACCGAGCAAAAGAGACCATCTTCTCTTGAGGTTATAGCACAACTGAAGAACTGACTAAGAGAGACACTATTAAGATGATAGCTGAACTTGTGGAACGGACTTGACTGCCTGTTTCGTCTCAACACAAGGAACTTGCTATTTATACCTCTTCTTCTGAGGTCTTCAGTATTGTGTAGCCGAACACAGTGGCATTACGGAAAATATCATATTGATGAGCTGATAAGTAAAGACTACTATAAAGGCAATATATAAACTTATGGAACACCAGTTGATTACTAACTTAAAGGTCCAAGAGGCAACTCTGGCTTATAATTCGAAGTCAAACTTATGAATTACTGCCCTGGAGCAAGACTTGGTCGGCTTCGTAGTTATTCTATCGAAGGACAGTCGCCAGAAAATCGGAGCACCGGGTGGTCCTAACTAGACCTCGTTTCTTTGTGCTCCCATGAATATCCACCATATATTATTATCGATTTTTATAAGGAGAGCTAAGCTCAGTTCACCAAAATTTACCACCATTGCAAACCAAACCAATCACTCACGTGAAAAACCAACATCAACATACAAATGCAATTAAAAAGCAATTTCAGCTAATGTGAGCGACGCACCGAAATCCGGACATTGAAATTTCGTGGAAAAGTCAAAAGTGTGTCATAATTGCCAGCGTCAAGCCAACGCCTTTAGACAACCGCAATGAAAATTGCTGTTGTGGTTGACGACGTGAGTGAAAGCAACAACAAAAACATGAAACCAAAAAATAACAACAACAATTGCAATAAATAAGCAAATCCACGTGATAAATGCAGGCAAAGCCCAAGCAACAGCTGCCAGCAGCGAATGGCTAAGCAACAAAGGTTAGCCGGAGAGTTGCAGTAAGAGAGAGAGTTGTGTGTTCATGTGCGTTGACTTGGCACCCAGAAGTGCTTTGCTGGCAGGTGTGCACACTCTCTGCACTGTGATTGTATTGTGGCGGCTTAAAAGCGTTAAAGTGTTGCTGCAACTATAACAATAACAACAACATTGTGGCGACAGAAATAATCACCTGCAACTGCAGGCTCACCGCATGGGGTAATTAAGTTGCTTGTTGCCTCATTGTTTCATACTACAGTGTAGTCAAATTGAAGCTTGAAGCGTGTGAATAGCCGCCATTGTAGTAGGCAGTTGTGTGTGTGTTTGATGAAAAGAAGGGGGAAAAAAGTTTCACTGCGAGTAATTTTAGTTTATGTTCAGGTTTTTGAAATTCTTTAGTTCAGGTGGAAAATGGAGAAAACGTGAAATCACCGTGTCACCGTGTCGTGAATGTTGGTGATTTATTAGTTTCTTTTCTAAATGTCTCGATCCTGTTTTTTAGCCAGAGTTACTGCTTAGTTTAGAAACTTAAAGCTAGAAAACAGCATAAATCGTTGATAGGGAGTGTAACTAACGAGTGTTTGAAAGCTGCTAGACCTTTACTGGACTAACTCAATGGGGCGTTTATCATCATTTTTTATTCAATCATCATAGTAGAACATATGTAACCCGTGCACTGATTTATTGGCGCTAAATGAAATTAAAAACAGAGCTCCAAGTGTTGTTTGTTTTAAGAAATGGGTGTTCCTATGCTAAATATTAGAAATATATATCATATATATTTTAGTTAGGACTGGATATTGAGATTGGCTGAATTAACGCTACTCCAATGCAAGCTAACAAAAATAGATCTTGATCATTATAAGAAAAGATTAAGAATTCTAAGAATGTAACACTCTAATAATTTCTATCCCAGCCACTTCCGCCAGAGACTTTACTTAGAGGAAGACTTTACCTAGAAAACCACTCGCATTTATTAATTGTTTTGTAGACTACTCTATTTCCATTTAGAGGCTGTCGTTAATTTAATGTTTGAATTTGATATTTTAATATTTTTGGTTCAATAAATGCGGTTTCTAATATATAAATTTGAAGTTTTTATGTCTATTCGGAATTAACTCATTAGTACTTCCGAATTAGTGAAAACTAGTTACTCAGGACTACTTCGGAGTTAGTTAAACACTAGTTAGGAACTAAATTCTAACCACTTTAGGACTAGTTGTGTAGAAATTTGAGTCTAGTTCGGTCCTACTTCGAAACTATTTCGAAGCAGTGTTTGCTTACGAGCGAAAATACCGATAATAGTAAGGCATCACGCTGAAGTTAGCTGATATAATATCGGAATAGTGCTAAGTTTATCTCAAAGTAGTCGAAAAATTTTAATTTTTTGATTTCGCTAATTGGAATACCATAGCATCGAAATTGAATCGAAATATACCCTCCTGAAAATGAATTTCTCCACTGTGTCTCTATACCTTCTTTCTCCTGAAAAAAAAACGATATTTCAGTAATAAAAAAAAAAAACGTTGGCAAAATATATATGTTTGGGTGTGTGTGAAAAAGTGTGCTAATTAAATCGAGCTCTCACTCACTAAAAGTGTGCTCTTCATTTGGCCGTTTTTGCTGCCACAATTCGCGCGCGTATTTTTCTTTTAATTACTTTTCGTTTGGCAATATGTTGTTTAATGAAATGTACAGGATGACGGAAAGTGATTACGCCCGGACAACAAAAAACTACGCGAAAAATGCAGCAGTGGCTTAAAGTATTAAAATTGTACCGAAATGAAGGCAAAAAAAAGAAAAATAAAATAAAAAAAGTAAAAAAAAATAATATTATCTAATAGTAATTTTTAAATAAATATATTGCATTTATAAACTAAAAGCGTCAAAATTGTCGAGTATTTGTAAAAAAGTGTGAATTACCACTAGCTACACTGATTGGCTTAAGCGCTTTTGAGTACACTCTTAAATGAATATAAATTTGTGCTCCGCTTGCATTAATGAAATTGCACATATTTTCGTTACCATATGGTGGCAGCGAATTTAATAGCTTCTAGGTTTCCTTTACAAATTGTGGGCCGACAGGTCGTATGAGTAATACAGTTTGTACGCTTGGAGCCGAAAACATTTCTGTTCGAGAGTGAGAAAATAAATAAATATTGTTTCGTCAACAAAATGGAAATGCAAAAATTCGTTAAAGTGAATAAAGCTTAAAATGTATGCAAAAAAATAGAAACAAATTGTATGTAGCGTTAATTGGCTTATGTGTCTTATGTACTCGTACTTGAATCATTCAATGTTTTTTTACGATTACATTATTATCACTATTTAATTTGCAGTTTTTTTCGAAGTTAATGTTTTGATTTTTATAACTTTAAAACTGTATCAAAGTTACAATACTTTTCATTCATTCTTTTCATTTTATAAATTCTTTGATTTATTCGAGGTGACAGGGCGTATGAGTCATATAAAATAATTCTTCTAGTCCCGACCATCACGGATAATCGAGGCCCCACTGTATATATATCTTTTAAATTTAGATATATTTATATAAAAGTTAAAAGTTATTCGCAATCCCAATTTTGTATAAAAAATATTAAATTTTTAATACGTGGCAAACTTTTTTTTAAATGCTGCACTGTTCTCAAATGTAGGCAACGATTTGATCAAAATGCAGTTTTCATTGAGAACATGAGTATTGAGGTTCATTAATAGGTATAAGCGTTTTGTATCTGCCTTTCACTCTTCCTTTGTATGGTTATTTATCACTTAATAACCTTTTCATAGACTCTCCAACAACTTGGTCTTCGTACTTTGCCTCTCCAACACAAGACATAAGACATACTAAATTTGACTAATTAAGCTGATAAATAAAGCAGTAAACTCACTCAATCAATGCCTCAGGCGCTGACGTTCATCTGAGAAATAAATTGGCATATGAGAACTAATCTAAAATGATTTTGACATTAAGCAATCGGCCGACTAATGAAATTCGTGACATGCATACAGCCATAAATATGGCCACAACAACCACTGTTGAAGCAGACAACATTCATGTCTAATTATACTCATGCATTTGTGAGTTAATGTGAATCATTTCGTTTCTGACTCGAGACATATTGTAGTCAGAGCAATCATAGATGTAGCTGTTGGTTAATATTTATCCTGTTGTTCAACTTCTTTTAGCATAACAAATATATTGGCCTGATCTATGCGTTTATGTCTCCCATCATTTATGCTGCTTAACTGGTGGAAGGCGTAAAGTAGAAAAGTTATTAATTAATATTATTTTTCTTTGCTTTGTCCTTGAGATAAGAAATGCCAGTTTCTTCTTCTTCTTCCTGATTGGCGTAGAAACCGCTTACGTGGTTATAGCTCAGTACACAACAGCGCCCCAAGCATCTCTCCTTTTCGCTGTTTGGCGCCAATTTTTAATACCAAGTGAAGACAGGTCCTTCTCCAGCTGGTCCTTCCATCAAAGTGGATGTCTCCCTCTTCCTCGGCTAACACCAGCGGGTACTGCATCAAAAACTTTCAGCGCTCTGGCACTTTCGTCAATTCGAACAACATGACCCAGCCAGCGTAGTTGCTGTCTTTTTATTCGCTGGACTATATCTATGTCGTCGAACAACAGATACAGCTCATCATTCCATCTTCTGCGGTATTCGCCGTTACCAATGTTTAAAGGACCATAAATCCTAGTGCCGTCTCATCGGATGTTGACACCGTCCACGCTTCTGCACCATAAAGTAGGACGGGAATGATGAGGGACTTGTAGAGTTTAGTTTTTGTTTGTCGAGAGAGGACTTTACTTTTCAATTGCCCACTCAGTCCGAAGTAGCACCCGTTGGCAAGAGTGATCCTGCGTTGGATTTCAAGGCTGACATTATTATCGGTGTTAATGCTGGTTCCTAGGTATACGAAATTATCTACAACTTCAAAGTTATGACTCTCAACAGTGACGTGGGAGCTAAGACGCGAATGCGCTGACTGTTTGTTTGATGACAGGAGATATTTCGTCTTGTCCTCGTTCACCACCAGACCCATTCGCTTCGCTTCCTTATCCAGGCGGGAAAAAGCAGAACTAGCGGCGCGGGTGTTGTTTCCAATGATATCGATATCATCGGCGTACGCCAGTAGCTGTACACTTTTGTAAAAAATCGTACCTTCTCTGTTTAGCTCTGCGGCTCGAACTATTTTTTCCAGCATCAGGTTGAAGAAGTCACACGATAGTGAGTCACCTTGTCTGAAACCTCGTTTGGTATCGAACGGCTCGGAGAGGTCCTTCCCGATTCTGACGGAGCTTTTGGTGTTGCTCAACGTCAGCTTACACAGCCGTATTAGTATTAGTTTTGCGGTGATACCAAATTCAGACATCGCGGCATAAAGGCAGCTCCTTTTCGTGCTGTCTTTCACACAGTACGCTCGATAGAACCTTATAGGCGATATTAAGGAGGCTTATCCCACGATAGTTGGCGCAGATTGTGGGGTCTCCCTTTTTGTGCATTGGGCAGAGTACACTGAGATTCCAATCGTCGGGCATGCTTTCTTCCGACCATATTCCGCAAAGAAGCTGATGCATGAACCTTATCAGCTCTTCGCCGCCGTATTTGAATAGCTCGGCCGGCAATCCATCGGCCCCCGCCGCCTTGTTGTTCTTCAAGTTGGTAATTGCTATTCTAATTTCTTCACGGTCGGGCAATGGAACATCTGTTCCATCGTCGTCGATTGGGAAATCGGGTTCGCCATCTCCTGGTGTTGTACTTTCACTGCCATTCAGCAGGCTGGAGAAGTGTTCCCTCCACAAACACAGTATACTCTGGTCATCAACGACTAGATTTGTAAGTGAAATGTACCTTCATTATGATGGGTAGAGAATATTAAGCAAAAATATCTTCTGATAACAATATTCTGACTGGCATTAATTAACTGCGTGGTGTTACTAATGACACATGTAGATGGCTTTTACATAGTTTTATCATAGTTTTATTGCAAGTCCTTTCAAAAGTGCTTACGATGTTACTTCAAGGGTACAATTTATCAGAAAGTAAAAGAGCAGAAGATTGGAAATTGAGTTAAAGATCTTTCAATGCTGTCAATGTGGATAGTAAAATTTATATAGAAATGTTGATGTTGGGTTAGAGGTGAACCCACATTAAAATCTAAGGTTGAATTAACACCACCAATGGCAAATAGGTTTTTTGTATATAACTCGCAAACCAATAAAGCTATATAAACCAAAGCAGTCGTTTCTTTTTGTCATTTCCTTATACAGTCCAAAAATGAAAGAAATCGGATAATAACCACGCCCACCTCCCATACAAAGGTAAGGTTGAAAATTACCAAAAGTGGGTTAACTCACTAACGAAAAACGTCAGATACACTAAATTTTACAGAAGAAATAGCAGAAGGAAGCTTCACTCATATTTTTTTACAAAATGAAATACCTCAAGAACTACTCGACAGATTTCAATGAAAATCGGTATATAATATTTTCTTGACACCCTGACAACACAAACCTGAAATCGGTTTACAACCACGACTACTTTCCTTTTAACTCAATTTTGAATTCCATCTGAATTCTGCACTTTATAGTATATACATTAGGAACCAATGAAGATAGCGAAATAAAACTTTACTCAAATACTGTATAAGTTCTGTGACACCACTTGTGAAAAAATTGTCGAAATCGGACTATAACTTTTCAAGGCCCCATGTTGAACTCAGGGCCTAAGGTTAAATTTTAACCGAACATATGGGTAAATCTCTCAGACAGAGAGATTGTTTTCTTCCAATAGTGTGTCTCTGTTCTAAAAATTATTAAAATCGGGTCATAACATCTCCTAGCTCCCATATACCTAATTATAGGTTTTTCATACATTCGTTGGGCTTTATTCCGCATATATGTATTGGTTAATATGTGATATATCTTAGCAAAATTAAGGAGCGTATGGTATTGGATATAGTGTACCTTGCTGGTGAAATTGAATGAAATCGGTTCAGGAATTACATCAGCCCTCATACACTATATAGGACGATTTTCGTTATTCTATTAAACTTTATGCCGAATTTATGGGTAAATTTGTGTGTTATCTTAATAAAATTTCTTCAATAAATTGCGAGAGTATAAAATTTTCGGTTACACCCGAACTTAGCCTTTCCTTACTTGTTATTATTAATTACTTTTTTTAATCACTCATTTAATTATTTTTCTTTTTTTTTGCGCTATGCTAATTTATTGCCATCACCATTAGCATAAATCTACATACTTTCGCAGAGCACGTGCATTACGCCTACGACATGAATAAATAATTCGCGTGCAAAAGTCAATTGTGGTCATTTATCAAAATTAAAAAGTCGCACTGTTGGTGGATGGGACGTATGAGTAATGTCTTTAAAATTGAGTGCGATGGAAAGGGTTGGAGCGTCCAATGGATACATTGAAAATTACAATATTTTTTGGAAACATTCAAAATTTTTTTTTTTAATATTTGCTTCAAGACACATTTGTGATCATAAAAATTTAGAAATATCAAAAATATGTAGCTCCATAAATAAAAAAAATATGTATATTATTAAAGTAAAAAACAACTACACCAAATTCATGTTTAAAAAACACAGTTCAATACATTTCATATTGCTTGCTTATTTACTTTGCACTGTTGCTGTTTCCTACTCATATTTGTTTACGTGCACATGCAGTCGGTAAACAGGCTAGCTTTCATATGCGTGTGTGTGTGCGCGTGCGCTTCCTGGCAGCTTTGTTAATATTTGTTTATTGTCATTTGCTTTGCAGCTTTTTTGCTGACACATAGTTGGAGTAGTGCAACGTAGCTACGCACATGCATGTGCACGCACACAAACACATACATGCATTTGTATGCTGGTTAACATAGCTAATGCCAATGTATTGTTGTTGTTAACACACCCATTTCCTCTTGCTGTTTCTAAAATGTTTCTCCTTCTCTTTTCACTATTGTACCGTTGAAAAGTTTGATTTTTACCGCCGGCATTCTTATGCAACTCAGCATTGTGTATTTATTTATTTGCATATATTTAGGTGTTTGTGTGTTCATACGCTGTATTTGCGCACGTGAGCTGCTGCCATTTGTTTGCGTTCATTCAATTCTCACTCAAATGCACACCTTTGGAAAGACCATTAAAAATCGATGTGCACTTGTAGTGCGACATATATGCTTGTGTGAGTATGTATATTGTACAGTTTCCATTATTTCATTGATTGAAAAACAAAATGTATGTAAAGTGGCAGCGATAGCGGGACTTTTGGATATTAAAAGCTTCATAATATAATAATGCTTAGTTGGGAGGAAATAAATTGATGGAAATTATTTGAATTTATAAACTGAAATATTGAAATTGCGTTAAAATTATATATTTCAATTGCAGGAAGCTTTAGATTTTTACTGGCTGAAGTTGATTTTATTTTGCGTTAGAGTTAGAGACTGTCGTTTGCATAAATTGTAGACATCAATATCCTTAATTCAAACTAAAGACTATAATAAAAAAAATATTCCCCATGAGACATTTATAAATTCACCTCTCAATGAACTCGATATTATTTTCTTTAAATAATAATATTTTAAAGGCCATATATCAGAATAACTAACTTGTGATTCATATGAACGCTATATACTGAGATTCTTTCTAGTCTGGAAAAGCCTTTTGAAATGCCGAGCTTCCGTACTCTTTTCATAACAAAATTAATAGCCGCCCGTAACTCTGTATAAGTGTAAGCCTCATATGTATTTGGCATGACAAGACTACTTTTATTGAATATTTATGCTCATTTGGAATTAATAAAACAATAATGAATATCGTAAATGATATTTAGATATGCTGATTAAGTTATATTATTTTCTTACTGTTATAATCTTCCTTTTATACTGAGAAAATCGGCTTAACTAGAAGCCTATTGCTCACATATTCAATAAAATTCTAGCTGACGTCTTCTAGATTATCGAATTTGTAATCAGTACTTGGAAGTGATTGAATCGCGTGATCAAATAGAATTAGCTTAAACCGATAATCAAAGGAAAGGAAAGTAAGAGGACTTCATTTCGCTCTCAACATGGCATATGTTCCAAGTTTATATGGCGTCCATATTTCTATGCCGGGAATACTTAGAGAAACTGAAGAAAAATATATTTAATAATATTTTCATTTAAAATTTCATTTTATATATGTACCTTTTATGTATGTATGTAAATTAAAATGCTATGCACTTACCGATAGATGAATTACTTAAATGCTTGATACTATACTACATACATTTATAGTTATGAATCAACTACACCGTAATATATACAGTTTAGACTTAAGTACTTTTACTTTGCGGAAAGCAGCTTCTCACTTACCTAGAAAGAGAAGGGAATACATTAAAATTATATATAATACATATACGAAAATTAATAATATGAATATTAATAAAATCTAATAATACTCAAAAGTAATTATTAGGAATAAAAAATTCTAAACAATATTAAAAGGTTGAATAAAGCGCTGAAAACCCTTCTAATGCCAGGATTATACTCTCTATATTCATATTATTTATATATATATTTTTATTTGGCGTAAAAACCGCTTTAAGCGATTATAGCCTATATATTGACCAATAATTTAATGAAAAAAATTGCCTACA
Source organism: Zeugodacus tau (assembly GCA_031772095.1). Lineage (NCBI taxonomy): Eukaryota > Metazoa > Arthropoda > Insecta > Diptera > Tephritidae > Zeugodacus > Zeugodacus tau. The sequence goes on along the minus strand of CM062652.1, from coordinate 61,966,779 downwards.
TTTAGGCGTTGGAGGACCTTACTACATTGATGCTTAAAATCCATATACTGGCAGCATGTATTTTCTGCTTCTTATCACTTTTTGTTGTTGTACTACTCCTTCTTCGGTCTAGCAGAAAATTCACTTCCGTATTCTCTTAATAAATTATGTAAAATTGCGGTTAATTAATGGCATGAAAAGCGATTTTCCACGAACCACAGAGTCACACACATAAACACATAATCACATATGCTATCGCAAAAAAATTGTTTACCAACGATTATTTTAATTGTTATTTTCTCTGGAAAGTAAAAAAGTTATAAATTATCGCTGGTTACACGCTCGCAAAGCAGGTAGGTCGACTCATTGCTAGCGTGAGGAATGAAATTATATACTCGCTAATAATTGCTAAATTCACATACTTTATATTGGAGAACTTTAAGTGTGACCTACTAGTGCACCGTCTTTAATTTAAAGCAAAAAAAAAAAATAAACATAAAACCATGAAATTGTTTCCAGTGTAGCCATTTTCTGTACTCCAGCCCTTCCTTACTGACCTCTTAAACATTATTCACCTCATCATTTCCTATTTGTCACACTCTTATTGCGAATGAATATTTAAAATAATTCATGTTGCCGCTGGCGACAAATGTACTCAGCAATAAATTATGCGCCCAAATGTATGCTATGTACATAAATTTGCTAGACTGCTGGACAATAGCATTTATTAGGCTCGTGCTAACCGTTGATGCTTATTTATTATGTTTTTTATTTATTTATGCAGTTACTCTGGTTTCTTGTGGATTGTAAGTAAGGTTTGATGTATTTCTAAGTTAACTTGTTGTATGTTTTTCTCTGCCTAATTTAATTATACTTCTGCTTGATGAAATTTTTGAATTTTATGTAACTTTAGCAGTTTTTAATGTAGTACTTGGTTATGTTCTTCATAGACGTTCTATTCTATAGACGTTCTACATTACTTTATTATGAATATTACACAGCTTAACTGAGCTGTAAACGGCCTCATAATTGTACGGAGTGGCACTTCTTAGAAGAAACTTGAAATTTTGTTGCCTACATTTAGGCGCAATTTTAGTGCTTGGAAGGTGCGTCATTTCCTTCTATTGTCTTAGCTAGTTTTAGATATTAAATTACAATGAAAAACTACAAATCGGGTATTTTGGAGCAATCTTTTTTTTCACAGTACAATATTGTTGAATCAGCTAATTGAGGAAAATTTAACTATAAAATATCCATATTTCGGAAAACATATTTCTGTAGTACATAAATGAAGCATACCTATGAGAGCGCAAATATATTTCAATAAAATTTTCTTGACTTTGCGGTTATTTTATATCATTTTTCTTGAAGTTTAGGAATAATGAAATTATTTCTCGCTTGAATTGAAAATATCGTTCGTTCTGAATATTTTGGTGAAATAAATATCTGAACTCAATTTGAGTAGTCCATAAGGCTTCATGGGTATATTCAGTTCTCTTTTAAGCCGGGACGATATTAAATTCTTAACTAGTCTCTTCGACTTAAAGTCAAATTAGCAAATTAGAAAAGGTATGCTTAAAAAGTTTGCTTATAAAATTTCACAAAGCATACTTTTCAGCGATCTCAAGTTTTTCTCATAATTACATTCCCGTAGGTTTTATTCATCAGTAATTCTCAACCTGTTATTAAATTGCGCCGAACGAGTTCCCGAACATTTTTGTATTTAAAAAAGTCTGACTATATACATATTTCTTCTAGTTCCACCATTAACAAATCTTTTACCACTCATCTATAATACAACCAACAAATCTCACACCTAACCACTCAACACCTACCAGGCAACCTTCCTTCTTCAACATCATCCTACTTATTATTCTTTTTATGATAAGTGTGTTTAAGCTCAGCTCATCCACTTTCTTTCATTCCATTGCAATTTACTCTTATCTGCTTAATTTATTTTCTCTCACTTGGCGCGGTGCCACAGCAACATTTTCTGTTTATTTCCACTAGAATTATGCTAATGCGTCGCATAACTGCAGAAAAGTGCTTCATTTGTGTAACTTAATGTCACTGGCGCGTGCTTGAAAGCGTTGAATTGCGAGTCTTGGTTGTGTCTCAACCCGCTTCCACCAACATCGCCATCAACATGATGAGCGCGTTTGTGTGGGTAGCCGTTGCGGAGAACGAACGCTGCTAGGAAAACAAGTGGACATTCGTAAGCTTTGCACACACTTTTTTGTTTTTTCATACAAAATAGCTCTTAAACTACTTTTCCAAATGATAATTCAATGGTGTGTGTAGGTGGCAAAGACATGGTCAGGCAGCCAGGAAGAAGGAGCGTGTGAAGTGGAAGTCGTTGTAGCAGATAATGCAAGAAACAAAGAAAAGCACAATTGATGAATTCAGTGAGCAAAATAATGAATAGCAGAAAGAAATGATGTGATGCTGTTGGTGAGGCGGTGTTCGCCTTATCATGCGAATAAAAAGAAGTGTAGCCTATAGTTAGGCGCCTCACTGTGTTGTCATTTGGCTAGTCAGTGGACCGTGAAAACGCATGAGAGAGGGAGCGAGAGAAGGGAAATAAGTGTGTTTACTTACGAATAAAAAGAATGGGGTTAATATTAAGTGTGTGTTGCTAAGTGTTTCGTGCATATTTTAGCTAGAACCAAATAATACTTGTACTCATTCTTCATCTCTTTAATAATAATATTAAAAGATGAAAATCAGCTTCACGTTACTGATTTTTTTGTTTAGTGGTACAACATTTTAAGTGGATATATGTATTTTCAATTATTTTGTTGACTATCTTAAAGCGCAAATGTAATTTTTACATTTTTCGATGATGAATCGAATTGATTGGCATAAAATGTATTTCTTATTCAAATTTACTCATTGTTATGAATATTTTTCTGCTTACAAATATTTTAAATTTGGAACCCAAATGGTGCAATATAGTATATAGTAAAGTAAATGTCACAGATTTTCTAAACACAAAATTTAGATTACTAATTCTTAATTTTGTACCAAAAATTAGTTGTTTATCAAATGTTATTTTTGTTTTCAATTTTTATATTACAAATTTTTTCTAAAATTTTTATAAACGATTAAAATAATTAGAAATATGATATTGTTAAGGAAAATATATAGTTTGGCTTTAAATATCATAATGAAAGTGCTAAAACTTTAATTAGTACTAAAAATACGATTGTATTAAATGTTACAAAATATAAGAAATTCAATGCATGTATTTTCTTGTTCAAATTTTATAAAATATTATTTTTTGTCTAAACTTGAGTTTAGCTCGTTTTTTGGAAATCATGTGTTTTCGAAAAGTGATGCTAATTACTATGAATTAATTACTGGAGCTTCAAAATTTAGTACACCAATTAAAGGCAATAAAAATTACTACCAAAATTATTTAAATTTCATCATCGTAGATTTTATGTTCTAAATTTTAAGCTAAAGTACATTAACCAGATGTTTAGTACTTTCAAAGTAAAGGCTTGTTTTGCAAATTAAAATGTATGTACTAAAATAGCTAGTGTACTAAATGCTTCAAACATGGCTAAAAGATATTGTGAAAATTTGCATTCATAAGTACCTTGTAAAAGTTAATTTAATGAAAATATAAATTAAGCGCAAATGTGCAAATACTTTCGAAGGATTATGTGGCATAAAGTGATACATTTTCACAAACCAAAATTCATATATAGAGTATATACATTTATTCATATACATATATTACATATTTCCAGGCATCAGCGCATATAAAATACGTAACTGTCAAGTTCGTAAGTGTGCAAAAATTTTTGTTCAAAATAAAATCGAAAATTAATTAAAGTATGCAAACGGCAAGTACATACTTTTCTCTGTAATTGAACACGTGAAATTGCCAAGTACTTAAGTACTACAAACGCACACTCAGACAACCACAGTGAAAGGTTATTTGTATATATTTGTGGCTGACAAAGAGAAAAATGCAATTGGCAGTTGAACAGGCAAATATACTTAAGTGGCTACTTAACTGTGATGGTGTGTGTGCACTCTCATATGATTGTAAAAGCATAGATATGTATCAAGAGAAGTATTGAATATAGATGTGTATCTAATGGATACCACCACAAGTATGTCAATGTATATGTTTGCTTAAGTGTGGGTGTGTGTGTGTTTGGCTAATACACGAATCGATAAATTGCCAGCTTGTTTGCGAAGCAGTCAGTGGATAATACCGCAATTCAATGGCAAACGCATCAGCACATGAGTAACTACAATACATAAATACTACATACAAGCATACCTGCTATGTTGATATGACGCTTAATAAAATTATATAGATAATAATAATAATGATTTAATAATTATGTTATTATTTTAGTGATATAGTGAATTACCGATATCGATTCATTGTCATTTATTTTTCGATGATCTTTTTCTATTTTACTTTGCTTTTTCCAGACTTATTGGTTCAATTCTTATGCCAATATTATAATAAAGAACTAAAGATATTAGCGACTTATCGATAAAAATTAATATCGATATTTATAAGAATATTTTTTTTTTATTTTAATTTCTCGTTGTTAAAATTAAGAATAATATTTATTTTTTGTTATCTATAAATTTATTATCAATTTAAGGTAATATTGTAATAATCGATATTTATAATTTTTTGAATTTTATAAATTAACTAGCAGACCCGGCCACACGTTTTTGTGGCTAAGGTATACATTAAATTAAGTTGGTCCAATCTTGGCTTCGGCGACGATATTGATTACTCGAGGTTGAGTTATGTTATGCAGCATGATGACAACTCACACTACTTTTAATTGCAAAGTGAGTGGTGATAGTACAGGCAATTTTAAATAGTTTGGGATAATTGACTACGTCATCCTGGTTTGTAGCTGTGTCAACTCTCTTGGACCGAAATTCTAAATTGTCGCATTAAGATCATCGATATCTTTTTTTTACCACCAATATAGGTCATTCAATCAGTCATTTATGGTTATCATATTGAGGTTTCATGTCAGGAAAACTTCTCTTTCGAGTCGATGAAGTTACAGAAATCTATTGGAAATGCTATTAATCCATCGAGGTGTCAACTGCCAACTGCTTCTACAATCGCTATTTGATATTGTTGCAAAAACACTCATATGTTAGTTGTTAATTGGCGATACTTTATGTGTCGCCACAAATTAAATGATTTTAGGCATGCGATTAGCCCGTCAGTAACAGTTGATCCAGGAATAATTGGAAGAGTCTGGTGTAAATCACCTGCTAACAGAATCCTGGCTCCACCAAAAACGTTCATCGACAATCAAGACCTTTTTAAGTCCTGTGCAGTACCTCCAGCGACTTCTTGAATATTTGGAAAATCTTCGTTATAGCGGTATTTTTGACGATTTTGCCGACTGGTGTTTCGTTCATTGCAATTTAGGAGTAATTTCAAGGCCGAATGTGCCGTTTGTTTTCCTACTAACAGGTGCCAAGTTGCCCCTATTCCCGTTAACCTTGGTGGTGAAAATGAGTGAAATTGGTTCTGGAATTACTCATATACTATATATGATGATTTTCTATTGGACTTTATTTCGAATATATAGGTGTTGTGTGTTATCTTAATAAAATTACATTAATAAATTGCGAGAGTATAAAATGTTCGGTTGGACCCGAACTTAGCCTTTCCTTATTTGTTACAAATTGTTTTGGGCTATCGACACAACCTTATACAATTGAACTATAACAAAAAAATTTTAACAAAGCAACAATGACAACTTTCAAAATATTATTTTTTTGTTTTCTCTTTTTATATTTTTCTTGTCAACTCGAATAAAATTCTCAAGTTGATGCACATAGCGCCATCATCTGTTCGTTTTTATTTCCTTTTTAAAATCGTATTTGAAAATTTATTTTCTTCACAATTTTTTTTTTCGGAAAATTTTCCAGAATTTTCTTAATTATTCTTCTTGTTTGGGGGGAGACCTGTCCAAATTGGTGGTAATCACCGAAATCGGTTCAGGCGTTCTCCAGTTATAAGCGTAGTAACTAACGTCACTTTCTGTTATATATTTATATAGATTTTTTTTGTTGGAATACTGTGTAAATATTATTCTAAATCTAATATATAAAATTCTCGTGTCACAGTTTTCGTTCCCATACTCCTCCGAAACGGCTTGACCGATTTTGATGAAATTTTTTGTGCTTATCCGGTATCTATGAGAATCGGCCAACATCTAAAAATAAAAACAAAATATCAAGGGGGCGTGGCACCTCCCATACAAATTGAATTTTTCAAGTCGAATATCTTCACAAGTGTTTAAGGTAGGAACATGAATATTGGTACAGAGCTACAGGATAACAACACCACTCTCACCTATAAAACCGGGGCTATCGAATAAGGGGCGTGGTACCTCCCATACAAACTAAATTTTTTAAGCAGAATATCTGTGAAAAGGTTCAAGGTAGGGACCTGAAAATTGGTATAGACCTATATGGTATCAAAAGCCTTCTTACACATAAAAGAAGGGGTAATCGGAAAAGGGGCGTGGCACCTCCCATACAAACTGAATTTTTTAAGCAGAATATCTGTGAAAGGGTTCAAGGTAGGGACCTGAAAATTGGTATAGACCTATATGGTATCAAAAGCCTTCTTACACATAAAAGCAGGGGTCATCGGAAAAGGGGGCGTGGCACCTCCCATACAAACTGAATTTTTCAAGGTGAATATCTTCAAAAGTGTTTAAAGTTGGAACATGAAAATTGGTATAGAGCTATAGGAAATAACACCATTCTCACACATAAAACTTGGCGTTATCGAAAAAGGGGGCGTGGAGCCACCCATACAATCTTTAATTATTTTGGTTGTTAATCTACCATATATTTATCTCATTTTCCACCTAGCACGACATTTTGGTTGTTTCTTGCTATTTTTGTTTATTTATCGGTGACAGTAGCGGTTATATCGTAATTTTGGTTGTGTTACGTGCTATTTTTCTTTTACAAAGATGACATGCAAGAAGATATTTTGCATCGCCTGCGATTAGCGACGAGAAATGTCGACTTACAAATGAACGCTGACATCTACAATGAGGCATTAGTCCTTATTGAAGATTTATGTTTACTTATGAGTGGAAAACTATTGATTGAAGTTCATATGCCGGCACCAAGTCGTCAAACAAGTGATTTAGTGAGTCGCGAATTGGAACGCGAGCGTGCTTACGATATAACTCACTTGCAACAACAAGTACAAACAAATGTTCCACTGTTGAATGAACAGCAAAGCAGTGCGTACAATCAGCTAATAAATGTTGTAGATAGTGGAAACGGTGGCATATTTTTCCTCGATGCGCCCGGCGGGACTGGCAAAACGTTCCTATTGTCTTTAATACTAGCAGCAATACGTGGTCAAGGTGGTATTGCATTAGCTCTTGCATCTACCGGGATTGCTGCAACACTGTTAGAAGGTGGAAGAACGGCACATTCAGCATTAAAGCTTCCATTAAACTTGCAAATACACGAAAGTCCTGTTTGCAATGTTTCAAAGCAATGGCACAAGTTTTAAAAAAATGTAAGTTAATCATATGGGATGAATGCACAATGGCCCACAAACGATCATTAGAAGCACTCGACCGAACACTGAGAGATTTGCGCAACAATAATCGTTGCTTTGGAGGAGTGATGATATTGCTGTCGGGCGACTTTAGACAAACACTTCCCGTGATTCCAAAATCAACAGCAGCGGATGAGCTAAACGCATGTCTGAAGTCATCGCATTTGTGGAGGTTTGTTAAAACCATTTCATTTACCATGAATATGCGAGTTTTGCTGCAAAACGATAGAACTGCGGAGGTGTTTTTCAAAAGAGCTGCTGCGAATCGGAAATGGACAAGTTCCGATAGATCCTTGCAGTGGATTAATATCGATTCCAACTAATAAATATGAAATCCAATTCACATCTATTAAATATGAACTAATCAGTAGTGTATATCCAAATATTGCTCAAAATTATGGTAACTGCGATTGGTTACACGCGCGCAATTTTAGTAGCAAAAAATATGGATGTGAACGACTTGAATTGGACGATTCAAAATCAAATTCCGGGAGATCTGCGGTCATATAAATCAATCGATCGCGTTGAAAATGAAAACGAGGTAGTAAATTACCCAGTGGAGTTGTTAAACTCTTTGATGCCGCCGGTATGCCGCCTCATAATTTGCGTCTCAAAGTTGGGTCTGTGGTTATTATGCTACGGAATCTTCATGCTCCCAAACTGTGCAATGGTACTCGACTGATTGTGACCAAGCTAATGGACAATTTAATAGTGGCAAGCATTTTGAAAGACCCGTTCAAGGGAGAGGAATGCTTACTTCCCGAATTCCATTAACTTCAACAGATTTGCCATTCCAATTCAGACGTTTGCAGTTCCCAGTGAAACTTGCATTTGCGATGACAATAAACAAGTCACAAGGGCAGTCGCTGGAAGTATGCGGCATAAATTTAGAAATGTCTTGCTTTTCACATGGCCAGCTCTATGTGGCGTGTTCCTGTGTTGGAAAACCTTCCTCACTGTTTATTTACGCCACGGAACAGAAAACCAAAAATATCGTGTACCGTGCAGCCCTAAACTAAATATGTACTAAAATTATATATTTTCGAGACTCGATTAAAACTAATAAAATTGAATGAGAATAGTACAAACTTAATTTTATTAAATGGCCAACAAATCCTGGACGTGATGTGTCAGCATTATTGAAAAGAGTAGCATTTTTCAAGCAATTAAATTCAAAAAGCATTAATGTACCCTCGAAAAAAATGTTTATCAGGCAGGTTCTGGCAATTCAATTCCGAGTAAAATTTAGAAAAATCGTTCATATTCTATTAAAACCAATACCGGTGTAATTTTTGAAATGAAAAAAAAAATCTATTTTTGGGCAGAACGAAGTTTGCCGGGTCAGCTAGTCTCAATATAAATTTCCATGTGAATAAAATCAATATAATCGATATATATCGATATTAGTAATCGATAATTCCGCAGTCAATTCAAAACTGGTGAATAATGAAATGCCATAAAATATGACAAAGCCATATGAAAAATCATTTGCAGTTTTGATATACCGATTAATCTATATATTTAACATCGGTTAAAATTTGAATGGAAGTAATCGATAGCTTGTACCATTTGATATGAATTTATATACATAATTTTTTTTATAGAAACTGCACACTTATCTTTCGGATAATTAAATAAAAGCAATATCTCAATTTAGACAATAGACAATTTCATAGTCAATTCAGAGACATAAAATGCAAAAATATTTGAAATAGCTTTACATATTTATTAACGGTTTTTTTATTTTTTAGATCTCTATTAATCGATAATTTTAATATCGATTAAAATTTTTATTGAAATAGTCGATAGTACACTTTTACAATATTCTGTTTCTATATTTTTCCCAGCAATTTTGAAATATACGCTTATATAAAATTGATCCTTATTTTATCGATTAATTAATCGATGACAATCAAAAGTTATCGAAAAATGGAGTTCAAATTTAAAAATAAAATTAAAGAGATTAGGTAAGTGTTTCTGTAGAAAGATCTCTGTTGAACTGAAAAAGAAATCACCACAGCCAAACTAACTCACATCCCACATATGGAACCCATATACATACATGCAAATAACTGCGTTGTAGAAATTTGTGTTTTCTGACTTGCATGGCTTTGACTATCTTAACTAAGCCTCAACTATTTGTATTTGTGCGTGGGTGTATGTGTGTCTAAACACATTTACTTATCACCAGGAAATCTAGCTTGACACCAAAATAATCAAATACAACGAAGCCAAAACAACACAAACTGACAGCAAGATAAACAGACAAACAGAGAAGGCGTCCATCCGGCAAGGCTAGGGACAAAAGCAACGAGCTTGAGTTATGAATTCTCACGCGTCAGATAAGCAAAGCAAAGACGAGCAGACTTGCTAAGTAAGACAGAGGCCAGAGTAAGTAGATTAAAGCGCAATGGGAAAGGAAAGACGAGTAGACTGGAAGCATGCAAGTTTTAGACGAAATAGATTGGCTAAAGTATAGATCTTCACACATGCTCTTATGAAGGGCTTTTTATTAGTACGAGTCAAAGATTTTGATATTTCTGTCGTTGTCGTCACTTTCCAGGTTTTTGTGTGTTATTCCATCCAAAAATGATGTCGTTGTAGCCTTACATGAAAGAGTCCTTTGAAAGATATAGACAAGGTCAATTACCAGAAAGTAGGCCTAAATAACACCCCTAGTCCATAAGGATTAACGTAGACTATGGTAGATGATTTCCCCAAAGCTCCAGAAAACGGCCCTTTGAGCTTTAAGTTATATACAGTCACACTTTGTCCTTGGTATCAAAGCCTCCGTAGTCCCATCGCAGATTATAAAATTTGTATGGAGCCAATGAAATGATTCAAGTCAGAGTAAGCCACTGAAAGTCTTCTCTTGAGCGTTTTGGAATTTTATATCAGTAAGTCAAGTTGAGCTTGAATTGTTTCTTAATATTAGAACTCTTATACTGTATGTTATAATCCCTATAGAAACACCCTTTTCATAACATATGAGTATATTCTAATATACTACTGTTGAAGTAACTGTAAGTGTTAACATAATAAATTATATAGAAAATGCTCAGAGAGAGAGTGTCAAACAGTGTTGGAGGCAAAGCAATGATACCTATAAACTATTGATTACTGTTCTACGCAAGCAATTTCAGGACAAATTGCTAAACGTAAGTAAGAGACTGTGTAAATGAGCATATTAGACGGTAAGCATTTTAGTACACAGATTGTGGATGTTGAGTTAGATCTAGAGAAGAAAGTGGACTACATTTTCACTTACCAAAATCCAATAAAACACTTAAATGTTTTTGTTAAAAAATTATGTACCTATATCACAATTCAATTTACGATCTTCTCTTTCTTTTCTTTTAGATTTGACGACATTTATTGCCGTCCCATTCCCTTGCGCCTGTTTGGACTACAAATGTCCGAAACAGTGGTTCACACGTAGTGATTAATGTCATTCGGCAAATGGTGAGTCATGTTCACAAACACATATCCATTCACTAATATGTCTACTTACATAATGAGCCTATTACCAATTTGAGGCTAAAAATATATAGTAAGAGCAATGAAAACGCAGTCTTGCGAGCTTAAATTGAGCTTTTTCAAGATTTTAGGAAGCTTTTGATCAAAAGCAAATTACAAAGGTAGATGTCGCACTACAGAAATGCCATCAGAATGGTGCAATATCCTTTCATAAGACAGGTTTAGTTATGCGCAACAACTCAACGAGAATTTTGGGCATTCTTTTAGTAAAACCTCTACCAGGTGCTAGATACTATCTGAAGACTAAGTAGAGCATTTAAGCAATATATATCACATATTTTTTGTGTCAGAAATTCATAGCGATTTTATGAATGAAACATTTAGGGGAATATCTAGTTGAATACGGATTCACAGAAATACGATACGGAGAATCACAGTTGACAATTCGCCATTAAAAAAAAATGACCATGAGTACTTATATATTTCTCTGATGGAGATACCCACCACCTACCATACGGGATGGATAAGCGAGTCTCTACATATAACACTACTCGTTCGGTTTGACGCTGTGTGAACATTAAATTACAGCGTTTAACTGTAAAATTGTTTCGGTGTCCTTTGACAGCTTGAGAAAAGGATGTTGAGCTGCATTTACCTTCAACACTATCACACAGAGATTTCTTTTCATTATTGTTTTCTATTTAGTTTGTCGATTTCAGTTCTGTTTTTGCACTTTGCGATGCTGCCTCTGTCATTCATTTGTAATTGAGTTGAGCTTCCTGTCCACTTTTTCTACTATTTTCCCCTTGACTCAATATTTTTCTTCACTTTTTCTGAGTACACACAGAGTACACTTATTTATCCGTTGCCATAACGTGGCGTGTGAAAAAAGGAGAAACTCATTTGGGTCAGCAGTGAAGCTTGTAAAGCGTTTAGCCATACCACAAAGATACGGAGATGGGCGCACGGGCAAAGAGTAATACAAAACAAATAAAGCTAAAGATTGTTGTGTATCTAGGAAACGGATGCGTGTGAACACAGGAAGACGCAACAAGATTATCCCAAAGTTGCTGTTTATATTTGTGAAACAAATAGATGTGACAAGAGTTGAATTTAAAAATAGTTGGGAGGTTATCTAAAAGAGCAAGGCTAGTAAAATTACTGATTTAAGAAATATGAAGAGTGATAACCGTTAGCCTTTAGACATATTTCTAATTAGGAAGAAAAGTAGTTCGACGACACGACCTTAAACAGGGATTTCTTCTGATGGAACCATGAACTAACTTCAATTTAAGAAAATTCGAAGCTCGAGTTCCTCAAAATTTTATTTTATTCATCTTCATTTTGACTTTATCTTACTCGTACTGGGCCTCGAGAGTCTTACAAGAGTTGAGCTTTATTTCTACACAATCGCAACATATTCCGAGAATCTTACTTGAATACTGTTAATTTTTGAGCTAACTAAGGATGCATCGTATAAATTCTCATCAATTAGGGATTCATCAATGGTCTTATTGTGACCATATTGCAGTACCTTAAAGAGAACCTCAATATGCGAACATAAGTAGTGAAATCTCCTTGCTAAAAGACTTCGTGAAACGAAGTTAGCAATAACTCGAAGTCGATCAAAGGTCTGATTCTGGGATTTAGTGGAGATTTAGTATCACAGAGATGTCTCATACATCATAAACTACTTACCATAAACTGTAACTCGTAATTTGAATCAATTTACCTAAATCAGATATACCGATATTTCAGTTTTAATTAAAAAAGCTTATTTTAGAAGAATGTGGATCCTCTACAGACTTCTGGAACTGGAACCACTTAATATAAGGTACAGTTCTAAGTGGGATTCGAAAGCCGAATTAACTGAATTGGGTAGTAGAAAATCCGGACTAACTGGACAAATTAGGAATCGAAAACTATAACATCAAAGTCTTCTTGTTAATTCTTCTAAGTTTCGACTAACTTAATCTACGAAATGCGTTCATATTCTAACCGCAATTTTAATTTTCCTCTAATTTATATTATTCAACTTAGCTTTCAACCATAAAGTGCAAAGCTCTGCTGTTAGCACCTCAGTGAAGATTTTCTGTATGCATCGCTTGACAAATGGCGTGCACTAATGTCACTCACATTACTCGGTTCGATAGCCAGTGTCTTTCACGAAGGTTCGCTGGCTGCCATGACCGACCAACTGGGTATATCCTGCAAGCTCTTGCAATTAATGGACGCTTAGCGAGCTATCGTTACATGCTGGGCACTGATACAAAAACACAATGGTAGAAGCAAAAACAATCAGTGTTATCTGATGCACACACTTACACAAATATGGATCGGGTTTTATAAGTGGGTGTTGGTTGATTTTTTGTCTTTTTGTTTTCCCTGCATTTTTCTCTTTTTATGTGCTCTGCCTTTACGGTGAACTACTAGCAATTAAGCGTTAACGTTGATAGCCCTCAAATTCCTGAATCTGCGTATGTGTCTACGCAGTTGTTGTTGGTGTGTAATGGAAGACCGCATGAAGTAGGTGTTTTGTGTGCCGATTGCCTTTGTGTTTGTATTCATCCGCAATATCTGCATAAGTGATGGCTATCATTAAAGCATTTGCTGATTTCACTCAAGTTGATCGGGCTTTCTCTGATTTGTAATATTTTTTTCTTCTTTTCTCTATTATTTTTAGTTACACAACATGAAAAGGGTTAATCGTTTTCATGCCATTCGCAGTATGAGCAATTTACTCAATTGCAGTTTTTTTTTCTCTTCGCTTCAAAGAATTTCTAATACAGAGATGCTTAGATAGGTTCAATAGAAAAAAACTTTAAAGTAATGAGGGTTAGCATATCTTTTTCCATTTAACTTAAGTTCTAAGCTATATTTATAAAAAAACGGTAAAAAGGAGTTTTAACTTCTTAAATTAATAGGTATTTCTCCTTAGATAGTCTCAATCTAATCTCTGTCCATACTAGTATTTATAACTTTCTGAATAAAGTATCTACCGAAATCTATCCTTGAAACCTAGAGAGTACCTTAATATACGGTTGTTCACTCAGTCAAAATAGCTCACTGGATTCAATGGGTACTTCAATTCGGTTGCACATCAGATAATGCTCTACAGTTGATATAGTTAAGTCCGAGCCAAGATCGTATCGGTAGATCTCCTTATCATCGCTTAACAAATTATCCCTTCACCTAGCTTTTTTATATGTAATATACAGTAAATAGAAGAGATGAACCAGTCTTTAAGGATTTAGGAGTAGCTAAACCTAAGCCTTATTGTATTATCTCACCCAAACCACAATATTCTCTTGCATGAGACAGATTTCCCAGAATACGTATATCAGGTCGACACATGACATTTGAAAAGACAATATGTGGGGTCTCCGAAGTTGTTAGTTCACGATACCAGGTTTCAACAACAATGACGTTTTTACAATAGATGGGTCTGCATAACTGGAACAACAAAAACTCTTCTAATATTACTATCTTTGTCCCGGTTAATGGTTCAGTACATAGTACTCCTGAATGTTGTACTTTTGGCTATCGGGATAAGACTGATCTCAATTACTGTATCCCTTTCCTGTCTTACCAAAATTCTATCTGGTCTTGAAACCTTTCTAAATTTTTTTATTACCTGTTCCGGTTTTCCAACATCTTAAGTTCATCCCACTCAAGGTTTTCGGGGTCTCTTTTCCTTGCTAAATACATAAATCTTCCTCAGAGCTTTCATAGGTGCACATAACATCTGAAATCAAATCTGGCACGAGAGCTCTTGTGTTTCCATTATAGTAGGGGTTTACTATAGTTTCGTCCAGTAGTTTCTTATTTTTTCCTGAAAGTCACTAAGGTTTGTAATCTAGGTCCAGTAATCTAACTACGTGTTGTCAATTGAGTAATTTAGATGACCTTTGAGAGGCTCTGCTACCATGAACCGCCAAAAAACTTGTTCAAATACAATCACCCATTCCATATACCTACATTAATTTAATATCTTGAAAATTTTAATGATTTAATACTATCATTAATTTATCTGTTTAAAGTGTCCTTTTACTATTTTCACATAACATTTCCATTTATCGTTTCACAAGAAAACCATCACTTGCTTTTGATGAAATGTACTATTTGAACATATAAAGGTCATTTCACAGTTGGTGGAACTCTCCTTAGCAGTTAGTGGAAATTTCTGAAGCAGCATTATAGCGATTTTAGTGTTGATATTATTTTTACAGTTTTACACTAATACCAACAACATAACGTGCAGTGAGTTGTTTACGAAGTTTCCAAGCCATTAAGCGTGAAATCAGTTGTTCATTAACGCGGTTGGCTTCTTGGTCATTAAATGTATAGTTTCTTAAATAAGTTTTTATTGAATACTCCAGGATGTTGTCCTCTGATGATTGACATGAGTTTCTACTTATAACAGAACTGGAACATATACTTTACTAAGCATTTCGGCAAGACATTTCTAAAAATTTCAAGGAGAATTATATCTAAAGTATAGAGTCCCGTAAGTTCTAAGTCTGAATTTCTGAAAGGTTTCTGAATAGATACGCAGATTATCAAGATTGGGAATACACCGGTGCTGGTTCTGATCTCTCCAGCTCTGGCTTTATCTCATTTAAATGTAGTTTTACGAACTCATTCACAGCTCAGTATCATATTCCTTGCCAGTTGACATTCTCTAAACTGAAGTACGGTCATATGCGATATCTTTTTCAGAACCCTAGCTAGGAATGACCGTTCTGACTCAAGTTGTAGTTTGTTGTTATCTAGGAGGTCAATAGCCAATAGGTTATCCATATCCATACGAATAAGATTCTAACCGCAGTTTATTGTCAACTATTTTTAATAATGTAGTCCCAGGTTTTATGAGGAAGTCTGGTTTCTAAGCAAATTAAGATCCGTAAACTTGTTGCAAAGGGCGCTTCAATACAAACTTCCTTGGTCCTTGGTACGCACAATATATTTCATTAAAAATTAGTATTTTTTACCTATGATGAGAGGATTTGCGAATCCACGCAACTGCAAAGTTCTTCTGGTCTATAACTTATAGGACAGTGTTCGAAAATGATGATGATGTTCGAAGAGATGTTCCTACATCTTAATTACGTATGTTCAAAGATATTCACCAGGTTTTAGTTAGTGTGTCTAGAGGTCTCCAAAGGCCTATTTGTTATACTCTCGCAACAAAAGTTGTTAAGAGAGTATTATAGTTTTGTCCACATAACGGTTGTTTGTAAGTCCTAAAACTAAACGAGTTAGATATAAGGTTATATATACCAAAGTGATCAAGGTGACGAGTAAAGTTCAAATCCGAAAGTCTGCCTGCCGTCCGTCCGTGCGAGCTGTAACTGGAATGTCGAAAACCGAAAACACTTAAAGTGCTATAACTAAGCTATAACTAAAGCTATGGAAGTAAAGCGTGACCTGCCCCCCCCCCTACTCAGTTTTTTGTACATATCTCGCAAACTTATTTTAGGTACTACCTTATACAGTCCAAAAATTAAAGAAATCGGATAATAACCACGACCACCTCCCATACAAAGGTTAAGTTGAATATTACTAAAAGTGCGTTAACTCACTAACGAAACATGTAAGAAACACTAAGTTTTACATAACAAATGGCAGATGGAAGCTGCACTCAGATTTTTTTTTACAAAAGGGAAAATTGGCGTGGCATTGCCCAATTATGGGTCAAAAACCATATCTCAGGAACTACTCGACAGATTTCAATGAAATTCGGAATTAATATTTTCTTGACACCCTGCTGATACGTGTGGAAAATGGATGAAATCGGTTCACAACTACGACAACTTCTCATATAACACAATTTTGAATTCCATCTGAATCCTTCACTTTATAAGATATACATAAGGAACCAATGAAAATAGCGAAATACAAGTTTACATAAATACTGTATATGATCTGTGGCATCACTTGTGAAAAATTTGTCGAAATCGGACTATAACTTTTTAAGGTCCCGGATAACGAATTTGAAGAACTCAGTGCCTTATGGTAATTTTTCACCGAAAATATTGGTAATTTTCTCAGATATCTTAATTTAATTCAGAGGAAATCTTGTTCTTCTAATAGTGTGTCTCTGTCAGAAATGGTTAAAATCAGGTCATAACTCCCCCTAGCTCTCATATAGCTAATTATAGGATTTTCAAAAATACAATGGGCTTAGTAGCTTAGAAATCGGCTAATATATGAAATTTCTTAGCCAAATTAAATGAGCATATAATCTTAGATATAATGTATGTTGGTGATGAAAATGAGTTTAATCGTCTCAGGAATTACCTCAGCCTATATACCATATATGATTATTTTCGTTTTTCTATTGGACTTTATACCGAATATATGGGTCAAATTGTGTGTTATCTTGATAAAAATATAGCAATAAATTGCCAGAGTATAAAATGTTCGGTTGCACCCGAACTTAGCCTTTCCTTACTTGTTTTTAATTGTATTTATCTTACTATAACTTTTTAATTGCGGTAATCTATTGAGTATAAAGTTAATTATCTAAAGTTAAATCTTCCAGGCTATCAATTAACGCCAAAACAGCACTACAACGCTTCATTAAGGTTTCTTCCACTTCCTATTAACTAACCTTAGAGCGCAAAAAACTAACCTTATTAACTAACCTTAGAGCGTCAAATTTGTGCTAACTGAAAACCACAATACCATTATAAAACAAGTAAGGAAAGGCTAAGTTCGGGTGCAACCGAACATTTTATACTCTCGCAATTTATTGAAGAAATTTAACCAATATGCGAAATAAAGCTCACCGTATTTTTGAAAAACCTATAATTAGGTATATGGAAATGTTATGACCCGATTTTAATAATTTTTGGAACAGGGACACACTATTAGAAGAAAACAATTTCCTCTGAATTAAATTGAGATATCTGAGAGATTTACCCATATTTTCGGTTAAAATTTATCCTTAGGCGCTGAGTTCAACATGTTCGATATCTGGGGCCTTGAAAAGTTATGGTCCGTTTTCGACAATTTTTTCACAAGTGAAGCCAGAGATGATATGCACTAATTGTGTAAAGTTTTATTCCGTTATCTTCATTGGTTCCTTATGTTTACATCATAAAGTGAAGGAATAAGATGGATTTCAAAATTGAGTTACATGGGAAGTTGTCGTTGTTGTGAACCGATTTCATCTATTTTCCACACGTGTCATCAGGGTGTCAAGAAAATATTATATACCGAATTTGGTTTTTGACCCATAAGTGGGCGATGCCACGCCCATTTTCCATTTTGTAAAAAAATCTGAGTACAGCTCCCTTCTGCTATTTCTTCTGCAAAATTTAGTGTTTCTGACGTTTTTCGTTAGTTAGTTAACCCACTTTTAGTAATTTTCAACCTAACCTTTGTATGGGAGGTGGGCGTGGTTATTATCCGATTTCAACTAACTGTGGTGGGGTATGTAAGAGAACCGACTGCAGAAAGTTTGGTTTACATAGCTTTATTAGTTTGCGAGTTAAATACAAATAACCGATTTGTGGGCGGGGCCACGCCCACTTCCCCAAAAAAATTACATCCAAATATGCCCCCTCCTAGTGCGATCCTTTATTCCAAATTTTACTTTTATATCTTCATTTATGGCTTAGTTATGACACTTTATGTGTTTTTGGTTTTCGCCATTTTATGGGCGTGGCAATGGTCCGATTCCGCCCATTTTCGAAGTTGATCTTCTTATGGTGCCAAGGAATATTTGTGCCAAGTTTCGTCAAGATATCTTAATTTTTACTCAAGTTACAGCTTGCACAGACGGACAGACGGACAGACGGACGGACGGACAGACGGACAGACGGACGGACGGACAGACATCCGGATTTCAAATCTACTCGTCACCCTGATCACTTTGGTATATATGACTCTATATTTAACTCATTTAGTTTTAGGTGTTACAAACAACCGTTAGGTGAACAAAACTATAATACTCTCTAGCAACTTTGTTGTTGCGAGAGTATAATTACTGTGGTATGACAGGGCGTTTCAGCGTTTTAGTTGATTTTTGAGACTGTAGTTTACCTCAAGCGACAATTATATGAGTGATAATGTGAATTCATGTAAAAAATATTTTTTCAAGAATATAACTGACCTTTTCACATATACTTACACACAGTTGCTCCCATACAAACACACATACACCCATGTAAGCGCATGTATTACATCCCATATCATTCAAATTCAACGAAATTACTGCGCATTTTACGCTTAATGGAAATCCTCACAGGCGCTTAACACTCGAAATGCACATAAAACTACAATAACAACAACCACAATTCATCTTTAATGAAAAAACTTCAGTCTGCAATAAGTTTGAAAGGCCATAGCCGGTTTGGCTGCCCATGAAGTGGGCTTGAAATGCAATTTGAGGCAAAGATATTTGTAGTTATTGTGATGAAAAGTGGAGAAAAGGGAAAAAAGTTGTTGGAAAGTTCATAGGTTCATATGTATGCCAGTATGCGTATGAATAGTCGGGAAAATGGAATATGCCATTATGGAGGCGTGAATGTCTGAATTTGAAAAAAGAGATTGCAAGTATTGCCTTAGAAACAAAACAAAGCAAAAAGGAAAACAGTGATATTGAGGAAGGTTACGTATACGCCATGTATTCACACATGAATGTGTTAGCATAAAAATTACTAATATACATAAAATAAAATAAAATAAAATAAAATAAAATAAAATAAAATAAAATAAAATAAAATAAAATAAAATAAAATAAAATAAAATAAAATAAAATAAAATAAAATAAAATAAAATAAAATAAAATAAAATAAAATAAAATAAAATAAAATAAAATAAAATAAAATTAAATTAAATAAACTTCAAATTTATTTCAAAAACATCAAAATAAATTACGTATATGACTGTCTTATATCAATCAACTCAACTAAAGCCACTCTATAATAGTATACCTTAGGCTATACGCTTTAATTTTTATCATATATTTACTTCAGACCTGCAATAAAAACAACCTAATTGCTTTATTTTGAAGCGCACTATTGTTATTACGGCATTCTTCCATTGTGGGTGGTAATAGTTACACCTTTATAGGGTAAATAATGCGTACACATGCATTTATATACATATGTATATATATATGTATATGAGGTGCCTTGAGTATTAAATTTTAAATGACCGCTGGGAAAAGGTTGAATTATTTCAGTTTTAATGTACGTTTATAAACATTAGGCTAACAGACTAACATTTGTTTATGTTAAGTTAGTATGCACTTGTATGAGTTTTTCAATTATGTTTGTATATACATTTGTGTGCATATGATTTTCTTACAGTTGTTCAAATGACTGTAATATTTGGTTCGACTTGACAGACTTGATGAGTATTCACACTACTTAATACGAGAAAAAATATAAAAATATAGTGGAGATACATACATATGTATATGTATATGTCTATATAGAGCACGGACGAAGGCGCGAAGAGCTACTATGTTTCGAGTGGAGTACCGCAAGGATCGGTTTTAGGCCCCCTTTTATGGAATCTAATGTATGATGGGGTGCTGAAAATACAACAACCAAAAACTGTGAAATAAATCGCATATGCCGACGACCTTATAGTAGTAGCACTGGCTAAGCACATAGCTGACCTCCGCATCAAATGCAATGAATGTATAAATGGTCTACGACAATGGTTCTCTTCCATGAGTTTGCAACTGGCTGAGCACAAAACAAAAGTATTGCTCATAAGCACCAGAAAAATTGAAGAAAGAATAACCCTAACTATAGGGGATTGTGAGATTACCTCACTTTTTGAGCCGAATTCTCGACATTTGCGGGAAATTTTGCTTAATTGCAAAAAAAGTGCGGCTGAGGCTCATCGACATTTGTAACATCGACATTTGTAACCGTTTTTATACAAAAAAAAAAAAACACTTAAATTTACAAAAAACACTGCGGAAGCAAAGTTGTAGACCTAATATAATATTAGGAATCGTAGATAGAGTTCAAAACCACAAAAATGGTTGTATAAAATGAAATATGGTAAATTTCAAACAATTTTGATTCAAACAAATATTATTGGAAAGAAAAAATAATTTTTCAAACCACAAACAAGATTAAGCACTTCTAAGTCCAATTATGTCTGTCATATTAAGCGTAAACAACACAAAGCATATTGCTATTATATTCATTTTACTTTAATTCCTGTAACCAATATATATTGAAATAGACAAATGCAAACACACACACTTCAGCTAAAACCAACTCAAACGCACAACAACAAAATTGGCAATTTTCACTTAATCCCTGTGTATAACATTTCAATTATACAAAAATACTTAAACATTAACAATACCTTAAATTGAATTTCAAATAGTTAAGCCTAATTTATTGGCAAACTGAATTAGTATTAAATTAAGTGTCGTTACAGGTCGAGCAAAAAGCATTCATTATATGTGCTATAAAGGATATTGAGATACTTAAAGTGAAATGAACTGGAAATTAGTCACGTTTAAGCTTATTCAACTCATAAATTTATAATAAGATGAGAAGGAAATGGAAAGTATGATAAAGTGTGAGGATTCTCTCATGAGAAGTCAATTATGGAAACTGTTTTCACAATTTAATTGACTTGAATAGAGAAACAAGTCCGATTGCTTCGAAAGACTTAAACTCCGCAGTAAAATTTCTAGAAACGAACAAGTCGAAAACCCACATATGTTTTTCGGAAATCATAAATATTTTAGGATTACTTCATCCAGCTTTTTCACTGTGGTTGACTTGATTTTTAATGACTGTGGACCTAGCCAATACTCTTAAAGACTAAAAATCGACTGATATTGTGGTATTAATGATTCAGTACGAAACATTTGGCTCTAAGGATTATCTAAAAATTATCTCTGGAATTTTTTAAAGATTCAATGATGTTTTGTGTAACCATTGAATAAATACCAAACTTTTACCCAATTTATGCATGAGCATTTTCCAAACCCAAATTTGATAGGTTTGGAGTGGATTCGAATGAAGAGATATTAACTTATTAGTCAACTTTTGTTTAGATTTTGTCTCTACCAGTTTTTCCTGGAACCCAATCTGCATGAAACAAAAGTATAACATTTGACAATGAAGCATACTTTTAGGGTCCTGAGAAAAAATTTAGCTTTGAAGTAAGAAATTGTAAGAAAATTTATTTTTTCTGAAAACCAACTAAGAACATTCAAAATATCCATATATTCTCGATTGAATTTAAATTTAAATGTTCATGCTTCATTTTACTTTTACAATCCCCACCCAGCTGCAGTTAATTTGATTAGATTTCCAGCAGAACTAGTGCGCCCATAATTTGCAATGCAATTAAGGATGGTAAGCAATTTGCACAGTTGTATCAACTATTCAAGTGAGAAAAAGTGAGAATAGAAAATTGCCCTTAAGTTGTGTGCGAAAGTGTGGAAAATGTGGGCTATACAATTAAAAAGGTGAATAATTAATATTAATCAAAGCCGCTCCACAGCAACCAAAAAATATAGAGCAAATATGCTTGGAAGTAAGTTTACCAATGGAAAGTGCTCGCTCACTACACCTTACTGCGCCGCACATTCATTCCTACATACCAGAAGCTTTGATCAATCACTGCTTTTATTTATTTAACTCGGCGCTTTAAAATATAAATTTATGGAGTTTTCCTATCAGATTTGGCTTTAAATCGCATTAATCGCGGCACGTCGAAAGCGGAGCGCTGAAAAATACACCAACATCACTGCGTTTTTGTTGTTGAATATCATGAATAGTAAATCAGCTCATTTTTACATCAAAGGTTGCTTCAGCTTGAGTGATTTATTCACATTTTTTTATTGGTCTTATTGCAACTCACACCATTTTACCGAATGATTAAATGCCTATCTACCTGAGTGGTTGTCGATTAAGCTTGTATTAGTGTGTGTAGTTGTAACTTCTGGAAGCTTGTACCCTAAAAATAAGTGCTTTAGTATCAATAATTCATTGCCAGATTTGGGGTTACGTTCTTTAACGGTTCAGCGCTTCTTAAGTGGTAGGGAATCTTATTGCTTTAATTGCTTAAACAAGGAGAGTTTTTTCAGATAAAATAAATTTATTTTGTATCTGATTTGAAATATTTAAAGGCGGCCTTGAAGGTTTTTTATCGATAATTTTCTCTTAAAATTTTTGTATTTCTATTTTAAGATTTCCTCTTTCTCTAATGTCCAATAGAAATATATGCTATGAAAGCTTTATATCAACTATTAATATTATTGTAATACATTATATCACTTCCAAACCCAATTTTTTTCAATATCAACGAAAATGACTGCATATCATCAGGCGTAATCTGGCCTACCTTTAGGCGAAAAGGAAAATTAATGCATGCTTTGATGCGTAATGTTAAATAGTTCATTTGGCCTACCATTAGGCTTACAAAACACGTTTTCTCAAATGGAAAGTTGCACAATTGGAAAATGAAAGAGACGAGAGAGAGAGAGAGAGATGGAATATCCATGTAATGGTTTTTTCTAGCATTTTCAATTTTAATCCCTTTTAGTAATAAAAATTTATAATTTAGATTTTTAGCGGTGATTTTATTCGTTTAATCTTTCAAAAATTTCACCGATACTCAAACCGCTTACCTTTGAAAATCTCAACTCATTCTAATACAACACACTGCCGTTTAACCACCACTTAATAGACGACGCAGTATGGCATGCCTTCTTTCGAGCTTTCGCATGTCCTTAAAAAATCTGGTCCCACCACTCACTCATAAACAATTAAATCCCCCTGGCACCCAAACTTCATACAAAAAGAACTTTTGCGAATTCTTCCGAGTCTGAAATGTGTCACCTTAAACAACAAAAGTTTAATTTCATAGACAAACAGATAACAAAAGCGTTTGTATGCTACACACCTGTGAGATGTTTATGATAATAACTTTGTGTGCAACCATAGCTAACGAGGGAGTATTGGTATAAGGTATAAAAGTGGTTGATTTGAATTGCAGGAAAAGCGTATTTTAGGCTTTAAGATTACATTACCCTACTCATTGCCTAGTGCTACTTGTAATATTTATTATTCCAACATTTTTTTTTAATTCATTACATTTCTTCTACCCACTATCATTTTCCATTTCCTCATATATGTACTTCTTCACCTTTCATTTATCTTCTATTACCAAGTAAAATTTCCACTACTTACTTGGCTTCCACATTGCATTTTGACGGCGTATTTTGCACCTGGTGTTCTTGCCACAGGGCCAAACACAACAATTATCATAGCTATTAATAATAAATAATACACCCAAACGATTACCCTGCTCCCGCCCAACCGACGCGTGGGGCGCAGTCCGCATACGAACGGAATTTGCCGAGTCTAGAAAGGCAAGAGATTTTTAAGCGTCCAGTTCTGAAACTGCTCAACCACAGAAAGAAACATTTCAACAACTGAGATTTAAAAATTTATAAAAACAAAAAGTTACAAATTTCTGAATATTACTTATTAAGAGAAGACAAAATAGTTTTTTTGATGCTAAATGGAACAAATGATGGACAACAGATGGAACAAATGAGCTGGAATGAGAATTAAAAGCCTGACATATTCGGCGAAATGGTTCGTTTAACTCAAAATTTGTTCTAGAAGATTTTAGAAGTAATGGTCTAAACTGCCTAGTTGAACGCAATGGGACATTAAACTTAATATCAGACAATAGGAATGAACTACAAACTAAACCATTCAGAAATTTTACTAGCAATATTATACCTAGCATTTCTCTGTGACTAGTGAGTGTGGGAAGATTTATAAGTTTTAAACGACTAGTATACGGGGGAAGATTCAATCTTGAATCCCAATGTAAGTGGCCTAAAGCAAAAAGTAAAAATTGTTTTTTTACGGACTCAAGCTTATCAGAATGGGATTGATAGCTAGGATTCCATACCACAGAACCATACTCCAATATAGGCCTTACCAATGTTGTAAAAAGAATTTTAGTAATATACGGATCACTAAATTCTTTAGACCAACGTTTAACAAAGCTAAGAGCAGCAAAGCTAAAAACTTGCTTTAAACTGAAGTTATTTATTACATAGGGAGAAAGATCAACAGTTCTACGGGAAAATCACATCGTTTTACATTTTTTAAACATTATATTAGAGGTATGGGGCTAGATCAACTTTTAGACCCATTTTATCTAAATATCTAAAGGTCATATTTCCACTTAAATTTATTAAGATAACTCACAATTAGACCGAAATTTCCATCACAAATTCCTCTAGAATAACAAATATATTAAATATAGTTTTTGGGGCTATGATAATTCTTAGACCCATTCCAATTATTTTCGCTACAAAGCTCCGTTATATCCATGTTTATCCGTTCTTTTAATTTTGTTATGATATCTCACATAGTTACCGATATATGCGGTATAAAGCTCATCATATATTTTAAAAATCGTATATTAAGTATACGAGAGATCACTATTATAAAAAAATATTCTCTCTGACCTTTTATAAAATATCTGAGAGATTTACCGATATTTTTGGTAAAAAATTATCTATTGGCACTGAGGTCTTCATGTTCGATATCTCGGAATGTTATAGTCCGATTTCGACAAAAGACTAAAAAAATTAAAGACAGATATGTGGAACACTTTCGGATTCGTTCAAGAAGATCGGAATTAGTGAAAATATACCACTAGAGGGGAATCTCTTAGCAACTGAAGTGGCTTAAAATTTAAATATGATCGTGGATAATGTGAAACGCAAGTGCCCTTCCCTCACTGACAAGTTCCACTACTTCACTGAGATGTACAACTATCAAGTGACAGTCAATCTCGATAGTCGCTTGTGATGAAATAGGTGAGAGCGTGGCAGAATATCACCTATATGTGTATCACCATATGTACGACGCACCTGCAAACGCAGGGTGAAACCAAGCAATGCGAAAGCACGCGCAAAATCGGACCACTGCCACGCCCACAAATTGGCGAAAACCGAAAACACATAAAGTGTCATAACTAAGCCATAAATAAAGTTATAAAAGTAAAATTTGGTATGAAGGGGCATATGTGGATGTAACTTTTTTAGGGAGGTGGGCGTGGCCCCGCCCCCTACTAAGTTTTTTGTTTATATCTCGCAAACTACTTAAGCTATATCAAGGAAACTTTCTGGAGTCGTTTCTTTTAGGTACTACCTTATACAGTCCAAAAATGGAGAAAATCGGATTATAACCACGCCTACCTCCCATACAAAGGTTATGTTGGAAACTACTAAAAGTGGGTTAACTCACTAACGAAAAACGCCAGAAACACTAAATTTCACATAAGACATGGCAGATGGAAGCTGCACTCAGATTTTTTTACAAAATGGAAAATGGAGAATATCGCCCACTTATGGGTCAAAAACCATATCTCAGCAACTACTCGACAGATTTCAATGAAACTTGGTTTGTAATTTTTCAAATCTCCAAATTAAAATCCTGTTCTGATTTCATTAACTGATTCTCGCATCCTTATGACAAATTTCAATGCTCTGACCTAATTGTAGGCAAGGATTCACTGTCAGTAAAAATGTTGCATACATTTGGGATGATTTGAAATTAGTGAAATAGTGAAACAACCACTGGAAGGATAGAAGGCTGAATTCTAAGTTGCAATTTCAATATCCATATAATACAGATCTATGTGAGAAATCAAATAACATTTATGGTCATTTTATTTATTTAATCAAGGTTTTCTTCCGCTCAAAATCATTTTCTCTTAGTTGTATAATTGTTGAATTATTATTAATCTAACAAAGAATAAATGAAATGTACCATTAAATATATATAATATGTCTGTTCCAGTATATTCTAAACACGCTAAACTTTCAACTTCACTGGTGTCCATGGCGTATGATGAACATTTTGTGATTTTGTATTTATTAGAATTTTCATTACTTCATATCATTTTAATTCAGAAATTGAAATTTCTAACATAACTATTTTATAGCCGTTATATTAACTCCACTCACCATATAAAATCCTTGCAATGCGAACAAAATGTTGGATGCTTGAAGAAGCGCGGTATAAAGCAATGATCTTTAACAGCGAAGATATTCTTCTTCTTTAGCGCTCCTTTACGTAGGCGTGACTTCATTTTATTCTCACTGTCGCCAGCCTCATCCTGCATCCTGATCGCCGTTGTTGTCGTGCGTTTCAGACATTTTGAAGGAGAGTTTGCTGCTTTGCTATTGATATTCACTAACTATATTTTTATTTGTTGTTGTTGAAGTTGAGTTAAGCGAATATAAAGTTTATATTTAGAGTAATTTTGATATTAATTATTATACATCAATACGCTTTTTTGTATCTGTGAGTGATGAAATTTTCTATTTTAGAGTTGAGTTTTGGTGGATGTGAAATTAATTTTATTATTTTATATTTTTATCGTTTTATCATATATTATTTCTACACTACACTATATACACTACACTACATATATATATTTTATACTACACTATATATATTTTTTGTTTGCAAACATGTAGAATTGTTTTGGCTTATTTAATTACGATGTTTTTTTTTGCTCGAAAGAATTTCTATTTAAACATTATCAGTTTCTCTCATTTAGGCAACGTTATTTTAATTAATTTTTAACCAAATATTTTACACAATTTTTTTCCAACTACTAATTTATTGCTTGTTTTTTGTTGTTATTCTTTATGTGTATATAATAATCTATAACAGTTTTTCCACATAAAATCCATCAGTGACCCTCACTTGCATTTATTTTCCGCTGATTTTTTTATTCTCTGCCGTGCATTTTTTTAATTCGCAAGTTTTTCCATTTTCATCGCTCTTGTATTTATTTAAAAATTTCACTCCACTTATGCACAAAAAAATTTGAATTTATGATTTTGACGTATATTATTATTTATGAGATGAGATTTTAGAATTTTTTTTATTAATTTGTAATGAAATTTATATTCAATGTTTTTTTTTATTTTTTGTTAAAATATTTTTATTTTTCCACTTTCACTTTTCAAGTTTTTTTTCACAATTTATGTTTTTGTTAAAATTATGCCAGTATACACGATAAATATATATGCATATTTTGATTAATTTTGTTGTATTTATTTACGAACTACGATGATATTGCACACCTGTAAGTTTGGAATTTTTAGTGCGAATTTCTCATTTTATTCTGTTTTCGGATTTCATCAAATGGCGCTTTTTATTTTTTGCAATTTTTCCATATACTTGACAGATGTTGGCGCTTTGAAATATTTTTTCCTGAAATAAAAACAAAAATTTTCTAGGTCAATTTAACGGCAGAAAGAAGTGAAGTGTTCAAAAAAGTATATAAAAAGGGAATTATAAAAAAATTAATGAATTCTTATTTGAAACAATATTTTTTAATTTTTGTTTTTTAGTTTAAAAATACATTTTCTCATCAAATATTTTTAGTTTTTAGTTTTTCCTTAGAAAATATTTTCTTTTATAATTTCTGAGTTTTTTTAATTTAAAAACGCAAAAAAATACTAAAGATAGTTTTATAAAATTATCATGCTATTTTATAATTTTAAATAATTTTTTTAATTTTTTTGTTGTCCAATATTTTAAATATTTTTTGATATTTTTATATATATATTTTTGTAATATTTTTATATTATATGCGGACAATAATTCCTGTTGTTATGAAAACATTTCCCAGTTAATTGATATCATATTGTATTATACTTTCCATTTCGAAAAAAAAATTTAGAAGTTCTTTTCCTCAAAATTTCCTGGAACGATTTTTTCAAAAATTTATATATTATATATTATTCATATAATTTTATATTTGATGGAAATGTCACTAAAATTTTCATTGCATTCACTAATATTCATTCATATAATAGACTTTGGACAACGCGAACCAAACATATGTATAATATGGAAACACAGCTGGTTGTCTCCAGCAAACCGACTATCAACAAGTTACGTATACGCACCGACTGCCGGGACATCCCACTTTCACTCCACACAGCTGTTCAAAAGCTCGCATGCAAATAGTACTCTATGGACATGAGTGCGCTAGCACAAATATTAGCGACAGTTGAGTGACATAAGAAGCGCAAAGTGTGGACAAAATTGCAAAAGCTGCTACAACAACAACAACAATAAAGTGAAGTCATAAAAAAAGAGAGTATGATTGGTGTAACCCCGGAACGACTACACGAACTCAACTTGTGTGTAGTCAACGCAACGGCTATCGATATTGTTTACAGTTATGTGCGTGAGACTCGTAACAATGTTGCGTTGGCGCTTTTATTGGCAAGTGAGTATGTGTGTTAGAATTTTGTAAGTGTTGATATGTTGACGTTTGCGACAGCAGCGCTGATGAGTGTCGCCGCTGCACGCGTCTCTTTACATGTCTTTTGTATAGTAGGTGTTGCTGTTGTTTTTTATTATTATTTTGTTTGCTTTTATTCGCTTATAATTAATTGATTTTTGTTTGTTTGTGGGTACATAGTGATAAGCATATAAGGTGTACTGTTTATAGTGTTGAAATGTGGTTGAAAGAAGAATGCGATTAAGCGGAAGAAGGGAGGCGAGTTTTGAAATTAAGGGTTAAATTTGGATGTATTGCACGAGGTGTGTTCTTATAAATTAGATTGGAGTGGATTGAAAAAGAACCAAATGGACAAGAGGAGGCATTTACGTCTTTTTTGAATTTCCATCAATATGTCAACAAGTTATCAAACAAACCGATGGATATTTTGCCAAAATCACAAAGTTAAAGCCATTCCCTTTTTTATTTTATTTTATTTTATTTTATTTTATTTTATTTTATTTTATTTTATTTTATTTTATTTTATTTTATTTTATTTTATTTTATTTTATTTTATTTTATTTTATTTTATTTTATTTTATTTTATTTTATTTTATTTTATTTTATTTTATTTTATTTTATTTTATTTTATTTTATTTTATTTTATTTTATTTTATTTTATTTTATTTTATTTTATTATATTTTATATTATTTTATTTTATTTTATATTATTTTATTTTAAAGACATATTTTTTGGCGCACTACGCAATCATTGACCGCCGCGTTCAGATCAGCACACGTCCGCTGCGCTCAACAACCCGAGACTTTGTGAAAATTGCCAAAACAGTTGCGGCTGACGAGAGTCCAGCGTTGACGGTGAGCGCCATCTTTGCTGCCGATGTCCAAATGCTTGCTCGCAGTAGCTGTATGTGTGTGTGTGCGCATGGTGAGTTTCTCAGTTGAGCAACTACTGTGCTGTGTGTTTATGCTCTGACATGCCATGCTCTTGCTTCACTTAACATTGCGATTTTTTTGGAAAAAAATAAAATAAATAAGGCGAAACAATTGGAGCAATGTTCACTGCTCTGTAGTGTGGAAGCGCTGTTCCATCTGTCTTGGTCACCACATTTTAATCTCTCTTACTTTTAAGAGTTCTTAGCTATCGCTCGTGCAACACTTGTGGAATGCGGACTCTTAAATGTTTTGACTGCTAATTTCTCTTCATATTATTAACAAAATTGCTAAATAAAGGTTGCTTAGTAGTGTCTAAAAATTCAACGATATTATGGTTAAGCATCTATTTTATGAAGAAGCGGTTGTAGGGGAGCTATAGCTACTAGTTTTCTGATCTAAATTACTTTCATGAATCACACTTTGTTTATTATAGGAAATCCTAGAAGACATAAATATTACACAGTTTTGTAACTATTTAATGGGGCGAGCTATAGCTAATGTAGTACATCTGGAGGATCGGTTGTTCGAGACTTTACAGCATTCATAATAATTTCGAAGTTATTATTAATTTTTAGTTTAAGATAGAAAATATTTTATAGAATTTCTTTATTCTCTTTGATTAATTACTTTAATAAAATTTAATTAGATTAACAATTTAATTATTAGGGTCATTTTTTGGGACATTTACCAGGAAATTTTTGTAACCGTTTTTATACAAAAAAGTTTTAAATTTACAAAAAAAAACGGCGGAAGCAAAGTTGTAGACCTATAACCTAATAAAATAAAATTATTAATACGAATTATTTTTGATAGTATTTTGAATTAAAAATAGTAATATAATAAAAAAAAATTATAAAAAATAAGTGAAAATAATTCAGTAAAAAATATATATAATTTTTTTCATTTAATAAAAAAAGATTTATGGAATATTGAATTTTATAAAAAAAAAAATATTTATACATCTCTGTTCAAAATTAATTTTTTGCATATCATTTTCAAATAACAAAATATATATTTTAAAAACCTCTCTCTGTTGATAATCTTGCTCAAATTAAGAGAGCTGCCTTAAGCAATTATTAAAAACTCTACTCTTGAATACCAACTACTCACCATACTCGCTCAATGTATCGGTGCTCACTATTTAACTATCTAGGGGTTGTATGCGCCACAACCTCGGCTAAATATGTATTGGAATTAAGTTTATAGCTTTTGCTAAGAGCTTCGATTTATGTCTCATGAGTCTCTTTTCCACCCTCTCACACCTTCGCTCTCGCTCTTTGTGAATAAAGCACGAGTGCTAAACTCACCACAGCGCCTTGTTTGCGACACGCTAGTAACCTATTAACATTCGCCAATAAATATGCAAGTGGAGTGTTTGTATGTGTTGTTGTTTGAGTATATACATATTAACTATTTGTATGTGTATGTGTGTTATTGTATAAGTATTGTATTGCTGTTAAGCCCTGAGTCAATGGCCTTCTTCAGTGCTGTTATTGTATATTACCATTGTATGTGTGGACTAACTGCCCTGCTAGAATATGCATTTTAAGGTCATTGAAATGTTGCTGCCATATTTTATTTTTCTGTCTTTTATTTTTTTACACTTGTGGTAAACATTTTTTCCGCTCTACCATTTCAACTGCTTTCTTTCTGTTCCTATTGAGCTCGCTGTGTGCTAGCATTTATTTCCTTCTAGTGTTTACTTTTGTTTGTGGTTGCAACAACTAGTTGTAGTTCTTTTAGTTTATTTGCTGCAGCATCATTCATTCATGCCGTCGTTTATCAAGTCAAGGCTTTGAGTGCTAGTTGGTGCTGGGTAGTTTGAAGGCTGCAAGTTAGATAAATGCACATGAAACCAATAGAAAAACGTATATATTTACTTACATACATCTATCTAGGTAATGGTACACCAGCACTTCGTCTTTGAATGTTGGAAATGTGTCTAACAGCCGGTTTCACGAAATTTTTTAATTGAAAATTAAGTTCCATTTAATTTTAATTTTAATTTTTATTTAACTTTGCACTTAAGTTTCCTGCGTTTCACCATTATTGACATTTGGCATCCAAAAAATTAAAATGCAGGGATGTTAGTAAGGATAACAGCTGATTTATATAAACAAATAAATTGTATTTCTTTGTCAAAATGGTAAACAAATGGGAATTCAGCTGATAGAAAAGCGTAACCATGGTTACATATGACAGTATTTAAATAATATTTAAATGGCAAAGCGTGACCATTTAAATAAAAATTAAGTCAAATGGTGAAACTGAAATTAATTATTTTTCACTTAAATTTGTTTCGTGAAACCGGCTGTAAGTGTGGGATTTCTAAGTCAAAACAGATATGACAAACTATTTAGTCGATTATGTTAAATATTTCTTTGTTGTTATAATATAATGTTATATGTCAAAGAAGGTATTTGAATTGAAATCGTTTTGACATCGGAAAATAATGATATATAATGGAGGTTAAGCCCCTGATTAATGATCCACAAACACAGCATGGATTCATGAAAATGATTGTCAATTTGTAATCGTTAATTTCATAGGTAATTAATCATTATCGATCACGGGCTAAAAACAAAACACAAGGAAAATTGATACGAAACTTTCTTTGACTCTAAAGTTATCAGTGCCTCTCAAATCCTGTAAAATTTATCAAAGCAGACTTAGAAAGTGTCCGGGAAAATTTAATGGGCAATACTTTCCGAACCAAGAATAAAGTTGCATGAAAATCTGACTGAAGGGAGCGACGGTTACCTTTATAAACAATACATTTTAGTCTGGGAGACATAGATACTCCCCCATATCAGCTATCTGTGCTGGGAATTGAATATAATAACGCCTTCCGGATAGGCCGAGATTGCAGGAGTAAGAACCGCTTAGTTAATTATTTGAATTACTTTCTCTGGGGATAACTCCGATTATTTATTTTCGATTACTAGAAAACTACCAAAGTATCTTTCAAGTTAGAATGCCTTAAAAGGGATTGATTCCACATAATTTAATTCTGGATGATTCCGTAATTTGAACTAATTTTGAAATTTCGCTGCTCCTCAAATCAAAGATATGACTATAGAATTATTTAAAGTGATTTATTAATTCTCATTATGAGTTGCCAATATCAACTCTATCACATTAATCCACAGATAGAAATAACTGGTCCATTTTAACAATTAAGTCAGTACAGTCTCTTCAAATTATAGTCACTAGTTCATTCATAGTGGGCGTCATCAAATATAGGGGGGCTTATGGGACGACTTTTTGGTTTGTTGGTTATTGGGAAGTAGAGTTCAGACTCATAACCGTAGAAGAGTAAAACGCGATTCCAACGTATAATATATGAAATCCACTTTTTCGCCTACATTAAATTCGTTTCATGTACATGCGACATCGCTCAATTAATCAATATTTTACTGCCAAAATTCAATTCTGATATTGCATTATTGCGATTGCGCACTGCAAGTAAACACGAATTGCATGCAAGCCAAGCAAGAGCCGACTTATTTAGCAGCCGCTAAATCGTTGACTAGCACTCACCACGTTTTTGTGTTGATTCATTTGTTTTGGCCTACCAGTCAGCATCTTATGAAAAATTTCGCATTCGCAGACGCTGAAGATCTCGATGTCGTTGGTCATTTAGCAATGCGTCGCAAACACACACACGCACTTCACATTATGAGCCGTTTAATGAGCTGCTGGCGGTCCCCAAGCAATCGGCGTATTTTTTTGCCGTTAAACAGTTGCCAAGTGTCTCATAAACCTACTTATCCACAAGTTGTGCCACTTCTTGACCACTTTAACAACAGCAATAGCAACAACAGCAATAAAGCGTATATGCTTGACCGATGTTGTTTTGCGTCTCATTTAGCGGCTTATAAACGGCGACGGCTGCCTGGCTTCAAACTTTTGGCGCAGTCAGCTGTGTGGCTTGAACTTAAACATATTTTTTGTTAATTTTTCTTAATTTTTATTTTTTGTTTTAAATTTTTTTTAATGCCGTCTGATTACATAAGTTCTTTATTGTTGTTCTCTATGTAAGAAACATTTTTTGTGAACCAATTTGTCTCACTGAAAATGTTTGATTCGTATGCGTTTTTTATAATTTTTTTTTTCGCCAACAATAACAATAAGGTACATTCATATTTGGCTGTGGATTTGTGTTGTTATTAATGTCGAACATAGGCTACATTAATTTTAGACTTGTTTGGGCTGCGGTTGGTGTTTTTTTTTTTTTGCTTTACTGTTTTGATTGTTATTTTCGTTGTTTTACTGTGATTTGCGGCTTATTGACCATTTAAAGGCATAAATTAGTGTTTTTGCGTTTTTCATGTGAATTGGAATGAGAAATTAAGGAAAAAAATTAAAAAAAAGCAAAATTGAGTTTTTTAAGTCATTGTGGTTCATGTTCGAAAAATTCGAAATCGAAAATAAATAAAAAATGAAATAAAAAATTCGAAATCGAATATTAATTTTAAAAGTAATAACTGAGTGGTTGGAGCTCATGTTCGAAAATTCAAAATCGAGAAAAAATTTAAAAAACCTAACTCCGAAAACTTGTTCAATTTTCTAAATTTCTAATATTTAAAGCCTCGTTTCGAAAAGTAGACTCAATTAAGGGGTTATATACAGTTAGACGGTCGAAAAAAGTGAATTTTCCAGAATTTTTTCTGAGAAAACTTTTTAATTTATTGATCCAAAAATTTATACACATATTATGGTATCTTTTAACTGTATTTTAAGACTTAGTTTTAGTAAAAATATTTATTTGAAAAAGAGCTACAGCTGATCTCCAGGAGCTCCTCTCAAAAAAGACGTTTTGCGGTGACCACTATATCTCGGAACTGGATCATCCGAAATTAAAAAACCAAACAGATTTCGTTAAAATAATGTTAAATGTAGTAATTAATCGAAGGAATAAGCAAAATAAAATTTTTTGACAAAATGGCGGTTTCTCAAAAAAAAAAATCGATTTTTCACCGAAATTTCGGCCTTAAATTGTTTATAAAAAAAAAATATTTATCGGAGAGAAAAAATCTACGATTATTTACTAAAAAATATATTTAAGAAGGTCGTGTTAAATCGGTCTAGCCGTTTTCGAGTGATGTTGGTCACCGACTTTGAAAACACCATTTTGAGAAAAACGCGTTTAAAGTTTGGACCTTGTACTTAAAAGCACTCTGAAACGCCTTTTCAAATTTTTCATTTGCTTGTAACTTTGAAAATATTCACCGGAACGATATGAAATTTCTGTGTGTATTCTTAAATATATGTACATTAAGAAAATGAAATAAAAAAAAAACGATTTTTTGAAAATTCTAACTGTATATAACCCCTTAATTTGTTTACTCTTACAAACATTAGAAATAAAAAAATATTAACATAATTTTCTTAATAAAAAATTATTTACAAATTCTAATTTGAATTTCTCGACCTTCTCCCACTTCTTCGTATGAAATTCACTTGAATGCCTCTACTAATGTTTATTGCCCCAGACATTGAGCAATTAATATATTGATCACTAACAATTAGAGTCGTTAAATAAATTTAATGGAAATTGTAGGCAAGCAATGCTTTTTAAACAAGCGCAAATAAATTATCATTTAACAAGTGTTTAGAATGAAGACACAAAGGCTGTAGAGAGTCTTGGAATGATACAAGTGTATGATGTAATGGAAATGTTGGTGGAAGATTGACAATGCCAGTGAGTATTTGAGTTATGCAGTGACATTTTTCAATTAAAAGTATGTGATAAAATATAACATTGAATTGAATTAGACAATCTAGATTGTACAGGGCCGCAAATAGTTTTAAAAGACTTCATCTATAATATAAAAATGAATCGCAAAATGTGTTGCTAAGCGCATAACTCGAGAACCGCTGAACCGATTTCGCAAATTCTTTGTTTAGAATGTTTTTAGAGGTACCAGGATGGTTATTACGGAGAGAAAAATTAGAAAAATTGCTTGAAAAAGTCTTAAATCCACAATTTTCTGATCACCCAGGCCAAACCGATCTGGCTAATTTTAGTTTTGAAATATTTATGGAAGGCCAGGGAATGATTCGCAAGTAAATATACAGAGGTAGTCAAAATTATTTACACATCGGACGTTTTTTTAGATGTTTCACAGAAAAAGCTTTCGCTTGTTGTTGTTGTTGTCGCAGGGCAACAAAATGCTATGTTGTTGTAAACCTTGATCTATTCCCGATAGAATGAAATCGGTTTGGCAAGAATAGCTAGAAATATGGCGGAGAAATAAGCAAATGAACTGAAGACTCGGGAGTAGTCAAAAGTATTTACACACATTTTTTTTGCGTCAAAAGTATTTACACACGGCGATTTAGCCTTTATCCTTGGATTTGGTTTGAGCAAAAGTAGTAATTTGATTCTATTGCATTCTTAACAACCTAACTCAGCCTTAAAATATAAAAATTGGTAAATAAAATATCGAAAACAAAGGAATTATCGATTATAACTAGATTGGAGACTGTTACTAAGTTTAAGACTCGGGTTTAGGCTTCGGAGTTAGTTAAAATTTATAGAATTTGATGGAATACTGTTTATAACGTTATTAAAAAGAAGGAAACGAAGTATTGCAAGGACAATTTAAAGATAATTGGGCGTAAACCTGTGATAACTCAAAGAGAATGCAGAAGATTAGTAGGAACTGTCATACAAAATCCCACAATTAGTCCTCTTAATATTGCAGCATCATCGAATCAGCATATTGCATGAACAGCCAATGATGCTACACTGCTAAGGACATTTTAAAATAGTAACATAAATACATACGTTGTGTATAAAGTTGACCACTTCCGAAACCAAAAAAGCTTTATTTCCGAAACCAAAAAAGCAATATGCCTCTCATTTGCCTTAAAATGCATCCTAAAGCCTGTCGTGGACAGATAAGGCTGATTTTTTGTTCCAGGGCTTCTTTAGTAAACTCTTTATGCATTTACCACGTGAGAAGAAGAATAATGCAGCTTAGACGCTAAATAGAGTCAGGAGTGATGATTTTTGATTTTTTTTTATTCTTTGGGGAAATTTTCCTTACTTCTGTTTTGGAGATTTGGTACTAATTTAGTGATTCTAAGTCATCCGGATATATCAGAATTCACATGACCATGCCATTGTAGTGGTCCGTAGGACTTTTCCAACTATTGACTACATTTTACAACAGGATAATGCTCCATTTCATGAAGGATCTTTACCTTCAAAAGTTTTAAATGAAGCAAATCAAGTTGACCTCCGCACAGCCATGACCAAAACTTTAGTCAAAATGTTTGGTCTTTCGTTAAATATCAGAGGACAATTGATATAATAACCGAAAACGCCGAAATTAGCGACATTTGGTCTAAATTAACTGTTAACTTAGCGCACAATTGTGTTGAATCAATTCGGACCATAAAGCAGGCTGGTATTGATGCCAATGGTAATGTAACCAACTATGAATTTATCGCCTTAGAATAGTAACTTAGACTAAACATTAAAATTAAAAAAATTATCATTAACAAGTAAGGAAGGGCTAAGTTCGGGTGTAACCGAACATTTTATACTCTCGCAATTTATTTATTTGACTTTATTAATATTATATAATACACAATTTGACCCACATATTCATCATATATATTGTATAAAATCCATTGAAAGTTGGAAACCCTAATATTAGGTTATAAGCACCGAGGTCCTCATGTTCGATATATGGGGCCTTGACAACCTATGGTCCGATTTCGGTGATTTTTAGAATGGGGCTGCCACACTATAAACGTAGTATTTGTCCGAAGTTCTGCATCGATATCTTCACTAGTGCTTACTTTATATATTGTAATTTAAACGATTCAGATCCACTTCAAAGTTCTGGTATATAGGAAGTAGGCGAGGTTGTGAAGCGATTTGGCCTATTTTCACAACATATCATTGAGATGTAAGGAAACTATTACAAACCAAGTTTCATTGAAATCGGTCGAGTAGTTCCTGAGATATGGTTTTTGACCCATAAGTGGGCGACGCCACGCCCATTTTCCATTTTGTAAAAAAATCTGAGTACAGCTTCCATCTGCCATTTCTTATGTTAAATTTAGTGTTTCTGACGTTTTTCGTTAGTGAGTTAACCCACTTTTAGTAATTTTCAACCTAACTTTTGTATGGGAGGTGGGCGTGGTTATTATCCGATTTCTTTCATTTTTGGACTGTATTAGGAAGTGGCTAAAGAAAACGACTGCAGAAAGTTTGGTTTATATAGCTCTAATGGTTTGCGAGATATGTACAAAAAACGTATTAGGGGGAGGGGCCACGCCCACTTCCCCAAAAAAATTACATCCACATATGCCCCTTCCTAGTGCGATCCTTCATACCAAATTTTACTTCCATAGCTTTATTTATGGCTTAGTTATGGCACTTTAAGTGTTTTCGGTTTTCGCCATTTTGTGGGCGTGGCAGTGGTCCGATTACGCCCATTTTCGAACTTAACCTTCTTATGGTGCCAAGGAACACGTGTTCCAAGTTTCATTAAGATATCTCAATTTTTACTCAAGTTACAGCTTGCACGGACGGACGGACAGACGGACGGACAGACGGACGGACAGACGGACGGACAGACAGACATCCGGATTTGAACTTTTCTCGTCACCCTGATCATTTTGATATATATAACCCTATATCTAACTCGTTTAGTTTTAGGACTTACAACCAACCGTTATGTGGACAAAACTATAATACTCTCGTAGCAACTTTGTTGCTAGCAACTTTGTTGCGAGAGTATAAAAACTAACAGGATAATCCATTTAATGTTGTGTGTAAATACTTTTGACGCAAAAAAAATGTGTGTAAATACTTTTGACTACTCCCGAGTCTTCAGTTCATTTGCTTATTTCTCCGCCATATTTCTAGCTATTCTTGCCAAACCGACTTCATTCTATCGGGAATAGATCAAGGTTTACAACAACATAGCATTTTGTTATCCTGCGACAACAAAAACAACAAGCGAAAGCTTTTTGTGTGAAACTTGGAAAAAAACGTCCGATGTGTAAATAATTTTGACTACCTCTGTATATCGAAAAATTGTGAGAAAGATAACAAGAATATGATTTTATTTGAATTGACAAAAAAAAATAAAAAAAAAAAAAATAAAAAAATAATAATATTTTGAAAGTTGTCATTGTTGCTTTGTTAAAATATTTTTATCATTGTTCAATTTTATAAGGCTGTGTCGATAGCCCAAAACAATTTGTAACAAGTAGAGAAAGGCAACCGAACATTTTATACTCTCGCAATTTATTGATATAATTTTATTACACACAATTTGAAATAAAGTCCAATAGAATAACGAAAATCAGCATATATAGTACATGAGGGTTGAGGTAAATCCTGAACCGTTTTCACTAATTTTCAACGCCCAGTTATAATGGGAATAGGGTCAACTTGGCACCTGTTAGCAGGCAGAAAAACGGCAATTCGGCCTTGAAATTACTCCTAAATTGCAAATCAACGAAACACCAGTCTGCAAAATCGCCAAAAAAAAAGCTATAAAGAAGATTTCACAGATATTCAAGTCGCTGGAGGTACTGCACAGGACTTTAAAAGATTTACGCGACAACGAAAGTCGCCCGACTATTCCTGGATCAAATGTTGCTGACAAACTAATCACATGCCTAAAATCATTTCATTTGTGGCGACACATAAAGAATCGCCAATTAACAAATAACATACGAGTATTTTTCCAACAATATCATACTGCGATTGTAGAAATAGTTGAAAATGGTAGCGACGCAGTTGACACCGCGATGGATTAATAACATTTTTAACGGGTTTCTGTCACTTCATGGCCTCGAAAGAGGAGCTTATTCATCGTGTTTTTCCTGACATGAAACCATAATATAATAAACATATATGGCTGATTGAATGATATACAGATATTGGTGGTAAAAAAAACAAGGATCACTTTGATCTTAATGCGACAATTTAGAATTTCGTTAAAGGAGAGTTGACACAGCTACAAACCAGGATGACGAATTCAATTATCCCATAGACTATTTTAAATTGCTGAACTATCCCCACTCACTTGCAATTAAAAGTAGTGTGAGTTGTTATCATTCTGCGTAACATAAATTCTGTGAAGAAGATTGATTATCTTATTATCGTCACCAAAGCCAAGGTAAAGCCAACTATGAAATTTGGACATTTGTTACTTTCTTCAATATGCGATTAAAAAAATGAAAGTTATACAAATTATGGTGATTTACGCTTAACACAGATCTACAATAATGTCTATCAATCATTTTAAAATTTATCGGCTATAACGTTTTCGTCTTTATGCGTAAGAACTTTTTTTTTGCATTGAAATATTTACTAATTTAGCCACAAAACGTGGGGCTGGGTCTGTTAGTTCTATATTATTTACTTAGGCCCAAAAATGTTGTTTTAATATACAATATATAATATACAATATGGAGGATGGGACCATGTGTAGAAGTTCACGCAAGTGAGGAAAGTTTTTGATTGTCATTCACTTGGGAGTGGCCAGAAACGATTCTTCTCCACATGGTCCAAGCAGCTCACGACTTCCGGTTTTAGACCAAGTATCCTCTGGGTAGCCAACAGACATCCGTTTGAAGGCGAGCTAAAGTGAGAAGGCGAAGCCCGCTTATGCGGTTGTGCGTAGGGTTTGGGACCCACCACATAAAAACACCCCCCAATGAAAAATCTACGAAAGCCTCGGATGAGACACCCCCCTTTTTATGACGACCCCTGCAAACGTTTTAAGGATAATGATATAAGGGCATGCACCTGGAATGTCCGAACCCTTAATTGGGAAGGTGCCTCTGCCCAGCTGGTTGATGTCCTCATACGACTCAAGGCTGACATCACCGCCATCCAAGAAGTGCGATGGACGGGACAAGGACGGAAGAAGGTGGGTCCTTCTGACATCTACTACAGCGGCCATATAAAGGAGCGCAAATTTGGTGTTGGATTTGTGGTGGTAGGTGGTTCACCCCGGTGGATGAATGTCTTGCCACAATCCGCATCAAAGCGAGGTTCTTCAACATATCGCTGATTTGCGCCCACGCCCCAACGGAAGAGAAGGACGATGTGACCAAAGATGCTTTCTATGAGCGCCTAGAACGCACCTATGAGCGCTGCCCCCGCCACGATGTAAAAGTCGTGCTTGGCGATTTTAACGCCAGGGTGGGTAAAGAAGGTGTCTTTGGCACAACAGTCGGAAAATTCAGCCTCCATGACGAAACATCGCCAAACGGCCTGAGGCTGATCGACTTCGCTGGGGCCCGAAATATGGTCGTCTGTAGTACCAGATTCCAGCATAAGAAAATACATCAAGCTACTTGGCTGTCTCCTGATCGAAACACGCGGAACCAAATCGATCACGTTGTGATAGACGGAAGACATGTCTCCTGTGTTTTAGACGTGCGTACGCTCCGAGGACCAAATATAGACTCGGACCATTATCTGTCGCAGCGAAGATACGCACCCGCCTCTGTGCAGCAAAGAACGCCCGTCAACAAACACAAGGAAGGATCGACGTCGAAAAGTTGCAATCGCAACAGACAGCCACGAAATACTCTACTCGACTTGCACTCCTGCTCTCTGAGAGCACTCATCAGCATCTCGGTATAAGGGAACTGTGGAACGGCATCTCAAACTCACTGCGTACCGCTGCAGCCGAAACAATTGGTTTTCGGCAACGACAAAAAACAAGCTGGTACGATGAGGAGTGCCGTCTCGCAGCGGAGAGAAAACAGACTGCCTACCTCGCAACGTTGCAATCGACCACAACACGTGCGGGATGGGATAGATACCGAGAGCTGAAGAGGGAAGCGAGATGCATCTGCAGACAAAAAAAGAAAGAGGCCGAAATGCGTGAGTACGAAGAGCTTGAGAAGCTGGCAGACAGAGGGAATGCTCGAAAATTTTATGAAAAAATGAAGCGACTTAACGAAGGTTTCAAGACCGGAGCATCCTCATGT
Source organism: Zeugodacus tau (assembly GCA_031772095.1). Classification (NCBI taxonomy): domain Eukaryota; kingdom Metazoa; phylum Arthropoda; class Insecta; order Diptera; family Tephritidae; genus Zeugodacus; species Zeugodacus tau. The sequence continues at coordinate 61,924,511 of CM062652.1, read as the reverse complement.
AGAGACCAAGGTGGTAATCTGGTAACCGATGTCCAGGGCATACTGGGATTATGGAGGGAACACTTCTCCGACCTGCTGAATGGCAGTGAGAGTACAACACCAGGAGATGGCGAACCCGATCCCCAATCGATGACGATGGAACAGATGTTCCATTACCCGACCATGAAGAAATTCGAATAGCAATTACCCGCTTGAAGAACAACAAAGCAGCGGGGGCCGATAGATTACCGGCAGAACTATTCAAATACGGCGGCGAAGAACTGATAAGGTTCATGCATCAGCTTCTTTGCAAAATATGGTCGGAAGAAAGCATGCCTGACGATTGGAATCTCAGTGTGCTCTGCCCAATCCATAAAAAGGGAGATCCCACAATCTGCGCCAATTACCGTGGGATCAGCCTCCTAAATATCGCATACAAGGTTCTATCGAGCGTACTGTGTGAAAGACTAAAGCCCACCGTCAACAAACTGATTGGACCTTATCAGTGTGCCTTTAGACCTGGAAAATCAACAACTGACCAGATATTCACCATGCGCCAATTCTTGGAGAAGACCCGTGAAAAGAGGATCGACACACACCACCTTTTTGTCGATTTTAAAGCAGCTTTCGACAGCACGAAAAGGAGCTGCCTTTATCTTCTACAAGAGTGTACAGCTCCTGGCGTACGCCGATGATATTGATATCATCGGAAGCAACAACCGCGCCGTTTGTTCTGCTTTTTCCCGCATGGATAAGGAGGCGAAGCGAATGGGTCTGGAGGTGAATGAGGACAAGACGAAATATCTCCTGTCATCAAGCAAACAGTCGGCGCATTCGCGTCTTGGCTCCCACGTCACTGTTGACAGTCATAACTTCGAGGTCGTAGGTAATTTCGTATACCTGGGAACCAGCATCAACAACACGAACAATGTCAGCCTCGAAATCCAGGTCATGTTGTCCGAATGGACGAAAACACTCCAGCCCTGAAAATGTTCGATGCAGTACCCGCCGGAGGAAGCCGAGGAAGGGGAAGGCCTCCACTCCGTTGGAGGGACCAGGTGGAGAGCGACCTGGTTACACTTGGGATCTCCAACTGGCGCCGAACTGCGAAGGAGAGAGATAGATGGCGCACTGTCGATTCGGCTATAACCGGCTAAACGGTTGCAACGCCAATCACATACATACAATATACAACATAAATAATTTAAATTCCCTCTGAGTTTTTACCAACGAAATTTTATTTTAAAGCGCTCGAATATTTCGATTTCGAAAATTCTTTCGTTTTCGAAGTTATACGTCCGATATTCAAAATGAAAGTACTTCCGCCCCAATAACTGTGCGTTGTAGTTATATACATATGGATTCTAACGTTACGGGCTCATTGTTTAAATTCAATTCACTTCATACCAATAACGTTCCATTTAAAACGCATTTCTGAGTGTTCCATTTGAAATATATTCCTCTTTGTTTCATTTCCATTACATTCCACAGTGCTTTACTTCATTTAAAACATAAAATTTGTTTCTTACAGTGTTTATTTAATTCCAAATCGTTCCATTATATTTCACTTTGTGCTAATTCCATTGTGTTCCCCGTAATGAAAAATAGGATTTTATTTCAATTGCATTCTGAACTATTAAATTTTCACTGCACTCGTTGAGTTACATTTTCCTTTATTTTCTTTAGTGTTCCATTTCAATTATATTTCAGGGTATTTCGTTTTTAATTAAGTTCCACAATTTTCCATTTTATCTGAATTTTAGAGTGTTGAATTTAAATATTTTTTAAATTTTTCATTTCCATTGCTTTTCATACTCTCCAATTCAACTTACGTTCTTCAGCATTTCATTTTCACTTTCAATTAAGTTGTAAAGTACCTACCTTCAAATACTTTTTGATCTATTTCAATTGCGTTCTTCAATATTTTATTCCACTGCTTTTCAGGCTGTCTAATTTCATATGTGTTACTCAGTATTTCATTTTCACTGCATTTTAGTGTATTCCATTTCACTTGTGATTCTAAATGTTTAATTTCCATTATATTCCAGTGAGATTTATACATGTATAATCTTTAAAACGCTGTTTCTAAGTGTTTACACAAATTTTATTAAGATCACTTATGTTCCATTTCCATTACATTCACTCTGTTCCAATACCATTATGTTCCGCTTAATTTTTATACTCTCGCAACAAAAGTTGCTAAAGAGAGTATTATAGTTTTGTCCACATAACGGTTGTTTGTAAGTCCTAAAACTAAACGAGTTAGATATAGGGTTATATATACCAAAGTGATCAGGGTGACGAGTAAAGTTCAAATCCGATTGTCTGTCTGTCCGTCCGTCCGTCTGTCCGTCCGTGCAAGCTGTAACTTGAGTAAAAATTGAGATATCTTAATCCAACTTGGAACACGTGTTCCTTGGCACCATAAGGAGGTTAAGTTCGAAGATGGGCGGAATCGGACCACTGCCACGCCCACAAAATGGCGATAACCAAAAACACTATATAAGCTATAACTAAGCCATAAATAAAGTTATAAAAATAAAATTTGGAACATAGGATCGCATTAGGGAGGGGAACATTTGAATGTAATTTTTTTTTAAAGTGGGCGTGACCCCGCCCCCAAATATGTTTTTTGTATATATCTTCCAATAAAGCTATATAAACCAAACTTTCTGCAGTCGGTTCTCTTACGTACCCCACCACACACCATGAAAATAGTTGAAATCGGATAATAACCACGTAAAAATTCGGTATATAATATTTTTTGGCACCCTGATGACACGTGTGAAAAATGGACGAAATCGGTTCACAACCACGACAACTTCCCATATAACTCATTTTTGAATTTCATCTTATTCCTTCACTTTATAATATATACATAAGGAACCAATGAAGATAACGAAATAAAACTTAACACAAATACTGTATATGATCTGTGGCATCACTTGTGAAAAAATCGTCGAAATCGGACTATAACTTTTCAATGCCCCGGATATCGAAAATGAAGAACTCAGTGTTCCATGGTAACTTTTCACCGAAAATTTCGGTAAATCTCTTAGTTATCTTAATTTAATTCAGAGGAAATATTTTTCTTCTAATAGTGTGTCTCTGTACCAGAATAGGTTAAAATCGGGTCATAACTTCCCTTATGAATATATGAGAATACCTAATTAAATTTTCAAAAATACGATGAGCTTAATAGCTTATAAATCGGTTAATATGTGAAATATATTTATGCCGAATATATGGGTCAAATTGTGTGTTTCTTAAAAATATAGCAATAAATTGCGAGAGTATAAAATGTTCGGTTGCACCCGAACTTAGCCTTTTCTTACTTGTTGCTTTTGTATTTTCATCAGACAATCGCTGCCCAGCGTGCACAACACATTCGCATGCCTCAATTACTTTACAATTTCACATTTTGCACGTTTTCATTTTCATTTCTATACACACATGATTATTATTATTATTAATTGCTTGTACACCGCAGATGTGTATGTTTGTGTTTTTGGAAATATAAAATGCTATTTTTGCCACAACAGTCTAAAATTTTAATTCCGCATATAGTATGATTAGTAGCTACAATTATAGCTTTTTTCATATCACACACACATACATAATCATATTCCTTTATTGTTATTATTGTTGCTCCAATTGATTGTTGGTTGTCGCTTTTGGTATTCGAATTGTTGTTATTATTGCAGTTGATAATATAAACATAAGCATTGTGTGTAGACCATTGCAGCGGCATAGCAACAGCCCCCAGTGGAGGAGAGCGGCAATTGAACAATCACACCATCCGTCTGTCAGCGCCAGCTCAGCGACCTGGCGTTCATTAATTTATGCGGCCGAAAATTTAGATGGGAAAAAATCAGAAGCGGGCGTTGCTCGCTCTTCTGATACAAAAAATACAAACATAAAAATCAACAACAACACCTCCAACAATCACATACCACACCAGGTGGCTGGTGTCTGACGCTCCCTTATTATTATCTGGTTTAAAATAATGTGTGCACCCTATTCCACACACCCTATGTTTATAAGGTTTGCCGTACGTGTGTCGTTTCAATTACGCTTTTATTACAAATTGTTATTGCTATTGTTATCGTTGTTGTTGATTTGTTTGTTATTTTTATTACAATTGCTATGATTGTTATTGTATTCTTTTCTGATTTTATCTTGTATTTTTTCAATTCTTTCGTATGTAGTTTTTGTTATTGTTGTGTAAGATTATTGTTGTTCCAGCGCCTTTTGTTTAACACATATGTATATGTATGTATGTAGGCACTTGCGTAACGGTGCAAATGCAAATATGTGAAGAGCCGAAGAAAATACGCAAACAGAAAAGTAAATAGACGTAAAGAGATTTCGAGTTTTGCTTTTGTTGTAATTTTTATTTTTATGTCGCTGTAAATTGTGGCAACATTTCTATTTTATTGATACAGAGAATTCAAAATTTTTTTTGTACTTGTGAACATTTTTATGGAACATATTGGAACAGCCAGAAAGTTTCACAAATGAACTTTATTTGAAGTCCATATGCCTTTGGAAAGAAGAATACTAAATAAACCCAAAATAATTTAAAAAGCGTTTCCGAATAATAAAAAGCTCATTTCTTAATCTTTGGCATAGGTTTTCTCTTCACCTCACCTCAACCCTTCACGTTGGAGACATCCATCCATCCATCTATTAGCAATTAATCTGTCTTACATCGAAGAAACTAAAATTGATCATCTAGTATCTTTGAAAACACCGGTAGTTCCTCGTGTGCCAGCTCTGATTTCGGTAAAAAGAATCGAGCGGTTACTAAGCCATGTAACCCTTGCTGACCCAAGCACCTGATTCTTGCACAATCACCTCATAGATGCTATAGTGAACAAAATTTAAATCGATGGATATTAAGAGCCTTCAACCATAACTACTTTATATATTAAATCCAATACCACAACGTTCGGTTCGCTTTCTACAAAAAAATGCCGAATGCTGTCTGCCAAAACAATAACAACTTAAAGGCTGTAACCGCTTCAAAACATTTGAAACTTTAAAAACTAATTTGTATTGCTCCAACCACACCGGAAACCAATAGTTTCCTATATTTATGGTCACATTTTAAGGATTTCCGCAACACCACATAAATAAACTTTATTATATATAGAGCTTCCAAAAAACCCAAAAGAATAAAACAGTCGAAAAGCAAACTAGTAGATCATTTTAATCCTTGGATGGACAGCTTTAGCAACTTTCCAACTCCAAAGTTTCGAATAGCCATAGCTATAAAAATTTTAACTATACCTTAGAATTACTCTGGTGATGACAATTTATCCGAATGATCCGAATTATTTAATGAGGTTTTCGATTTCAAGTAGTTATAATGATTCATTTTTTGCATTGTTTGAAAGACCTTGAATTAGCTGTCATTGTTCACGACAAGACTTATAGATCGTAAGGAATCAAATTAATTAGAAGAGACGGTCTTAAATTTATAATTAGATCGGAAATATATTGTGAGCAGTACTTTTGATTTATTATCATATTAAGAGTTATTGAAAACAACCTCTGGAGGTTGAAAGAAGGTTAACCGTTTCGAATAAGCTACTGTTTGTCGTAGTAAATGAGACAATACTCAATAGTCAAGCACATATTTGAAACCACTCAACCCCACTTTATAACTGTTGAATTGAATTTCTTAATTAATAATTTGTTGCTTTAATTAAGTTGTCAAGTGAGTTGTAGTGATGATCGTATTCAAAGAAGATGACAGTATACAGCTTGTTTATTGTAGCTTAAAAGTATTAATTGAGATGTAGAAATACTAATGAACAATTTTGATCGTATCTTAATTGATAAATGTTTTAGTGAGTCAAAATAAATAATTCGTGGTCATAAAAATATGAATGTGATCTTGAATTATGCATCAAATATTATGGTATCGAATATCTCCCAGAATACCATTCATATACAAAACAAGTAAGGAAGGGCTAAGTTCGGGTGTAACCGAACATTTTATACTCTCGCAATTTATTTATTTAACTTAATTAATATTATATAATACACAATTTGACCTACATATTCGTCATATATATTGTATAAAGTCCATTGAAAGTTGGAAACCCTACTATTAGGTTAGAAGCACCGAGGTCCTTGAAAACCTATGGTCCGATTTCGGCGATTTTTAGAATGGGGCTGCCACACTATAAACGTAGTATTTATGCAAAGTTCTGTTCCTATATCTTCACTAGTGCTTACTTTATATATTGTAAAGTAAACGATTCAGATCGTCTTCAAAGTTCTGGTATATAGGAAGTAGGCGTGGTTGTGAAGCGATTTGGCCAATTTTCACAACATATCATTGGGAGGTAAGAAAACTATTACAAACCAAGTTTCATTGAAATCGGTCGAGTAGTTCCTGAGATATGGTTTTTGACCCATAAGTGGGCGACGCCACGCCCATTTTCCATTTTGTAAAAAAATCTGAGTGCAGCTTCCTTCTGCTACCATTTCTGTGAAATTTAGTGTTTCTGACGTTTTTCGGTAGTGAGTTAACCCACTTTTAGTAATTTTCAACCTAACTTATGTATGGGAGGTGGGCGTGGTTATTATCCGATTTCTTTCATTTTTGGACTGTATTAGGAAGTGGCTAAAAAAACGACTGCAGAAAGTTTGGTTTATATAGCTCTATTGGTTTGCGAGATATGTACAAAAAACTTAGTAGGGGGCGGGGCCACGCCCACTTCCCCAAAAAAATTACATCCAGATATGCCCCTTAATAGTACGATCCTTCATACCAAATTTTATTTCCATAGCTTTATTTATGGCTTAGTTATGGCACTTTATGTGTTTTCGGTTTTCGCCATTTTGTGGGCGTGGCAGTGGTCCGATTTTGCTCATTTTCGAAAGCAACCTTCCTATGGTGCCAAGAAATAAGTGTGCCAAGTTTCATCAAAATATCTCAATTTTTACTCAAGTTACAGCTTGCACAGACGGACGGACGGACGGACGGACGGACGGACAGACAGACATTCGGATTTGAACTCCACTCTTTACCCTGATCACTTTGGTATATATAACCCTATATCTAACTCGTTTAGTTTTGGGTGTTACAAACAACCGTTATGTGAACAAAACTATAATACTCTCTTTAGCAACATTTGTTGCGAGAGTATAAAAATCTTTGTCGTCCAAGACTACTTCTCTCCAGTCCAGTAGTCAATAACGACAAAGATAGTAATTGTTACTCAAATATAAGTAAGATTTTATTTTGAGAAACCAAATCATTCAAATTAAGCAAATTCTCTTGAAAACATTGGAGAATGACATCTTCAGTTTTGCCTACAATTTCGCTTAATTTTTTATAAAAACAAATAAACTCCTAAGCTTTTTTCCTTTTTAAATACATTTTCCCATTTCTTTTTATACTCTCGCAACCTGTTGCACAGAGTATAATAGTTTTGTTCACCTAACGGTTGTTTGTGTCACCAAGAAATATAAGAGTTAGATATGGGGTTAAATATACATAAATGATCAGGATGACGAGTAGATTTGAAATCCGGATGTCTGTCCGTCCGTCTGTCCGTCCGTCCGTCTGTCCGTCTGTCCGTCTGTCCGTGCAAGCGATAACTTGAGTAAAAATTAAGATATCTTAATGAAACTTGGAACACTTGTTCCTTGGCACCCTGAGGAGGTTGCTTTCGAAAATGGGCAAAATCGGTCCACTGCCCTTACAAAAAAACCGAAAACTTATACAGTGTCATAACTAAGCCATAAATAAAGATATGAAAATGAAATTTGGAACATTGGATCCCATTAGGGAGGGGCACATTTGGATGTAATTTTTATGGAAAAGTGGGCGTGACCCCGCCCCCAAATAGGTTTTTTGTATATAACTCGCAAACCAATAAAGTTGTATAAGCCAAACTTTCTGCAGTCATTTCCTTATACAGTTCAAAAATGAAAGAAATCGGATAATAACCACGCCCACATCCCATACAAAGGTTAGGTTGAAAATTACTAAAAGTGAGTTAACTCAGTAACGAAAAACGCCAGAAACACTAAATTTCACATAAGAAATGGCAGATAGAAGCTGCACTGAGATTTTTTTACAAAATGGAAAATGGGCGTGGCATCGCCCACTTATGGGTCAAAAACCATATCTCAGGAACTACTCGACCGATTTCAATGAAACTTGGTTTGTAATAGTTTTCTTACATCCCTATGATATGCTGTGAAAATAGGCCAAATCGCTTCACAACCACGCCAACTTCCTATATACCAGAACTTTGAAGACGATATGAATCGTTAACTTTACAATATATAAAGGAAGCACTAGTGAAGATATCGATGCAGAACTTTGCACAAATACTACCTTTATAGTGTGGAAGCCCCATTCTAAAAATCGCCGAAATCGGACCCTAGGTTTTCAAGGCCCCATGTATCGAACATGAGGACCTCGTTGCTTCTAACCTAATATTAGGGTTTCCAACTTTCAATGGACTTTATACAATATATATGATGAATATGTGGGTCAAATTGTGTATTATTAATATAAACAAGTAAGGAAGGGCTAAGTTCGGGTGTAACCGAACATTTTATACTCTCGCAATTTATTTATTTAACTTAATTAATATTATATAATACACAATTTGACCCACATATTCGTCATATATATTGTATAAAGTCCATTGGAAGTAGGAAACCATAATATTAGGTTAGAAGCACCGAGGTCCTGATGTGTGATATATGGGGCCTTGAAAACCTATGGTCCGATTTCGGCGATTTTTAGAAATGGGCTGCCACACTATAAATACAGTATTTGTGCAAAGTTTTGCACCGATATCTTCACTAGTGCTTACTTTATATGCTGTAAAGTAAACGATTCAGATCATCTTCTAAGTTCTGGTATATAGGAAGTAGGCGTGGTTGTGAAGCGATTTGGCCAATTTTCACAACATATTATTGGGAGGTAAGGAAACTATTACAAACCAAGTTTCATTCCAATCGGTCGAGTAGTTCCTGAGATATGGTTTTTGACCCATAAGTGGGCGATGCCACGCCCATTTTCCATTTTGTAAAAAAATCTGAGTACAGCTCCCTTCTGCTATTTCTTCTGCAAAATTTAGTGTTTCTGACGTTTTCGTTAGTTAGTTAACCCACTTTTAGTAATTTTCAACCTAACCTTTGTATGGGAGGTGGGCGTGGTTATTATCCGATTTCAACTATTTTCATGGTGTGTGGTGGGGTATGTAAGAGAACCGACTGCAGAAAGTTTGGTTTATATAGCTTTATTAGTTTGCGAGTTAAATACAAATAACCGATTTGTGGGCGGGGCCACGCCCACTTCCCCAAAAAAATTACATCCAAATATGCCCCCTCCTAGTGCGATCCTTTATTCCAAATTTTACTTTTATATCTTCATTTACGGCTTAGTTATGACACTTTATGTGTTTTTGGTTTTCGCCATTTTGTGGGCGTGGCAATGGTCCGATTCCGCCCATTTTCGAACTTGATCTTCTTATGGTGCCAAGGAATATTTGTGCCAAGTTTCGTCAAGATATCTTAATTTTTACTCAAGTTACAGCTTGCACAGACGGACAGACGGACAGACGGACAGACGGACGGACGGACAGACATCCGGATTTCAAATCTACTCGTCACCCTGATCACTTTGGTATATATGACTCTATATCTAACTCATTTAGTTTTAGGTGTTACAAACAACCGTTAGGTGAACAAAACTATAATACTCTCTAGCAACTTTGTTGTTGCGAGAGTATAATAAAGTTAAATAAATAAATTGCGAGAGTATAAAATGTTCGGTTACACCCGAACTTAGCCTTTCCTTACTTGTTCAAGAATACATTATATATAATACATAATGCATGTCAAAATTTAATTTTTATTCGAGTTGAATAATAACTCATAAACCATGCCCTCTAGCAGTGATCGTTCACAATATCATTGACATACAGTTCAGTCACCTTTTCGGTCTGCATCTTATCAAGACCATTTCATTCCATTGCTGCACACTTATTTTAATATTTTTTTCGGTTGATCACAATTCGATTGATCAACCAACGATTCGTTCAATGATTCATTGTTTCGCAGAAATAAAAAAGAAACTGAGCATCTAACTTTGCTTTGAGGCAGTTCCGTATTTCGTCACGATCGCTTTGGTGAAGGGGATCACTTCATGTACATATATTTGTAATTATATCTACTTGGTTAAAAGAATCAAGTGCATTTCATCAAGTACTGTTCAATATTACTGTAGAATAACCCATTCTCCCTAATACTCAATGCACAAGAACTAAATTAACTGAGACAATTAGGACATAAATTAATCATGTAGTCAATTTAGCGCAAAAAATTTAAATTTAAGTCGATCTGAAAACCGTTTAATAATATTTTATGAATATTTTTACGTGATTGAAATCAAAATAGCTTTACTCTGAGAATTATCCTTAATCTGAGACTTTCTCTAACGTTTGTGACTTATTATCAGATAAATATTAATGATACAATTAGTTAATTGTATTATAGATTGATAATATTTCTCAGAGAATTTTGGAACGCTCCCAATTACATCGACTTTTAGATTCATTTTGAGTTAACTTTTATTAATAACTCAATTAGTTAAATGTTTGACAAATTGAGAACAATTATGGGTTAGATTACTAGATTTTTTTTATTCTAATTAAGAGACTCTTCTCCTCTGAGAGTAATCAGAGTTACATAGCAAAATGCATATCAATTTACTGTTAATTGAATATTGAGTCAAATACTTATTTGCTTAATTTTATTGTAAATTGAGAATACATAGAGAATAAATTGTTGTAATTTAATTTATTCTAAATCAGAAATTCTAATTCTAAATTAAGTATTTAGTGGCTTAAACTATCTTAATTACCCCATAAGGTGTCTGCTTAGATATGATAGAAGAATATATCCAGACACATCTTGTTCTTATCAAACAACCTTGAGAAATTTAACTAATATTTAAATGGGATGAAATATTAAAGCAAATTTTAGAATGATTTATCGGGAAATGGTGCGTTCAGCATATGATAAACAAAGTTATAGTATTTGATGCTGAAAATTTTTATTGAAATTTCAAGAAATACTTACTAAATTATCTACTCAGTAATTAATCAAGTCGCATTACTTTTCCTCACATTTGCAGTGCATAAGAATTGCAGCAGATTCTGACTTCTAGAAATTTATTGTTATTTTTTTCGTTTACCGTGCCATTCAATAAGTTTTTATTTATTTTATATTTTTATTTATTGTATTTTTTAATTATTTCTTGGTATTTTTATATCAACACACATATGTATTTGCTCGCTTTCGTCATCAACCACAGCGTTCATTCACTTAAACGTTCCCCAAACTTCACGTTCTTGGAAAAAATCAGAAAACACCAAATACCGTTGTTTTTATAACGCACAACTTCGATCTTCATTAACATATGAATAATTGATTTTCGTCACAGATGTTGACATTGAACAATAGGTCAGCAGATACACGGCAATTAACATCCAAACACTCGATCACACACACACTCGTGCCAACTTCAATATTTGACGTCACCGTTGGCTGCACGACTTCGATAAAAAACTTCACGCCTCGAGCGAAAAGCATTTGCACGACGCGCTATTCAAGCGAAATACACACCCGAACACAATGAACGCTCGCTCGATCGCTAAGAGATGACAAGCAGCTGGCGGCTAAACGGTTTCGCGCTACGATCGCTACACACTATACATATATACAAATGATAAGTATATATAAATGCCATTAGTGGTCGCTTGGCGACAACAACCTAATCAGCTGAGCTCAACGCAAACGACGTCACTGATATTGGATAATAAAAGTGGAGAAGCAGAAGAAAAAAATCAAAATCAAATACAACAAAGAATACAAATAAATAGTTTAATATGCAAAAGAAGCATAAGCGAAACGAAAAGCCGGTTGGCTGGCGGGCAATTGTTGTTGGCCTTTTTTAAACGGTTTTATCGGTAAATTTATATATTCTAATAATTGCCTTTCTTAAATAGAAAGTTAACGGTTAAAATACTATATTTATTTTGGCTTAGAAACCTTGAAATATATTTTTCCTAAATCTGCAAGAGTTGCTGCATATTTTAAGAAGATAATACTGTTTATAATTGTAAACTCTTCTGGTTGGTTTTGCATCGAAATATATTTGGAAAAGTTGCAACATAATTACAGATTTTTAAATCAAATACATCTGGGATCACTGTTAATCATATTGAAGACGTCTATTCCAGCTAGTTTTATCAAAAGTGTTTTAATTTTCTACTGTTCTAACTTTAAAAGCAAAAGTACCTGGTTACAATATATAATCTCTCCTCTTTGACTTTGTCATCGATTAGACCATAACTGATCACGCCAGACTCAACACTATATATGTACTAGTGTTCAATGCTGACATACTATATTCTGTTGTTCTATAGAACTAACGCTTTTTTGAATTAACAATTCCAGATTTTAGTTATTCCAACGCACATAAGGCCAAATATATTATTTTTAGCTTTTGCGGTTTATGAAAGAGTTTAACTTTGAACTCTCTATAACGTCTCGAACGTCGCTCCTTAACTTTGAACATAGTTGGGTATTGGAGATAATTTCTATCATAACAGCTAACAGCTGTAGCATTCTGTTAGTACTCATTAAAGAAAGCAAGTTGACTGAAGAACGTGAGAGTTTGCCCACAGGACAATCTTCCAATTAACTATCATGAACCTATCCATCTAATTTAAATCTCAATATACACTTCAATTGAATGATACACAAGGTTCAACAAATTTCGAGATCTATTAGTCTACTAATTATTCGAACTCATTGCTAGGTCTATCATTTCCTTATGATTTTCTCACAGAATGAACAAAAATCCCTTTTTGTTAGATTGCCTCACTTACAGGGGGTTTTTATCGCAAACAATTAGAGATGTGAATACGATTCAATCCAGCACGGGATTCGTAATCATCACCGAAAACCCCCGAGTAGCGAGATCAAAATTTCAACCCATTAAAATTTCGAAGCAAAATTTTATTTCGTTTGTGGTGAGTTCGTGTTTTCCATTCCATGGCTGGATGGGGTCAAAACTTGATTATTTTATTCTCGCAGGAATTTTTTCTCAGGTGCCAAGGTCCCACACAATGTATTTCGGACACTCGTATCATTCAATCGAGTAATCATTATGAGACTAATAAAACCTTCGTTGAACAACATCATGATCTGGTACCAAAATTTGCAGCTACTGCTAGTTCTAAGCCTTGTAAAAGTCATAGAGATAATTTATATTAGATCCATCATGAAACCTTTAACCTTTACAAGCACACTTGTTTGCTCTTGTTCGAAAAATGAGTAGAGCCATTTATTATAGTTTAAGACAGGAAGACTACCGAACGAATCATTAATTTAATAATTCAAATTATTTTTACAGTTAAAATTTACAGACATAAACATTCAGATATATTCATTCAAATATATAGTTTATGTACTTTATATATGTATGTTTGCATATATATAAAACGAATAATACTTCGCTATTTGCATACAATGTTCTTATTATAAATCAGCCTCCTCTGTGGTCCGATCTACAAAATTCATTGCATAATAAGGCATAAATGATAATAAATCGCTAACTGAAAATGCATACACACTTTTAATTTACATGCAACGTAAAAATGTATAGCTGTGTGCATTCCTAGAAAAAAAACGTAAAAAAAATTACAAATTGAAAAAAATTGTTTAAAACGTCTGTGTAATAAGTGGTAAATATTTGCTTTCCATTCGTTGCTTAACATTCGTGTTATATTCGCTAATAGTTTGCTTTAATGTTCGTAAATTATGCAGTAATATTTCGAAGTTACGTAATGGCATTTGTCGAAGTTAATCTCTGAGCGTAGATGGAGTGATATATTACTACGTTAATTACTGATTTGGCGCGTGGTGATTAATAGTGTTAAAAAAAAACTACTCCTATACCCATAAATATTTCTCAAATTTCGCACTATTATCCACCTAGTTGGGCTTCATAAACATAAATCACTTTCGATTTTCACTGGAAATGCTTTTTTTACTCTTATATTCTCCAGCTGCACCATCATTTTATAACGAACGTAGACTTAGCCTCAGGGATCATCACCTCTATTAACCGAGTCTCGAGATCTGGGTTCATTGCCAGCTTCATTTATTTATGATAGTTTCAATTCAACAGAATATTATCTGTATTCAGTATTCTGTGTATTGTGCATACAAAAGTTGAGAGAAGTACTATATTCATCCTAGATTAAGAAAACTCGATAGGTCTCGGAACATTTGTTTATATGTTCTGCATTCTCTCGCTTTATCCGTATATCACGCATTTCTACTCTCTTCTTTTCATATCTTTCGTTAACTTGATGTATTTTCATTCATAACCTTGTTTAATTGTTCCTCTGAGTTTTATTGTATCAGATTTGAGTCGTCAATTTCCAAAGGTGTCTAAAATAATGTAATTACCACATATGTCGGATCATCAAATTCGATGTAAGAAGTTGGGGACCCCATCTTTCAGATTCTTTAATGGACCTAACGCTTATTTTAGGTTAAGGTGAAATACATTGTAGAATTAGAGTAAAAGGACAATGCATAGTTTAACGTTAGAATATCGCTGATTGCTTTTGAAATATCTTCAGAAAGAGCTTTCACAATATTTGCTCTATAATATAGGAATACAACCGTCATAATAATAAGATAATGGGGACCTAATATAACGGATAAGCTCAGAAACTTGTTTACAATTTTAGTCAACCGAAAAGCGCATGAAGAATGCATTTAAAAGGGGAGGATATTAAGTGAATATTGTTAATTCAAAATATTTCATATAATACTTCCTAGAATAAAAAAAAGTTAGACAAAATCTGTTACGGTTAACACTTGGACTGTTCGGTCTTAAGTAATCTCAGGGAATACTGGTCAACTGGGAACACCCGCAAGGTACCAAAGCCCTTTTGGACAGTATGCCTATCCTAAGTCATACATTGAGATCTGACCTAAATAAAAAATCTGACCTATCTAATAATAAGAGTTTGCGTTGGATTTTATTGGATTATTAAGGATTAGCATATCTCCAGCTTATTTTGTATGAAATTATAATTGCTATTTTTTGATTTTGCAGTGGAGACTCAACTATAATATTCTGAATAACCTAACTTTATATAGTTAATTATTTTTTGTTTTATTTTGATTTGCCTTGCACCTTTATTTTGTATATTTTCCAAAATTATTATCTTTCCAATTAGTAGAACGCTAACTAGCACATTATGACCACAACAAAAGCGAAACTTTAGTGGCTTTTCCATTGCATAGCGTTTACGCTTCAATATCTCGCAATACAATAACATAGCTTCCAATCTATTTTTTGCAATTTCCATGCTATTATTAACATAAAAGCAATGAAATCGAATACTACAGTCAATATTAGTCAGTAGCGCTTTCATTGTGAATTGTAAAATATTTTTGAAATATTTTTGCAATCGAAGAATGCAAAAAGATAAAGAGGTGCCCACACGCTCGGGAAAAAGCACTGTAATAAGGAAAGTAAAAAATATTCACAAAAAAAAAACACAAACAAACACAATTACAACAACAAGAACAAATAACCCAAACTATTGTAAGATCAACAATAATCGACAAACATAACAACAACTGTTTTGCTTAGACAAACAATGTTGAACTTCCAGCAGTACAATAATGCTAGGGAGCGTGGAAGTGGGGGCTAATTGTATTTAGCGCAGCGCAGTCAGCACTTTTGTGCTCCATTTCTTAGCAACTTAGACTTGTCTTTTACGTCATCACATTCAATTGCTTTGCTGTTGTTTTTTGTTTGTGTGGCGTTGGCTCCATTCGTTCGTTCGCTCATTTGCCTTTTGGTCGCCGCACAATGACCATGATTCATTCAGTGATCAGCTGATGGATATTAATGAAATGGCAGTCTTCTGTATGTATATCACTTTTTGTGTTGGTGTGTATTTAATCATGCAACAATTGTAGTATATATAATATAAGAGAATAGAGGAGAATATATTCATAATATATATATAAATTCTAGATATATTCCTATTCTTAAATATATATGTCAGTTCTATCTAATACATATCTGTCTAAATAGTTCTACTAACTCAAGCCTATAGGCTTTTATGATTCGGAGTTCATATATTTTATACTTATTCTTCGCATTCTAAGTTATATTTTATAATATATGGTCATCACATTTCTACGCAAACTACGTGATATTTCTGAATTCTTCCGTATAATATATTTTTGATCGTAAATCGTATTTTATTCCTAATTCATTAATACAATATCCGTGCACTGTAACTGAAAGTATATTTTAAACTAACTTTGCTATCTACTCGATGAGTTTTAAGGGTGAAATAAACAAATAATCTCTTGATTACTGTTCAGAAATACAAATAAATATTTGAAAAACCAATATACATCATTTTTATCTTCTATATTTTCCATAATGACTGTCCTGTTCAATGCTGATAAAGTCAGTAGTGTTTCGTGTTTCAACAAAGCTAGTTCTCAGGTACATTTGGAATACTATGAACAACAATTTTTTATATTTAATTATTTATGATGATGTCTTATGAGTAGTTTAAGAAATCTTAGATTAGCACGGGCACCTCAAATATGAAGCCTAATCTCTACCTATTTGCTCTATTTTCTAAATCCTATACCCATGTAATGTAGCAGTTTTTTCTAGATCTAGCTCAAACAAGATCACTTAACTTTGAGCGATCATCATCAAAATTTTCCAAATTTGGGAGGAATCTGTTGTACGATACTAATGGTTCTTGACCAGGGTGTCTTGTGTGATCTGGTAGAATGGTAGATATCCTAGCATAACATAAAATAATATCATGATTTAGTGGTATTGTAAATCGGATCTGTGGTAAAGTCCTCTCTGTCTCTCGTATCCCACTCACTTTGTGTGCTAATTGGGTGCATATTTCTGGAATATATAATATGTTTAAATACATTATAATTATACGCGTTGCATAAGTACACTTATATAATTTTGAGAAAGAAAATCCAACTTAAGTATTGGTTCATTTAAATTATTTCAAGTTTATGTTCCCCAGTAAATGAATAGGAAACCTCCAGATGCAATAACGAAATCATATTATTAAAGTGTCAAAACGGTGTTGAAAACCGACCTCATCTTGCAGAATAAAGAAAGTACGCTCATGTTTTCTTAAACTCGTCCGAAAACCCAAGAAACTAGGGGTACCATTAGCTAGTAGAAGCAAGCGTATTCTTTTCGCTAACAAGTTTGCAATAAAGCTATAGTTTAGTGAGTTGTAGTATTATTCTTTAGTCGTTCTTAACATCCAGTAACAACGGTTGTGCATTTTTTATTCACCTTCCCATTTAATCTGGGGAGAAGACCGAAGTGTACGTATCTCCTTGCTTTTGATAGACTGACTCAATAGTCTCATTAGTATCTATACGTCTAAATATATGTAGAATAATACTTTTAGAGGTCCGACCTAAAAATTCTACGAGGAAGGGCGGAGAGTTTAAGGTTAGCTGGAGAGCTTTGTGGATTTTGCTGATTCAAGACTTTAAGACGATCGTAAATTATTTTTTGCAAGTATTTTTTGATTTTTGTGATCATTGCATAAAAAAGTGTAAAAAGTAGAAGCACATACCGATCCTTTATGACTAAATGTTTCTTAGTTCGCTTTCGAAAGCTTACTGGGTAATTTATAAAATGATAAGAATAGCAGTACAAATTTTTAACAATGCATTTGAGATATTATGCGCACCCATCATTAAGATGATCAGCAGCGTCATCAACATTATTAGCTGATGTATTGGCGGTCAGTCCAGTGGTCGCAATAAAGCGATTTCATAGCGAAATGGAGACACACACACACACACACATGCATACAAACATATAACTGAAGCAAAATAAAAACACTCAAAATAAGCTAATACTCTTGTAAGACGCCGAAATAAATTGATATTTACGTGCACAAGTGTAGTAACAACAACACTAAAAATCCATAATAATAACAAGTAAATGTACAACAACAACAAATACAACACGAGACAGCGCAACAAGGCAATAAGTGCAAACAATAGCAGAAAAAATCACTGTGCAACGAAATATAAGACGGAACAACAAACAAGCGTAGTAAACAAACAAAGCAAACAAATAGCTGGGTAGCTAAGCGTGTCGGTGAATGTGAATGGCACTGCAGCGTGTAGCTGAAGGTAACGGGCGTGCAAAGAGCACAAATTGGTGAGAATGCACAGCAATAAAATAAATGTAGTTCGTGAATTTATGCAGAAACATACAGATTTATCGATATATGTAAGTACATACGTATGTATATTAATAGTGAAGGTAGACCTAAAGTTTTTATGAAACAATTGTTCACCATTTAATAATAATTCAAAAACAAACTTGAATTAATATTTTAGTTCATCGAGAGATTCTTCTAGGCTGAATCAGCTTTGGAGACCATGAATTGTCTTAAAATATATTTTTTAGTTGATCGAAAGGCTCTTTAAAGCATGAGTTTTATCTCGTCTTGTTCGCAGTCTTGACTAAATCGGTGTTGGTTGAGCCTAAATAATTCTAGCAAGGTCTCTTGAAATCCATTTCCATGAATGCATATATTGACCAGAAGCAACCAACAATAATTTCCGATTGAATTTTATTTTTACTTTATTTTCATAACACAAACTTTATTTTTCCGATTTTATCTTTTCCATATATAAGATACTACAAATTATTTGTTAGCAATAATATTTTCTTAACAGAGTAAAACTAGTTCCTTCAGCAAAGTGTTTAACCAATTCCTGGTGATTTTGACAATATCAGCTGTTTCTGTCACGTCACGATACCGTGTTCAAATGTATTATTGGAATCTGATATGTGTGAAAAGTATTTCGAAATTTTATTAGATGATAAATGTTTTTATAATTGTCACATAATTGACACATTTCTCATATCTCTGGTTCTGCTTCTTTACAAAAGATTAGACATTTTCTGTCATTTAAGTCGTTCTCGTTACTTATGAAAAGCTTACAGAAAATATATAATTCTAATACAAATCACAAAAAAGAAATTAAGAAAGTATGTAAACCATTCTTATTCAAATAGAATCCCGAATCAAATCCCGAAATATCACTATCAACAGTGCTTGGACACTAAACAACCCGAAATTCAAGCATTGTACTCGATATTCAACTACAAACCATACACACGAGTATATACATATGTATCTTGTAGTTTTGATGTTTGCCGACTTTTTGTTTGCCTTTCATTTGTTCGTTTCTCGTAGAGTCCACCAGTCACTTTGTGACTGGAAACTTGAGCTTTATTTTTGTCTGCTTAACATTTACTCCAATATTTGCTGGTGAACGTGCAATGCAAGCAGTATACACCAATGAAAAAAGTTTTCAGGTCATGGAGCAAAAAAAAGAACAACCACAGTGTCATGAACTCATCTAGTGAAGTTGCCCTTGGTCTCCATCATATATCGCGTATTTACATTTTAGGCAACAAGAAAAACACAACAAAAACAGAATACGAAGCGAAGCGACAGAAAGTTCGAAATAAGCAACATGTGACATTTACTCTACAACTTTGTGTTACTAAAGAGTTCATGCGCGCCAAATAAAATTGCAAATAAAGGAGGACAAAAGTGGAAAATGGAAGGGAAAACACGAATACATAACGATACATTATTGGCAGCTTACATACTACACAAAATAATGTGTATAAATAAAATGTGTCAAGATGAAGGCGAAGAATTGAAGAAGTTGCAGAAACAGGAAACGGAAATCGGAAGCGAGCTAAAAAAATGAAGAAACGTGAAAGTGAAGTAGTCTTCATATATAAGAGGAATGAAAGTGAAAAATTCTTAAAATTAAAGTTTAGTACTCCAGAGACTCTGTGGACATCATATGAATAATGCAGATAGAACCATAGTTGCCGTATAAATTATAAAGCTTTATCATTTAGACGCCCGCAGACCATCTTGCGCTCGCCTGAGCTTGAGGCGTGAATAACTGTGAGGCAATCCGTAATGACTTTGACGAAACTTTTCATACACACACACAACCTTGGCCTTCACGCAAAGCTCGAAACTATTATAATTTTTTCCTACTTACTTAAATACACTCTCTCTGCGTATGCATGAATTCTACAGTACGGTTAACCGTTAAATATTTACAACCTCACAAATTTATCACGGAAAACTATGCGAACGGCAGATTTGTGGAATGTGGGGTATGGGTTGGTATATGACCTCCACCAACGTTAATGCCACAACCTTGTCCTCAACCTTAGTAATACGCTGAATGAGCTCACTATAACAACAACAACAAAAAAACGAGCGATTTTATGTCCCTATGCGCAAAGGTTATGTGGCCTCTATTTGTATATAGTTGCAAACTTATGAATGAATATGTGCTATATATGGCTATGGATGTGCGTTCGTGTTGTACGCGTAGAAGCGTGATTTTTGTTGGCGCAAAGGATTGCGGTCTTCCGTTATTTTGTACACTCACATGTTGCCAATGTACATAAACGCTTGTACTTGTATTCCATCTGGGTGAGTGGGTTAAGGAATAGATAGAGATGTGTTATTTAAAGGGTTTCTCTATAGAGGACGTGTGAGGCTGCTAAATTAAGATGGCCGAAGTAATTTGAAGGGTTCGCAATCGATTCGGTTTTATATTCCTTCAGTAACGGTTTATAAGGTACTAAGAACCTGGACGGTCAGAATATCATAGGACATATGTAAGGGTATCCAAGAACAGTTCCTTGTTTGGGCTTCCTTCAATAATTATTTGTAAGGTACTAGATGGTGGATCTATCGGAATTGCCTGGGTATCTGAGGAGGGATCTTTCCTTGACTGGTGGCAGAAATGACAAATGTGTTTTAGAAAGTCCAGAAAAATATATCTCTTGCGTGTTTTGAGTTTACAGAATATATGATT
The DNA here is from genome assembly GCA_031772095.1 of Zeugodacus tau. Lineage (NCBI taxonomy): Eukaryota > Metazoa > Arthropoda > Insecta > Diptera > Tephritidae > Zeugodacus > Zeugodacus tau. The sequence goes on along the minus strand of CM062652.1, from coordinate 61,903,502 downwards.
TCATACCACAGGATTGAATTTGGATGGCCTTTAGTTCTTAAGACCTAAGATTAATGCCTTAAGTTGAACTATTAAAGTCTATATTCCAGCAAACTCGTTTTTAAAATAATATTAACTATTTGAGATTATGGTTATCTTCCTCCTCCCAGAATTGTGGTTCATAAGTCATGGCTGTTACTAATTACTTTTTTGGGAATCCCTAGACATTCTCGTCAATATGGTACAGGCTAATTCTGAAAATCTGAAAGATCTATACGATAGACCCGTCGCCACCGTTCCTAAGATTGCAGGACTAGTATATAATAATATAACCAGCATTGACCCACTGATGTTACCAGAATAGCTTTCTCCAAAGCTTGTGCAGTCTTCTATGCTACTATGAAACCATAAATTACTTGTGAACTTATATAACAATGTGTTCCAACTAATTTCTATTGCAAAACCCTACACAATGTAATTTGTTAGTCATCGTCCAACACATATATAAATAGTTAAAGGCACATGTGCGTGTCGGTGCTTTTGTGCGCCGTTGTTAACTGATAAAAAATCACTTCCTGTCTGTTGTGTTATAAGCGCGTTTTGTTGCCTTGTGTCGTGAGCATAGCTTGAGGATGTGATTCGAAGCGAATGAAAACAATAGCGTCTACAGTAGTACACTACACGAGTGACCTTAAAGGAAAGCCTTATCAGACTTGTCGGAAATCTGATTCTTAACAAAAGTACAATGGCGGCAGAAATAAGGTGTAGATAAGTTTGTACGAGTGTACGTGTGTGTAAGGATTAAATTTAACGTTTGTCTATACTCGTATATGGCATGCAACGCTAATGCTTTATTTTCTATTTAGCTACAAATATTTTTAGTTAGAAGCATTAAATTTATGATAAAATGCTTAAACGTTAATTAATTGTATATGAATAACGTACTTTGGAGGCGTTGTTAATGCGGCTTCCCAATATGCTTCGAGTTATGATAATAGGTTCTTTGTTTTAAATAATGTTGGATGTAATTATGAAATAATGGGAATTTAAGAATGAAATTATTGAAAATAAAAGCTTTAAGTTTAGATGGACCATGTGTAGAAGTTCACGCAAGTGAGGAAAGCTTTTGATTGTCATTCACTTGGGAGTGGCCAGAAACGATTCTTCTCCACATGGTCCAAGCAGCTCACGACTTCCGGTTTTAGACCAAGTATCCTCTGGGTAGCCAACAGACATCCGTCTGAAGGCGAGCTAAAGTGAGAAGGCGAAGCCCGCTTATGCGGTTGTGCGTTGGGTTTGGGACCCACCACATAAAAACACCCCCCAATGAAAAATCTACGAAAGCCTCGGATGAGACACCCCAATTTTGATGACGACCCCTGCAAACGTTTTAAGGATAATGATATAAGGGCATGCACCTGGAATGTCCGGACCCTTAATTGGGAAGGTGCCTCTGCCCAGCTGGTTGATGTCCTCATACGACTCAAGGCTGACATCACCGCCATCCAAGAAGTGCGATGGAGGGGACAAGGACGGAAGAAGGTGGGTCCTTGTGACATCTACTACAGCGGCCATATAAAGGAGCGCAAATTTGGTGTTGGATTTGTGGTGGGAGAGAGACTCCGTCGCAGAGTCCTGGCATTCACCCCGGTGGATGAACGTCTTGCCACAATCCGCATCAAAGCGAGGTTCTTCAACATATCGCTGATTTGCGCCCACGCCCCAACGGAAGAGAAGGACGATGTGACAAAAGATGCTTTCTATGAGCGCCTAGAACGCACCTATGAGCGCTGCCCCCGCCACGATGTAAAGTCGTGCTTGGCGATTTTAACGCCAGGGTGGGTAAAGAAGGTGTCTTTGGCACAACAGTCGGAAAATTCAGCCTCCATGACGAAACATCGCCAAACGGCCTGAGGCTGATCGACTTCGCTGGGGCCCGAAATATGGTCGTCTGTAGTACCAGATTCCAGCATAAGAAAATACATCAAGCTACTTGGCTGTCTCCTGATCGAAACACGCGGAACCAAATCGATCACGTTGTGATAGACGGAAGACATGTCTCCTGTGTTTTAGACGTGCGTACGCTCCGAGGACCAAATATAGACTCGGACCATTATCTGGTCGCAGCTAAAATACGCACCCGCCTCTGTGCAGCAAAGAACGCCCGTCAACAAACACAAGGAAGGTTCGACGTCGAAAAGCTGCAATCGCAACAGACAGCCACGAAATACTCTACTCGACTTGCACTCCTGCTCTCTGAGAGCACTCATCAGCATCTCGGTATAAGGGAACTGTGGAACGGCATCTCAAACTCACTGCGTACCGCTGCAGCCGAAACAATTGGTTTTCGGCAACGACAAAAACAAGCTGGTACGATGAGGAGTGCCGTCTCGCAGCGGAGAGAAAACAGACTGCCTACCTCGCAACGTTGCAAACGACCACAACACGTGCGGGATGGGATAGATACCGAGAGCTGAAGAGGGAAGCGAGACGCATTTGCAGACAAAAAAGAAAGAGGCCGAAATGCGTGAGTACGAAGAGCTTGAGAAGCTGGCAGACAGAGGGAATGCTCGAAAATTTTATGAAAAAATGAAGCGACTTAACGAAGGTTTCAAGACCGGAGCATCCTCATGTAGAGACCAAGGTGGTAATCTGGTAACCGATGTCCAGGGCATACTGGGATTATGGAGGGAACACTTCTCCGACCTGCTGAATGGCAGTGAGAGTACAACACCAGGAGAAGGCGAACCCGATCCCCCAATCGATGACGATGGAACAGATGTTCCATTACCCGACCATGAAGAAATTCGAATAGCAATTACCCGCTTGAAGAACAACAAAGCAGCGGGGGCCGATAGATTACCGGCAGAACTATTCAAATACGGCGGCGAAGAACTGATAAGGTGCATGCATCAGCTTCTTTGCAAAATATGGTCGGAAGAAAGCATGCCTGACGATTGGAATCTCAGTGTGCTCTGCCCAATCCATAAAAAGGGAGATCCCACAATCTGCGCCAATTACCGTGGGATCAGCCTCCTAAATATCGCATACAATGTTCTATCGAGCGTACTGTGTGAAAGACTAAAGCCCACCGTCAACAAACTGATTGGACCTTATCAGTGTGGCTTTAGACCTGGAAAATCAACAACTGACCAGATATTCACCATGCGCCAAATCTTGGAGAAGACCCGTGAAAAGAGGATTGACACACACCACCTTTTTGTCGATTTTAAAGCAGCTTTCGACAGCACGAAAAGGAGCTGCCTTTATGCCGCGATGTCTGAATTTGGTATCCCCGCAAAACTAATACGGCTGTGTAAGTTGACGTTGAGCAACACCAAAAGCTCCGTCATGATTGGGAAGGACCTCTCCGAGCCGCTCGATACCAAACGAGGTTTCAGACAAGGTGACTCACTATCGTGCGACTTCTTTAACCTGATGCTGGAAAAAATTATTAGAGCAGCAGAGCTAAACAGAGAGGGTACCATCTTTTACAAGAGTGTACAGCTCCTGGCGTACGCCGATGATATTGATATCATCGGAAGCAACAACCGCGCCGTTTGTTCTGCTTTTTCCCGCATGGATAAGGAGGCGAAGCGAATGGGTCTGGAGGTGAATGAGGACAAGACGAAATATCTCCTGTCATCAAGCAAACAGTCGGCGCATTCGCGTCTTGGCTCCCACGTCACTGTTGACAGTCATAACTTCGAGGTCGTAGATAATTTCGTTTACCTGGGAACCAGCATCAACAACACGAACAATGTCAGCCTCGAAATCCAGCGCAGAATAACTCTTGCCAACAGGTGCTACTTTGGACTGAGTAGGCAATTGAACAGTAAAGTCCTCTCTCGACGAACCAAAATCAAGCTCTACAAGTCGCTTATCATCCCCGTCCTGATCTACGGTGCAGAAGCTTGGACGATGTCAACATCAGATGAGACGACACTAGGAGTTTTCGAGAGGAAAATTTTGCGCAAGATTTATGGTCCTAAGAACATTGGCAACGGCGAATACCGCAGACGATGGAACGATGAGCTGTACGAGTTATACAACGACATTGACATAGTTCAGCGAATAAAAAGACAGCGGCTACGCTGGCTAGGTCATGTTGTCCGAATGGACGAAAACACTCCAGCCCTGAAAGTGTTCGATGCAGTACCCGCCGGAGGAAGCCGAGGAAGGGGAAGGCCTCCACTCCGTTGGAGGGACCAGGTGGAGAGCGACCTGGTTACACTTGGGATCTCCAACTGGCGCCGAACTGCGAAGGAGAGAGAGAGATGGCGCACTATCGTCGATTCGGCTATAACCGGCTAAACGGTTGCAACGCCAATCACATACAAGTTTAGAATGGACCATAACACAGATGACAATATTTTCTAGCCTTCCAAATGAGCGTCTCCAAGATAAGCTACATCAGAGCCCAAGACAGGAACAATCTATTAATTTTCTTAAATACCATTTGAAGCACTTCACAAGGGTAGTAATTTAGGTATATTCATTCATTGATCTCATATATCTCACACCGTGTCACTAGGATTGGATATTTTAGTTTAGTCAGCCAACAATTAGAATTTAGAGATCGATCAGAGCAAGGCGAAATTCGAATATCTAATGCTTTCAGAACATATCACCAATCGACAAAAATAGAGACTACTGCCACAATAACAGTACTTGGAGCGTTTTCTATACATCCCACTTCCACATTATTCCTCTACAGCACTCTATCTCAAAACGAAAAATAGTTGAACAAAAAACAATATTTCCTCAAAGTATGTTTTCCCAAAAAACTGTCAACAAAATTTCTACTTCACCATAATTTCTATTTTCCTTCCTCCAACACCTGAAACAACAGCAACTTTGCTGTAATAACGGCATTCCTTCCGCTTTGACGTGTAGCATTTAACCTGCCATTAGCCCTGAAAACTAACAGCAAACTGTTTCCGACTTTTACAAAAGCTTTTCGGTTATTTTGGTATTCATTGAAAAGTTTAACCGAGTCAACTATGCACTCATACTCAATCATTAATTGCGCCAACATCCGCTCGCACTCGAACCGTTATAACAAAAGTTTTTGGTGGCATAATTGTGTCATAAGTATATGTATGTATTTAGTTTAACACTGACACAAACAGGTGAGTTTAATCAGTTATAATAGTATAAACGCATAGCCCCAAACATAAGCAATTATGAGTTTACGTAAAAGTGGCACATAAGCTTTAAATAGAAATTCAACCGTATCTTCTTCTTCTTGACTGGCGTAGACACCGCTTACGCGGTTATAGCCGAGTCCAAAACAGCGCGCCACGTATCCCTCCTTCTGGCAGTTTGGCGCCAATTGGTTATTATTATTATTAACCCAAACGATTACCCTCCTCCCGCCCAACCGACGCGTGGGGCGCAGTCCGCATACGAGCGGAATTTGCCGAGTCTAGAAAGGCAAGAGATTTTTAAGCGTCCGGTTCTCAAACTGCTCAGCTACAGAAACAAACATTTCAACAGCTGAGAATTAAAAATTTATAAAAATAAAAAGTTAAAAATTTCTGAATGTTACTTATTAAGAGAAGACAAAATAGTTTTTTTGATGCTAAATATTGAGTCAGATGGATCAAATGTGCTGGAATGCGAATTAAAATCATGACATATTCGGCAGAATGGTTCATTTAACTCAAAATTTGTTCTAGAAGATTTTAGAAATAATGGTCTAAACTGCCTGGATGAACGCAATGGGACATTAAACTTAATATCAGACAAAAGGAATGAACTACAAACTAAACCATTCAGAAGTTTTACTAGGAAAATTATACCTAGAATTTCTCTGCGACTAGTGAGTGTGGGAAGATTTATAAGTTTTAAACGACTAGTATACGGGGGAAGATTCAATCTTGAATCCCAATGTAAGTGGCCTAAAGCAAAAAGTAAAAATTGTTTTTGAACGGACTCAAGCTTATCAGAATGGGATTGATAGCTAGGATTCCATACCACAGAACCATACTCCAATATAGGCCTTACCAATGTTGTAAAAAGAATTTTAGTAATATACGGATCACTAAATTCTTTAGACCAACGTTTAACAAAGCTAAGAGCACCTTTAGCTTTTAAGACAATTGAATTTACATGAGAATTAAAATTTAGTTTAGGGTCCATATTAACTCCTAAATCAACAAAGCTAAAAACTTGCTCTAAACTGAAGTTATTTATTACATAGGGGGAAAGACTAACAGTTCTACGGGAAAAGCACATCGTTTTACATTTTTTAAGATTCAGTGGCATATCATTTATGTGACACCAAGTAACTAAATTATTTAAGTCCGATTGTAACTCAGTTCTATCATTATAAGAAGTATATGATTTAAAAAGTTTTACATCATCCGCATATAATAAAATGTTTGAAAACTTAATTACGGAAGGTATATCATTAATAAACAATAAGAACAGAATCGGACCGAGATGACTACCTTGTGGAACGCCTGAAGGGACCATAATTGAATCAGATAAAGTGTTATTAAATATAACTTGTTGTTTTCTGTTAGTAAGATATGAGGATACCCAATTAAGAAGTCTTGGTTGAAAACCAAGATAATCCAATTTTTGCAAAAGAATTGAGTGGTTTACTCTATCGAATGCTTTACTAAAGTCTGTATATATAACATCAGTATTCTTATTATCCCTAAAACCCATTGACACATGGTTTACAAATTCAAGCAAGTTTGTTACTGTAGATTTCCTTCTCAACAGATGATCTAACTCCACTTTTATGCAAAGGTAATATAAAAGAGTTTTCCACATTGACGGAAAAATACCTTGTTTAAGAGATAGGTTAAAAAGCTTAGTTAAGGGCAGATAGATATATTTTGCGCAATTTTTAAGAAAGCTTGAGGGAATCATATCAGGGCCATATTTAAACGAATTTTTTAACGTAACTAAATAATTTAAGACATCTGTTTCAGAAATAATTGGTGTATTAATTACAGTACTCGGACATAACGCTTGATGATATGGCACATTCATAGGGTAGTTTGAACAATAATTGGATTTGAAGAATTCTGCAAACATATTAGAAATAATATAATTGTCACATGACATTGTTGATTTATATTTCATCGCGGACGGAAAATTTGAAATCCTGCGTTTGGAGTTAACGAAACCATAAAACAATTTCGGATTACGAATAATATTATTTTTTACTTTGATTATGTAGTTTTTATAACATTTTTTGTTAAGTTCCTCAAACTGACGACGCAATTTAGAATATTTTAAATAGTCAACAAGAGCTCCAGTTCTTTTATAAAGTTTAAAAGCACGAGCTTTTTTATTTTTTAATTTACATAGCTCATTCGAATACCACAAATTTGAACTTTTTCTTTTGATAATAAAACATTTCGGAACAAATCTTTCAAAAATATTAAAAATTGTTTCATTAAAATGTGATACATTTAATTCAATATTACCACTATAATCAGGCCAAGTCAATTTAGAAAGTTCACAATTAATCTTTTTGAAGTTAGCTTTCGCAAAGTTGAACCGAGAACAAAGGTCCTGTTTGTTGCATACAAGTAATTCGTCTATGATTTCGATATTAATTTCCAAGGCAGGGTGATAAGAGTCCTCTGGCAAAACTAAAGGATCAGATCGGACCACAGAAACTGTTGAAGTATTATCAACATAGACCAAATCTAAGAATTTACCAAATTTGTTCGGAATTAAGTTAATTTGGTTAAGACCCATCCCAGACATTTCTTCCAAAAACTCATTAAAGCTTAAACGAGTGCAAAAAGGGGTAATGCAATCGTCAACAGATTTCCAAGATACACACGGTAAATTGAAATCGCCTAGAACAATTATGTAATCAGTATTCTTAGCAATTGAAAAAACATTATTTATTAAAGAAGCATGCTGCGTATATACAGTTAAGTCCGATTGAGGCGGAATATAAGATAAAGTTAGATAAATAGAACATTTATTAATACAAATTCGTATGCACTTAAATTCAATAAAGTCCGCATGAGGAACTTCTACTTCTTCAGATGGAATTGAAGAATGCACAGCAAATAGTACACCCCCCCCGACTCTGTTCAGTCGATCGCATCTAAAGATTTGAAATTCACTATTTAATATTTCGTTATCAAAGATATGAGGTTTAAGCCAAGTTTCAGTAAAAGCGATGACTTTAAAATTACAATTAGTGCTGTTCAAATACAATTCTTTTAATTTTGTATTTAAACCCCTTACATTTTGATAGTGAATTTGTAATGAATTTTTTATAATTAGTTTTTTGAATCCGCGGCATTTTTTGGAATATGAGCAATTACAGTTTGTTTTTGTTGCTTTTGCTCGAATTCGCGCACGAAAGCACCAGGTGGCCAAAATGATTCATCAAGTAGCAATTGAAAATTAACAGCTGAAACGCCAATCTTGAAAGAAGATATGTTTCTTTCGTATTTAAAGTTAAATTTTCTGACATCAATATCAATATCGTTAATTTTTAATTTCGACGAGATGTAAAACTTTATATCTTCGATTGTGGTATCCGAAGCGAATCTCGAAACGAAAATTGATTTTCGTTGAGGTATTACTACCAAATTTTTTGCCACAAACTCAGAGTTAATAGGAGGCGGATCCTGAATAGTTTTCCGCTTAAGGGTATCGTTAATTGTTTTCGGAGGATTAAGCACTTTTGAAGAGGAAGGCTTCTCTCCTTGAGGGCAAGGAGGTGAGAGATTAATAAGGTCCAATTTCACCGGTGACATACTTTTTACGGACAAAGTGGCAGGTTCTTCATTAGACGGACGTTTACGTTTTGATGAAGGCTTAGCATTATCATCTTGATCATTTAGGCATTTAAATGATTGAAACAACACTTCATAATGCTTAAATTTTTCTGTAAGGTTTTGAAGTTCTCGACCGATTTCTTTAAAATTATTGCGCGCCTGTTTAAAAACTTTAAATAATTCAATATCTGTCGGTCTACACTTTAAGCACAACCAGCGCAGACCCTTTCCATCGAGAATAGAATCTAAGATTCTACCTGTCAATCCAGCACATTTAAGATGGGCAAGCCCGTCACAAAGCCAACAAGAAACAAAACGATCAGAATCGCCTTTAATAGTACAATTCGGAAAATTGCAAGTCATTATGAAAAAAAAAAAAATTAAATTGAAGGAAAAAACAAAATAGGTAATAATAATAAAAATTAAAATATGATATAATAGTAAATAGAAAAACAAAGATAGTTATACTGAATTAGCCGAGATCACAACCAATATAATAGTGAGCAGTTTGAGAAGCACTGAGCCACTTAAAAATAACACGCAAACAGCTGTGAGCAAAAATGAAAGAAAAAAAACGAATCAAAAGAAAAAGAGTAAATTAAAACAAAAACAATATGCAATCGCACAAACAATTGCAAAGTAGGAAATAAAATTGATAATCGATAACAACAACAAATGATTTAAAAGACTCGGCACCAGAATTTAAGAAAATAGATAAAATACAATTAAAATTTAAATATAACACAAAAGCAAATTAGCACAAATACTTAGCTTTAGATTACACTTATTAAAAGTAAACTTTCTTCAATTATATTAATAAATTTAAGCACAAATTCAAGAACCGAGAAAAAATTAAACTTCACAGTTTGACGTGTTGCCAGAACATTATACCAAGCGAAACCAGGTCCCTCTCCACCTGGTCCTTCCATCGGAGTGGAGGTCTCCCTCTTCCTCGGCTTCCACCAGCGGGTACTGCATCGAATACTTTCAGAGCTGGAGCACTTTCATCCATTCGAACTACATGACCAAGCCGGCGTAGCCTCCGTCTTTTTATTCGCTGAACTATGCCAGTGTCGTCGTATAGCTCATCGTTCCATCGTCTGCGGTATTCTCCGTTGCCAATGTTCAAAGGCCATAAATCTTTCGTGAAACCTTTCTCTCGAAAACTCCTAGTGCCGTCTCCTCGGATGTTGGCATCGTCCACGCTTCTGCACCGTAAAGTAGGACGGGAATGATGAGAGACTTGTAGAGTTTGGTTTTTGTTCGTCGAGAGAGGACTTTACTTTTCAATTGCCTACTTAGTCCATAGTAGCACCTGTTGGCAAGAGTGATTCTGCGTTGGATTTCCAGGCTGACATTGTTATTGCTGTTAATGCTGGTTCCCAGGTAGATGAAATTATCTACGACTTCGAAGTTATGACTGTCAACAGTGACGTGGGAGCCAAGACTGTTTGTTTGACGACAGGAGATATTTCGTTTTGTCCTCGTTCACCTCCAGATCCATTCGCTTCGCCTCCTTATCCATGTGAGAAAAAGCAGAACAAACGACGCGGGTGTTGTTTCCAATGATATCGATATCATCGGCGTACGCCAGTAGCTGTACACTCTTATAGAAGATTGTACCTTCTCTATTTAGCTCTGCATATCGTATCATTTTCTCCAGCATCAGGTTAAAGAAATTACACGAGAGTGAGTCACCTTGTCTGAAACCTCGTCTGGTATCGAACGGCTCGAAGAGGTCCTTCCCGATCCTGACGGAGCTTTTGGTGTTGCTCAACGTCAGCTTACACAGCCGTATTAGTTTTGCGGGGATACCAAATTCAGACATCGCGGCCTAAAGGCAGCTCCTTTTCGTGCTATCGAAAGCAGCTTTAAAGTCGACAAAGAGATGATGTGTATCGATCCTATTTTCACGGGTCTTCTCCAAAATTTGGCGCATGGTGAATATCTGGTCTGTTGTTGATTTTCCAGGTCTAAAGCCCCACTGATAAGGTCCAATCAGTTTGTTGACGGTGGGCTTTAGTCTTTCACACAATACGCTCGACAGAACCCTTCGGGTCTCCCTTTTTGTGTATTGGGCAGAGTACACTGAGATTCCAATCGTCAGGCATGCTTTCTTCCGACCATATTCTGCAAAGAAGCTGATGCAAGCACCTTATCAGCTCTTCGCCGCCGTATTTGAATAGCTCGGCCGGTAATCCATCGGCACCCGCCACCATATTGTTCTTCAAGCTGGTAATTGCTATTCGAATTTCTTCACGGTCGGGCAATGGAACGTCTGCTCCATCGTCGTCGATTGGGGAATCGGGTTCGCCGTCTCCTGGTGTTGTGCTTTCACTGCCATTCAGCAGGCTGGAGAAGTGTTCCCTCCACAAACACAGTATACTCTGGTCATCAACAACTAGATCACCTCTGGGGGTCCTACAAGAGTGTGCTCCGGTCTTGAAACCTTCAGTTAGTCGCCGGATCTTTTCGTAAAATTTTCGAGCATTACCCCTGTCGGCCAGCTTGTCAAGCTCTTCATACTCACGCATTTCGGCCTCTTTCTTTTTTTGTCTGCAAATGCGTCTCGCTTCCCTCTTCAGCTCTCGGTATCTTTCCCATCCCGCTCGTGTTGCGGTCGATCGCAACATTGCGAGGTAGGCAGTCTGTTTTCTCTCCACTGCGAGACGACAATCCTCATCATACCAGCTGTTTTTTGGCTTTTCCGAAAACCAATGGTTTCGGTTGCAGCTGTACGTAAGGAGTTTGATATGCCGTCCCACAGCTCCCTTATACCGAGATGCTGATGAGTGCTCTCAGAGAGCAGGAGTGCAAGTCGAGTAGAAAATCGTTCGTCTGTCGGTTGTGATTGCAGCTTCTCGATGTCGAACCTTCCTTGTGTTTGTTGACGTGTGCGCTTTTCTACACAGAGGCGGGTGCGTATCTTAGCTGCTACAAGATAGTGGTCCGAGTCGATGTTGGGACCACGAAGCGTACGCACATCAAAAACACTGGAGACATGTCGTCCATCTATCATAACATGATCGGTCTGGTTGCGAGTGATTCGATCCGGGGACAGCCAAGTAGCTTGATGGATTTTCTTATCCTGGAATCTAGTACTACAGACGACCATATTTCGGGCCCCGGCGAAGTCGATCAGCCTCAGACGGTTTGGTGATGTTTCGTCATGGAGGCTGAATTTTCCGACTGTTGTGCCAAAGACACCTTCTTTACCCACCCTAGGGTTGAAATCGCCAAGTATCGTGGCAGGGGGCAGCGCTCATAGGTACGTTCTAGGCGCTCATGGAAAGTATCTTTGATCACTTCGTCCTTCTATTCCGTCGGGGCGTGGGCGCAAATCACCGAAATGTTGAAGAACCTCGCTTTCATGCGGATTGTGGCTAGACATTCATCCACCGAAGTGAATGCCAGGACTCGACGACGGAGTCTCTCTCCCACCACGAATCCCACACCGAATTTGCGCTCCATTATATGGCCGCTGTAGTAGATGTCACAAGGACCCACCTTCTTCCGTCCTTGTCCCGTCCATCGCATTTCTTGGATTGTGGTGATGTTAGCCTTTAGTTGTATGAGGACATCAACCAGCTGGGCAGAAGCACCTTCCCAATTAAGGGTCCGGACATTCCAGGTGCATGCCCTTAATTCGTAGTCCTTTATACGTTTGCTGTGGTCGTCATCAAAATTGAGGTCTCTCATCCGAGGCTGTTTCTTTCTTTTCATTGGGGGGTGTTTTTATGTGGTGGGTCCCAAACCCTACGCACAACCGCATAAGCGGGTTACGCCTTCTCACTTTAGCTCGCCTCCAAACGGATGTCTGTTGGCTACCCAGAGGATACTTGGTCTAAGACCGGAAGTCGTGAGCTGCTTGAGCCACATGTAAAAGAATCGTTCCTGGCCACTCCCAAGTGAATGACAGTCAGAAACTTTCCTCACTTACGTGAACTTCTACATATGAATTCAACCGTATGGAGAAAGATTATCGAAATTATAGAATTGTTATGGGTTGCAATATATCAAAGCGCGCGTAGACTTTCATTGTTTTCAAATATTTTAAGTTGAGTTATGGTTACGTTACGGTTAAGTTAAGTTACTTTATGGTTTATGGAAAAGTTAAGTTTATGTTAATATTTCTAACATATACACAATTGATTGTTATATTAAACAGAAAAATAATAAATTTAACTCTATAATCTATATTTATATAATAAGTTCAAGTAAGCTCATATCTTTTATCTTTCATAGAACCACTTTTGTTGAACTTAATCAGTTGTTAAATAACCTAATATTGTTAATGTTACGTAAATAGATTGTCAGACATGCCAATCAGTCTTCAATATCAGTGAGCAAATAAATTCTATGTGTGAACGTGTATATCTAGCATACCGTTAATAATATATATATTTATATATTAATATTTTAAGTCAAGTAACGTTACAAATATGCCAATTATTGTTGCTTATTATTGCTGACCGTTCTGTGACAAGTAAAAATATTAAATGAAGAGTGATTAAAAAGCAATAAAAAAGAAAAAAATAAAAAATAAAATATCAATAAAACAAAATAGCTAATAAATAAAACAAAGCAAACAATTCCATTGACAGCTTGTTTATCGGGTAATTTAATACAAAAGCGTAAATCTAATTTTTTCATCGACACCTTTCAAACGGAGAAATTCACAAACTCACTAAAACGTAGCATACATGTGGGTGCAACTTATGATTTTCCAAGTCACATGTATGTGTGTATGTTTGTATTCCATGTAATTGCAGTGATTTTATTATTTACTTACAGTGAGTTGCTTGTTTGCTTCGAAGGTTGGAAAGTTTCATGTTTGATTTATTATTTATGTTATTACTTAGATAGCTTTTAGGCGTCATGAAGAGTCAGGGTTTCTGTGATTTCAATACAAAGACCTTCAAGTAGTACAGGTTTTTAACTCCGATAAGATAATGGACTCCACTATGAGACAGGATATTAACCCACGACAGTCCGTTCAACATTTTTCGATTGTTTTATGGCGCTACAACAACATCAACAATGTATAAAAAAAAATGAACGAAATATCAGTAAACCGATTCTACAACCAAGAGTAAAAACATCTCTGAAAAACGATAAGTTCTATGTATGTTTTTGAATAACGGCAATGCTACGCAAAAGAAATTTAGTGGTCTGATGATGATCCTATAAAAACACGACATTAAAACCTTTACAAATGGCAATGAAATCTCACTATAGATCCAATGTTCTCCATTACCGATATAACTCAGTTCTCATCTTATCCGCTTTATTTTCCATAAGATTTTTGACCTGTCGCGGAGTTTTGTGACCTCAGACATAACTTTTCCGGACTGAGTTTCGTAGTTTCCGAGAAGATGAAAGTCTTTATGATTATCTTCTCCCCCAGTTTGAACAGGTTTCTTATACGCTACGAGTGATATTTAGGTCCTTAATCCTATCTGAGGGATGTATACAGAAAACTACGTGAACAAATTCTCTATATTGTAGTATCATACATGGAACCGTCCCCAATATTGTCGGGCCAACTTTACCTAAACTCATCTGCTGCAGTTATCACTGTAGCTTTCTCCAAAGCTTGTTGTAGAGTTCGTTAAGCGACTATGTACGCAACAATTAAACAAATATTATTACGATAATTCCCAATCCATTTCATCTATTGCAAAACCCTCTACGCACGTAATTTGTTAGTCATCGTCCAACATATACATGAATAATTAAAATCACATGTGCGTGTCGGTGCTTTGGTGTACCGTTGTTCACCGATAAAAAATCACTTCCTGTTCCTGTAAAACGTTATATTGTCTGTTGTTCCCTTGCGTTCTGACGCTATGCGTAAGGATGTGATTCCAAACAGCAAAACAATAGCGTCTACACTACACTACACTAGTGACCTTAAAGTGCCCTGGAGACGATCAAATAATTGCGTCAAACAGTGCATATGTGTTAGTGATGTTCAATCGTGTGTTGCCCGCAAACGTTCAAATTAACACGTCAAACATCAGTTTAGTTTTGAGCTCGTAACGAACGGTCATCATGTCATCGTCGGATGATGATGATCTATTATTGGCATGTGCTTCAATTCTTATGAAAAAAAATTTCTCCATTTTTGTATTATTTTATATTATTTAGTTTATTTTATTATATTTGATTTTACTTTATTTTATTTCATTTCATTTCATTTCATTTCATTTCATTTCATTTCATTTCATTTCATTTCATTTCATTTCATTTTATTTTATTTTATTTCATTTCATTTCATTTCATTTCATTTCATTTCATTTCATTTCATTTCATTTCATTTCATTTCATTTCATTTCATTTCATTTCATTTCATTTCATTTCATTTCATTTCATTTCATTTCATTTCATTTCATTTCATTTCGTTTCATTTCATTTCATTTCATTACATTTCATTTCATTTCATTTCATTTCATTTCATTTCATTTCATTTTATTTTATTTTATTTTATTTTATTTTATTTTATTTTATTTTATTTTATTTTATTTTTATTTAATTTAATTTAATTTAATTTAATTTAATTGAATTTAATTTAATTTATTTATTTTATTTTATTTTATTTTTTCCGCTTCGCTTTACTTCACTTTTTATGTCCTCTCAGCTTGAAATCTTCCCTGCAAATGAGCTCATGCTTGTCAAACATGAGTGGAGACGATCAAATTATCGTCCGTCAAATAGAAATATCAAAAATTTTTGATTTTCATCAAACAGAGCCGACAACAGGTCGGTGTAGCGTACGTGTAGCCGACGAGAGCCGACGACACCAACACACTTAAAGTGTTTGACGCAATTATTTGATCGTCTCCAAGGCACTTAAAAGCAAAGCCTTATCAGACTTGTCGGAAATCTGATGCTTAACAAAAGCACAATACAATGGCGGCAGAAGGAAGGTCTATTGTGATAAGTTTGTACGAGTGTGCATGTGTAAGGATGAAATTTAACGTTCGTCTATACTAGCTATAAATATTTTTATTTAGAAAGTTAATTAATTGTAGCAGAACAAGACATTTTTGTTGCATAATAAATGAGCTTTAGTAGTAAATATTCTTCGCTGTTATAATATATAGGTTAATTTTTAAATAATATTAGAAGAAATTAATGAGGGATTAGGTCGCTGGAAGTAAATTAAAAAATATCAGAAATATTGAAAAACTAAACAAAAGAGAAAATAATATTTTATTGCCTTGCAAAATAAATCTTTATTACCGTCTCCAAGATTAGCTACAGCAGAATCCACCAAAAAAATAATTTACTAATTTTCTTAAATACTTTTTAAAATTTTTCTTCAGATTTATACTTTTATTGACCTAAGATATCTCACACCCTGTTCTAGGATCGGATATTTTAGTTTCGGGAGTTAAGCGATCTCTGAAAGTAAGAACGGAAACTTGAAATATATTGATGAGATGGTACTTTGAGGGTATCCACTATGATCACATCCATTAAATTAATGAACTTTCTGATTCTTTTGAACACATCTTCCACTAATTTTCAATTGCTTCACATGAATAAACTCTATACTTACTCTGTATAGTATGTAAATTAAATAGTTCATTCGTACCTAAATGTAAATATGATCTTAAAAAAACTGTTCCAAGAAGTCTTCACTAGGAACCCTAATTGAATCAGTCATCAATAAATTATCTAACAAGTGATTTATCGTTCACTGGATAGGAAAGAAACTGCCATATATTGCAATGGTACTGAAAATATATTTATTTTGTGGCAACAGCACCACCTAGTGTAAATCAAAAATTTGAAATTATCAGTGAGTGACCGATCATAACAAGTCGGAATTAATAAAATTAGCAATTTTGTGCGTAGTTAGCGATCGATTAGAGCTTATCGAACGCTTATTTCTTCTAGGCATATTTATATAATTTTACTTGGAGTTTTCTCAACGAAATCTGATCTTAATACTGATCTCGAGTAATATGCAAACATGGAACACTCATTAGTCATATCGTAGATTAACGAAAGATGGGAAATGTTCTATTAGAGTTTCTATCAATCATTTGGATATATCCGGATTCTGGTTATAATATTTGTCATTTCATCTTATCTAATTGAAATTCTCATCTTATCTTTATCTGAAATTTTTTATTGTCAAAATTACGAGATTCAGTAAAAGTAAAACCCCTAAGCTCTTCGCTTTTCCCTAGAAACCAAAATTTTCCTTGAAATTTACTTAGAAGAAGTGTAAGTTGTTATCGGTCCTTTGGCTTAGAAGGTTATGAAACCCGTACATTAGTTCTTGTAAAAGCTGTTGTAAACAGAAACCCCAGCCTTCTTTCAACTTTCTATTTTCCTATTTTCTATCCTTTCTACTTCTACATTATAACTCTACAGCATCATCCGCCAAAAAATAGTTAAAAGACAATATTTCCTCAAACTACATTCTTCCAAAAAACTGTCAGCAACATTTCTACTTCGCCTGATTTTCCATTTTCCTCCCTCTAACACTAGGTGGGTGTGATCAGTTATAATGAAATAAGCCCATAGCCCCATACATAAGCAATTACTAGTTTACGTAAAAGTGGCACATAAACTTTAAATAGAAATTCAAACTTGTGGGAAAAATTTATTGAAATTTTGGAATTTTTAAAGGTTGGAATGTCTCAATGCGGGCATTGACTTGCAAATTTTAAATTATTTGATGTTAAGTTATGGTTACGTTACGGATTAGTTAAGTTACGTTATGGTTAAGTTAAGTTTATGTTAATATTTCTAATATATACACAATTTTGTGTTATATTAAACAGAAAAATAATAAATTTAACTCTATATGTCTAAGTTCCCATGCTTAGGTTATGGCTAAGTTTAAGTAAAACCAACATTATGTTATACATACTCTCCTACATAACTTCATCCCAGCGGATTTATATCTTATCTTGCTTGTTAAATAACATAATGTTGTTAAGGTTCCGTCTAAGTTACCTAATAATATGAATGTTACATTTATATTATTATTAGGTGAGAACGAAAAAAATCTTAGAAATTTTAGATTATGCTTTAAATGGTTAAAGAGAACTACAACTTAATTACAGTTAACAATTCTAAGTTTACGGTTATGTTAAGGATACGTTCCGTTTAAGTAATTTTAAGTTGTATTTAAATTACGCTTAAGTTAATTATGAGTTATGTTTAAGTCACAGTTAAGTTAAGTCTAAGTTATGTTTAAGTTACAGTTAAATTAAGTTTAATTACCGTAAATTTTGAAATCAAAAATTTCTAAATTTTCATTTTAGATGGTTTGGTGGTTAAATAATGGTTCACATCATTCCGTAAACTTAACGACTTAAGACGACCCAATGGGTTGTAGTTCATTGGTTATCTTTTCTTAGCATATTAACATATTTCCCAACGGGATAGACATGCACGATATAAACTTATACATAAAAGCTCTAACAGTTGTTGTTACCTTAACCTACTCGTGCAGCTTTAAATCGATGTCAGGCTAGCTAGCTTTTGTTGTCACACTGTGCTCATCCCTGCATGAACGCTTGGTTACCTGTAATTAAATATAACACCAAGTTGAATAGGGTATAAGCTTCAGTAGCAAAACTTTTCAAACTAATTAGAACAATTTTAATTTGGCACCAATGCCAAGTGAATCAAACGTCGAGCTGGTAGCAGCAGCACCACCACTAATAGCAATAGCAACAACAGTACGGCCAGACTAAGGAAAATATAATACTTAGCAATAATATGCAAATGTATGTATGCTGGTGTGTGTATGAGGATCAGCTTGTCTTTGGTGCTTGTGTACGTGGCACTTTTGCTGCAAAAGTCTGACAGTCGGTGGCAAGCTTGTCGTCGTAGAAGCGCAATTTAATTGCTAAATTATATTATGCTGTCTTATATTAGCATAATGGTTCCTGAAAATGTCGCTGTACTGAGAAGAAAAATAATATGGTAAAATATGTTTTAGGGCGCACAATGCCATTTTAATTAATTAAAAGCGTGCGATATTTAATTTTCAATCGCAAAGAAGTTTCTTAAGAGACTTACATTGTACAGCTACTTTTGAAAATGTAAACTTTGTTTTGTTTTCGTTTGCTACTGCAAAATTTCAGTGATTTCTCATCTACACTGTCTGACAGTTCAAGGAAGACTCTCTTTGATATCAAGGGACTAGAAGAAAGATTAAAGTAAGGTGAACAAATACTGAAGTCAAACAAAGATTTTAGGTAACATCGCATCTCTATTTGTATATATCTGCTGAGTTTTTTTCATATTATAGGAGCGAATACCTATAATACGTTATACTCGATGTATATTCGTTGAAAAATACATTTTAGCCGAAACATTTCGTTACGGAGACCTGAACAACATCGTCACCGAGATATAGCCATATAATAGAAAATTTCTTGACCTTATACTAACTAAGTGGGACTTCTGTACTAAAATCATTTACACACCTCCCATCTTCAGGCGAAGTGTTAAGAAACGAACCTTTAATGGTATCATTGAAATACTACTTTATTAATTCAATAGCTACATGTAATTCTTCTCTAAACTGATGTACGTGGGAAAATAATGAGACAAAGTCCTCTTGGTCAAGTGTCATGAAGCGCATGCTCCTTATGTAAGAAGACAATACGCCTGAATAATTTGGTAAATGGAACACAAAAAAGCGATTGATTCCTTGGTGGTCTAAATGAGTAATAATTCTAGAACAATCCGCCTAATCTAAAACAAACAAACTACTAGTTAAATTAAGGTTAAGTTTTTCAGTTGGGTTGTATTGTTCAGTTAGATTGAGTTGTCAAATTTGGTTGAGTTGAATTAGGTAGTCACAGGAATTCCGTTGTCAAATTGGATTGTGTTGTAAAGCTTGGTTCAGTTGTCAAGCGTTGAGTTGTAAATTTAGGTTCAGTTGAATTAAAAATTTTAAAACAATTTTAAAATTCAAAAACTTCGCAAAATCTTCATTTTAATGCGAAATGTTTTCACTGTAGCTTATTTGCTCTTTATTTAAATAAGAAAATAAGCTTAACATTAAAAGTTGAATTTAATATTGGAATTATTCGAACCGAGTTTTCTGAAAAAACATATTTTTGAGTTAAGGTTTCAATCTTTGTGATGTCAGTCCGTCGCGGTATGACTTTCGGACTTTAAGAATTTATTAAAAATTTATTTTTCTGATTTTGGCTTCTTATAGGATCCAGCTTGGCAGCTTCTGCACTAAAAATGTATGCTGTAAAAAGTATGGTGGGCATTACTATTTAGTTATAAATCTACAACTTTCTTAAAATGTGCACATAATTTATTATAATGCCAAAATGTAATATTTAGTACTAAAAATAATAAGTTCTAACTGATTATGTAGGTTATGATTTAAAATGCATTGTGACTTAAACCAATATCTATTATACTACACTTGATTTAAAGAAATATTGTTATCAAACTTCTAACTGCTGAAGTAGTACTAAATTTGGACTAAAAAATAAAAAATTTTTTTTTTTTTTTTTTTATTTATTTAGAAGAGAAATAATTATAAATAATTACTCCACTTATATGTACAAAGCACTGGCTGCCAAGGCCTTCGGCTTGAATAATCATAAATCTAGGTATAAAATTAATACGATTACAATTCAAATAGTTAGTAGTGTGTTAAGAATTATATATACAATTACTTAAAATTTAAATATTTAACTTGCTAGACTTTAAGAATTTTACAAAAAGGTTAACGTTATTGTCGTCTGTACGACTAAGTAAGTCCGAGGGTTTCATGTTGCCAAAAATCAGAACTCTGAGCTGTTGTAGAGGTGAGCATCTGTCGAGGATATGGTTTATTGTGAAATCTCCAAAGCCACATAAAGGGCAATTAGGTTTGTTTGTACCATTCAAAAGGTGTCCATGTGTGGCAAGTGTATGTCCAATCCTGATGCGTATAAATGTTTTTATATTCTTGCAGGTGTTGTTATTTGAATAATGTGGAGTTTTCCCTAATGGATTTGCAAGTTTGTAATGATGGTTGTAGCTTATCCAATCGTTTTGAAAACAGTCGTTGATGTGTTGTTTGACATACTGCTTAATATCTTTCATGGTAAAATAAGCTGACGTATGCAGTGGTTCTTTGCTAGCTGCTTTTGCACGTATGTCGGCCATTTCATTTCCTTTGATTCCAACGTGTCCAGGAACCCACATAATTTTGATTTTGTTATTACATTTGTTTATGAGGTTTCGAATTTTAGTGACCATAGGGCAATCGTTTAATTGGTTGAAAATGGCATCTATGGCGGATTTACTATCACTGCAGATAATGGTTTTATTTCCACTATTCAAAGCAAAGAGTACAGCTTCTAATATGGCAGCTGTTTCAGCTGTGAATATTGAGCAGTACGATGGCAAAACAAAGGCAGCTATTGTGGCACCGACCTTATTTGTCACAGCAAACTTGGTAGAGGTATCACTTTTAGATCCGTCTGTAAAAATAAAATCCCACTCATCGCTATATGGTCCTATACTTTCATTATATAGTTGTATATATTCGGTGTTGCTGGTGGAATTCTTCTGGTGCTGTTGTATGTCGTTAATGCGGCACGACGATAATGTCAGCGATGGTGGAGTTAATGGTGATTGAATCAATGAAGGGTACGTAAATAATCCTATTTGTTTAGAAGTCATGAGACAGCGTACGATGGTTGAAGGTTTGTGGTACGTGCGTGAACTTTGGATAGCGCTATTTACGTCCTTAAGTATTAACTCATTTCGACACAGAAGCAACTTTGGGATGAGCAACATAGTGTTATATGAGATTCTCTGGGATATATCTGGTAATCCGGATTCTGCTAAAATTGCTTTGATCGGTGATGTTGGGAAAGCACGTATACTCCTTCTAGCAGCTGCATGATAAGGTGCTTTTAAGAGTTTGATATTGGTTTTGGCACTGTGTCCGTAAATAGCAAGTCCATAGTCAATTTTTGATAATATTAAGGCTCTTGTGACATTAATGAGCGTGTTTGTGTGACATAAGCAATGTTTCGATGATAAAAATTTAATGATATTTAGTCTAAGAAATAAGTTTGATCGGATATATTTACAATGTTCTTTATAAGAAAGAGTTTTATCAAATATAATACCTAGTATTTTTAAACTTTGGGTATGTGGGATTTGGATATTAGAAATTGATAGAATAGGGAAGGAGCAGTTGTGTTTTTCTACAAATATGAAATGTGGAGCTTTTTGTTTAATGATATCTTCGCGCCGGATATTTCAGACCATTTATTGATATCATTTAGTATCTTTAGAAATATACGTTTAACTTGATTCAGATCTTTAATTTTTGTAAAAACCACAACATCGTCTGCGTAAATAAAGTGATGCGTTCGAGGGTTGGAACTTATAATGGTGCTGACTTTATTAAATGCTATTATGAAAAGCGTAACGGAGAGCGGTGAACCTTGAGGTATACCATTGTATAATTTAAAAACTTGTGAAGTGCATTTATTGACACATACGGTAAATTTTCGATTATATAAAAACGATTTTACAACGTTAAACATTTTGATGCCAATTTTCCAGCGCTTAAGTTCACAGAGTACCATGTGAGCTCCGACTCTATCAAACGCTTTCTCGAAATCTAGGCTAAGTACCGAAGCGTGGTTACGGGTTGCCAAGTTTGTGGATACGAAATGTTCGAAATGTAGTAGGGGGTCTATAACTCCCAACCCTTTTTGAAATCCGAATTGGTGCTGGCTTATGAGTCCATTTACTTTAGCGAACCACATTAGTCGGGTAGGGATGATTTTTTCTAAAGTCTTAGATATACAAGGTAAAAGGGAAATTGGTCGGTAATTCTCAATGTAGGAACTTGGTTTATTGGGTTTAGGAACGGGAATGATTGTGGAAATCTTCCATTGTTGAGGGTATACACCAGAGTTTAGTATTTTATTATATAGTATGACAAGTCTATATTTAAGGGAGTATGGGATATTTTTTAGGATGGGATACGATATTTTATCAGAACCAGGGGTTTTTCCTCTTAGCGTTGAGATTGTAGTTTCGAATTCATTAAGCGTAATATCAGCTTCAATTTGAAGCGCTTTCGATGAAGGTGTTGGGTTAGTATATGTTTCATTCTCGCTTTGGGCTTTCAATGAGTTAAAGTTAGGGGGGAAATTTGGATCAGAAGAGTATGATGACCACGTTTCTGCAAATTTTTCCGCGATTTCTTGAGACATATAAACAGGTCCAAATTGTGTGTTAATATGGGATATATTAAATTTTTGTGAGGACCCAGTTAGCATTTTTATGTCTGACCATATTTTTTTAGGATTCGAAGTTGGGTTTATGTTGGCTGTTAACTCTTCTAATGATTGCCTTTTAGCCAATTTTAACTCCTTTCTAAAGATCGCGTTAGCCTTTTTATATTCAATCAGATTAGGGTCAGTTCTGTTAAGTTTAAATTTTTTCCACATATATTTTTTCTTGTTTCTAAGAGTTGAAAGTATATTTGTCCAATAAGGCAGCTTTGTTGAGAACATTTTGGTGTTATTTGAGGGTATGGCAAAATGAGCTGCAGATCGAATAATTGTTTTAATGGCAAATGCTTCAGCATTTACATTTTCACAAGGGCGCCTAGTATTAGATAAATATGTTGAAATATTACAGAACTTTGTCCAGTCAGCTTTATCAGTCAAAAATTTAGATCTTGGTTTGATATTGTAAGATTTAGGAATGGAGAGGGAAGTGACTATTGGAAAGTGATCGCTATTGTGAAGATCATCTATTGTATGTGAAGAAAGTTTTGGTGCTATAAGGGATGAGGCTAGGATAATGTCTGGATGGGTAAAGGTGCCATGTGTAGAGAAGTGTGTTGGGAGCCCATCATTCAAAACAATAAGGTCATGTGAAAGAATTATATCTTCAATGATTTCACCCCTTTTATTCACAGTCAAGGATCCCCAAAGTGGACTCCATGCGTTAAAATCTCCCAAAATAATAATTGGTGTAGTGAATGAATTTAAAATATTAGAAAGTTCTATATAAGAAAAATTCTGATGAGGTGGAATGTAACAGTTAATAATAGTGAATTTAAATCCGATTTCGATTTCTATGGCTAAGCAAGAGATGTTGCTGTTGACAGGAATTTGCTTATGATTTACTGATTTTTTAATAAATATTGCGATACCTTGTTTAGCGCATGTATGTTGAGAGCTATTGTGAAAATAACTAAAGTATTTATTAGGAGGGTAAATCTTTTTATGAATAGGTATATGAGTTTCTTGAAGTGATATAATTTCTGGTCCAAATTCATTAATAAGAATATTTAAATCAGGGTAGTTATTAAGTAGACCGTTTATGTTCCATTGCAAAATTCGCATAATTTACTCTATCATTTCATTATTTGTTGACGGAGGGGAGAATACTGTAGGTAGTGGAGTGAAAATTGCAGAAGATGTTAGTGCTGGAGATGTAAGGTGAGAGAGCAACGAGGAGATCATTGCTTGTGTTTGAGAGTCATCGACTGATGCTGCTGTTGTGTTTGTTGTAGCATTTGCTGTGGTGTAATTGTTTTCGTTGGTTTCTTTTGTTTCTTTTTCATTATTTTTAGTGATATCTTCATTATTTGTAAATGAGTGAATGAGTTCTGTAGAGGTTATTTGGGTGTTTTTGTTGTTTTCTTTGAGAGTTGTTAGAATTATTTTTTAGTTATGTTGGCAAATGTAGTGGAGTTTTCAAAGAGAGGAGGAGATGAGTAGGATTTATGTATTTTTATTGCCTCACGCATGGAACATTTTTTGTCTGTTTTTATTGTTATTATTTGTTTCATTTGTAAGAATTTGGGACATGTTTTGTCAGAAGAGGGGTGATTACCTGAGCAATTAACGCAAGAGGTTCGAGAGCAAGCGATAGGTTGGTGAGGGGGGAGAGCACACGTGTCACAAACAGGGGCTTTAGTGCATCTTTTGGTTGTGTGGCCCAAAACTTGACAGCTTTTACACCTCATGGGATTTGGGTAATATGGCCTTACCTTGGTTGTGTACCAAGACACTTCGATCTTTTCCGGTAGGTGATATTTATCGAAAGTGAGTAGAGCAACACCACTAGGAACCGACTTTTGGTTAATATACTTGGGGAATTTAAAAATTGACACCACACCCTGTTCTTTTAAATGTTCTATGATTTCATCTTCTGCAATTTCGTTAAGGCATGGTGCGTAAATTGTTCCTTTCGTATAGTTAAGGTTATTGTGGAGTTTTATATCTACATCGCAAATGCCATGCAATGTTTTTGTAATTATGAATTTTCTGGCTATTTGTTGGTTTTTAACTAATAATAGAAGATTGCCGTCTCTTAGTTCTGATATATTAATTATTTCACTGCTAATGATCTTTAATGCTTTATGTACAGCAAAACACGAATATTTGCTTATCGGCTTTTGTGAATTTATTGCACTTAACACTAGGTATTTCGGATTGTCTTTTGTTGTTGGAGGCAGATTTGGGAAATCGTTAATGGGAAATGATTGGGTTTTTTTTCTTTTTGATTTGGGACTTGATGATAACAGGGCAAACCTGTTATCACCAAGAGAGTGTCCCCCTTGGGGCATATTTCTTGTAGTAAACAGTGATTATATATTAGCACTCTATAACACGTGTTTTAAATGAAAAATATGACACTTTAAATATAGTTCAGAGAGAGGGAGTGAAAGAGCAAAAGAAACTCACTAATAGCACTAAACACAACCGTTCGCTTCAGGCATCAGTCGATGACTGAAAATAAAAATTAAAGGCCCTAGATTTAAAAAAAAAAATTAAGAGTATTCTAACACACTTTTTACAACTGTTTGATACCAAGATTTTAGTATAAAATTTCTAGAACTAATTTTTTTAGTACTAATTTTTTAATGTACTATAATTTGAAAATGTTTTTAAAACAAATTCAAATATATTAAACATATATTTTATATTTTCGCAAAACTTTTAGTACTAAATTATTAGTACTAAATAAAGCACTAAAACTCTTTTTAATATTTAGTTGCTTAGCTAAATTGAATTTTTTTCTAACGCACATATGTTCACAAATTTAAATTATTTGCCTTGAATATATATTTAAAATGATGGCTCTACTATAAATTGTAAATCTATTTATGTCTATTGGATTAAATTTTGGACACGTATTTTTTTAACGAACTCTTTTCAACGTTTCGTTTCAACTAAGCAATAAATTTGTATTTTGCAGTAGAAAATTAAATTTTCGCTCCACATAGTGCAGTTCATTCCTCATAAACACACAGACAAGCATAATTTCAAGTCGAGTTCAATCGATAGTGTCCATTTTCCACTTCATTGACATTTTTGCACACTTTCGTAGCGGTTCGAGTGAACACACCCATACACCTTATAAAATGGCATATTATATAAAGTGAATGTTTATGTATGTAGGTATTTAGTATATACATAGGCCATAACCATTCATGTTCATTTTATAAATATTTTTGCATGTAGCCAACAACAAATCGATTACAAGGAAGTACACAACCAAAAACAAATTGCTATACCCTCGTTCTAACTACTAATTTATTTGCGCCGAACACTTGAGTGGACAGTAAAAAATGTCAATTTCCTGTTTTTGGAACATATCAGTACCAAATTTTGTATTTTGTGGCTGTGTTATTAAAGGCTTTCCATTAAAGGCTTTTCGTTTATACATTTCTGCAACTTGTTGCTACTTGGCATTTTCAATGTTTTACAATTTAAAAGCAATTCAAGGTTGCGCATCTAGTGGACATAGGCCATAGACCACTTCACTTTGGTTGGCTAAGGCATGACAGTGGTGGTAGGTATAAAACGCTAGGGGTAGAGGACCCCGAACTCAAAAAACTCACAATGGAGAGCGCAATGAAGATTGAAAAGCGTGCTGGGATATCAGCCCAAACGTCGGTGGGAGATGAGGCTGCTACCACCGGCGGGCACAGCGAGAGCTGTGTCGCCAGCGGCCACACCTCCACTGCAACGGGAGCAGGTTGCAGTGGTTGCAGTACTACTGCCAAACCAACCTTACAGCGCACTGGTGCCATAGTCCTCGAAGACTCGGACCAAGAAAGCGCCGTAAGCATCAACGCTGAAAAGGAAGAAGAGCTTCTTCGTTCTCCTGAGCTGTCGACCGTGGGTACCAACTCTGGTAACAAGAGAGGGCCCCGGAAGAAGCCTAACAAGGAGGGGATGAAAGCTAAGGCCAGATACAAGGCGGCGGTCGGAATATGTAACGAGGGCAAGTCCAACCTGAAGGAAGATGAGGTGCAACGGTTGGCTTGGGCCAGAGAGGAGGTGAAGACCGGCCGTGCGCATTTCGCAACACGGAGCTGGTGCAATGCCTCGGATCCAGCATTTGCTAATCGGATTGAGGAGCAAATAACTGAAAAGAGGCAGCGTTCGACGGAGAGCGAACCAAAGGCACCGGCGAAAAAGAGGAAGTGCAAGGACGTTGCTGAAAAGCAACAAGTCAGGCACGCGGATGACAGACCAATGACATCCAAAGCAGCGGCGGCGGGCAGTGAGATTGCGAAACGACATCTGATCATGGCACTCATTGACCGTAGTAACCCGCTGGGGCAGATGTCACAGGAGCAGTGGAAAATAGTGGAAATGAAGCTATTAAAAGCCGTCTTCGCGTGGATGAATGCTCAGCCAAGCGCGAGTTAATAACAATTGAGTCACTTTTGTATCTACTTTGCACCGTCAGGGCAAGTTCCTTTATTAATACAAAACTAAGACTAAAGTACATTTTGATAATTTAGTGCTATTTATACTACTTTATGGTACTAGTTTCTATTTGCTGTCTGCTATGTTATTTGAAGATAGACACACTATCTACAGTCGATTGTTTGTTGTAACAAACAGTCCCGAGAGAATAGCGTGTAGGAGATAACACTTGTTATGTGTGATACCATATCTATTTCACACCATATATTGGAATTGCTTATCACTATTTGTTTATGCGTGGTTCGACATAAACAAGAGATGTTTTGGTTTTATTTGAAAAATGAAACGTTCCTTAACTCGCGACCATGCGTGGTTCGACATAAACAAGAGATGTTTTGGTTTTATTTGAAAAATGAAACGTTCCTTAACTCGCGACCATGCCCACATTTGATGGAGCTGGGTGGCTAAGCGGAGTTAAAATCCTGAAGTGTAAGGATGACCCGTCGCTTACATGGGTAAAGGAGGCAGTAAAAACGCTTCCTAGCCTATGGGAGAATGGGAGACTGGAGGTGGTGGACCGCAATGATATTTCATCAGTGCCCAAGGCGAAGGTAATTATACCTCGCGTGGTGGACCCGGAATATACTTTGCGGCTGCTACAACGACAGAATCCGAACGTGCCGACTAGCGGCTGGAGGGTGTTGAGCGTGGCAAAATCTTCTAATGAAGATGGAGGCCAAAGCTACATCCTCCAGATCAATAAGGCGGCGGACGATATTCTGTACGCAAGGTTCGGCAAGATGGCGTGGGGCGTTGGTAGCGTGTTCCTTCGCCTCAAGAAGCGCCACCCCGCAGACAGCAATGAAGAAGAAGAAGAAGAACAGCCATATTAGTGAGCAAAAATATGTATTCCCATATTGATCTTAACCTCTCCACAGACAACCTGACTGTTGTGACGGTAAAGGATGTCAAGGATGAGCTTATACTCCTTACATCCTGTTACCTGCCACATGATGACGAGGCACCCACGGCGGAGGTCCATAGGCTGGTAGCGGCATCCAGAGAAAGGAAGCAGGCGCTAGTAGTGGGAGCCGATGCTAACGCCCATCACACGATCTGGGGCAGCACCGACATTAATCAAAGAGGTGAGTCCCTACTCAACTTCATTTTACAAAGTAGTCTAGTGATAGCTAACCGAGGAGAGGAGCCTACATATATAGGACCCACCTCAAAAAGCGTCTTTGACATAACACTCTATACCGACAAATGTGCAATGGTAGAGAATTGGAGAGTGCTAAGTACAACGTCCTTCTCTGACCACAGGTACATCTACTTCTCTATAACATCTGAACCGAAAATTAAGGTAGACGTTAGGAGAAATCCCAGAAATACAAACTGGGATCTCTATGTTCAAATACTAGAGCACAAAAGACTAAAGACTGGCGTGAATCTATTCACAAATGCTCTCAATAAAGCATTTCATTCCGCGTGTCCAACTATACGATTAAAGCGCAAAACGAAGCCTCCTTGGTGGAACAAGGAGCTCGGATTGCATAGACGAATGGTACGTGATATGTTCCACTGGGCCAAACTAGCAGAAAGTGAGGACTGTTGGAACGAGTGCAAGGATCTTTTAAGGGGCTACAAAAAGTTGGTGCGCAGGACCAAACGATAGTCCTGGATAAACTTTTGTAGCAGCTTGGAAAAGACCAACGAGGTAGCGAGGCTCAGGAAGCTACTATCCAAAAGCCCTGTCCCGCTTGGTCTAATTCGCAAAGATGACGGGGAGTGGACGGATAACTGTAAGGATTCATTAGAACACCTATTCAATGTGCACTTCCCGGGCTGCAAGAACACGGCTAGTCCCATTAACGAAGGGAACAGGGCTGTAAGTGTACCCGAAAATATTATAACAGAACGGAGGATATAATGGGCAATCCAGTCCTTCGACGCATTTAAATCACCCGGTACGGTTGGAATTATTCCTGCCATGCTGCAAAAAGCTCAATGGTTGGTTGTGCCGTGGTTAAAAACGATTTTCAGGGGGTGCTTGAGGTTCGGCTATGTGCCGCATTCATGGAAAGAGGCTAGGGTTGTGTTTATACCATAGGCAGGTAAAAACAACCCAACCTACTCGAAAGAATTCAGACCCATAAGCTTAACTTCCTTCCTCTTGAAAACGCTAGAGAAAATACTAGATGCGCATATCAGAGATGCAGCGCCTCCCGGCAGCTTGTCTAAAGCGCAACATGCTTACACAAAAGGCAGATCCGTGGAGACTGCACTCAATTCGCTGGTATTCTGCATTGAAAAAGCCTTGGAATATAAGGAATATGCCCTCGGAGCTTTCCTGGACATCTCCGAAGCTTTTAACAACGTGTCAACGGAAGCCATTCTGAACAGTATCGAGTCAATAGGCGTTGAGACTGCAATACAACGGTGGGTCAAAAGTCTCTTGACTTCAAGAAGGATAATAGCAGAATAGAATGATGCCAGAATGACCAAGGAGGTCCGCAGAGGATAAACTATTAAGGAAGTTGGACGGCAAAGTCTCTAAGATAGGAGCATATGCGGACGACATTGCCATCTTAATAACGGGCAGGTGTCTACACACTATTAGAAACATCATGACAACCACTCTCAGTACTGTACTGAACTGGGCAACTCACGCAGGCTTGGGGTTGAATGCGGAGAAAACTGACTTGCTTGTTTTTACGAGGAAGTACAAAATTCCCTCATGGAGACACCCTCGCTAAATGGGATAGAACTCCCTCCCAAGGACCGTACCAAGTACCAAGTAGTCTTGGACAGCAAACTGCTGTGGAAGTACAATATAGAGGAGAGGGTAAGAAAGGCCAGCAATGCTTTATATGCGTGTAGGCAAATGCTGGGTACTACCTGGGGGCTTTCTCCCTCTCTTATGCACTGGTGCTACACAGCAGTGGTTAGACCGATTCTGCTCTACGGTGCTCTAGTGTGGTGGACAGGCGCACGGAAATCAACGTATCGAAAACCAATGGAAAGGGTTCAGCGGCTTGCGGGTCTTTGCATAACGGGAGCACTAAGAACCACCCCAACGGCGGCTCTTGAAATAATACTAAACCTGCCGCCTATAGATTTATTCGCTGAAAACAGCGCGGCAAAATCGGCGGGGCGCCTTATGGCAGCAGGAGAATTTAAGTATAGAACCTTTGGGCTTAGCTCAGTGGGTAATGGCAGTTTGGCGGACACCGTCTACCTGACCCAACTTTCAAATGGGAAAGAAGGTTCAAAGTAAACCTAGAAAGAGATGGCTGGCGTAAGGGCATAGCACCTGCACGCAGCAATTTAAACATATTTTCGGATGGCTCGAAAATGGAGCACGGGGTAGGCGTGGGGATATACTGCCCGGAGTTAGGTATAAGGCAACCATTCAAACTACCGGACCACTGCAGTATATTTCAAGCGGAGGTGTTTGCAATTGGAAAAGCCGTTGAGCTATCCTTAAGCGCACCAACAGGATACTCTAAAGTAAACATATACGTAGACAGTCAGGCGGCAATCAAGGCAATATCATCCTTCAGCATATCGGCCAAAAATGTCTTAAGTGGTAGGACAGCAGTGGATGATGTCGCCAGAAATAGGCGACTTCAATTCTACTGGATAGTGGACGAGATTGCCAAACGAGGCGTAAAACTGTCATCCGAAAGCATGATAAACGTAGATAAACCTATACACTGTCTGTATGATGATCTAGACAGAAACTTGGTAAAAAAGTTCAAAGCGCGCTGGAAGAATATACCGGGATGCAAAACCGCAAAAGTTATGTGCAAGGCGGTAGATTAGAAGTACACGAAATTTCTATTGGCGCTCGATAGAAGCAAATGTAGGAATATGATCGGCATACTCACTGGTCACTGTCTTGTGGCGGCACACGCCTTCAAGATGGGGCTGATAGATCGTGAAGACTGCAGGAAATGTCAAGAGCAAGGCACCAGAGAAACAATGGAGCACCTTTTCTGTAAATGTCCTGCATTATCAAGACAACGGCTTCAGCATTTGAATATAAAAAAATATATCTTCTATAATATAAAAATGAATCGCAAAATAACAACACAAGCGCATAACTCGAGAATCGCTGAACCGATTTCGCAAATTCTTTGTTTAGAATGTTTTTAGAGGTATCGGGGTGGTTCTTACGGAGAGAAAAAATAGAAAAACTGCTTGAAAAAGCCTTAAATCCACAATTTTCTAATCACCCATACAAACAATTTGTGTCGTTAGTCTCGAAAAAAGTCGACAAGGGCCAAACCGATCTGGCTAATTTTAGTTTTGAAATATTTATGGAAAGCCAGGGAAGGATTAGAAAGTAAATATATGTATATTGAAAAATTGTGAGGAAGATAACAAGAAGATGATTTTATTTGAATTGACAACAAAATTGTAAAAAAAAACAAAACAAAAAATAATAATATTTTGAAAGTTGTCATTGTTGCTTTGTTAAAATATTTTTATCATTGTTCAATTGTATAAGGCTGTGTCGATAGCCCAAAATAATTTGTAACAAGTAGGAAAAGGCAACCGAACATTTTATACTCTCGCAATTTATGGATGTAATTTTATTACACACAATTTGAAATAAAGTCCAATAGAATAACGAAAATCAGCATATATAGTACATGAGGGTTGAGGTAATTCCTGAATCGATTTCACTCATTTTCAACGCCCAGTTATAATGGGAATAGGGGCAACTTGGCAACTGTTAGTAGGCAGACAAACGGCAATTCGGCCTTGAAATTACTCCCTTGAAATTACTCCTAAATTGCAAATCAACGAAACACCAGTCTGCAAAATCGCCAAAAAAAACAGCTATAAAGAAGATTTTCCAGATATCCAAGTCGCTGGAGGTACTGCACAGGACTTTAAAAGATTTACGCGACAACAAAAATATTTTGGTGAAGCTATGATTCTGTTGGCAGGTGATTTTCGCCATACTATTCCTGGATCAACTGTTGCTGACGAACTAATCACATTCCTAAAATCATTTAATTTGTGGCGACACATAAAGAATCGCCAATATCAATATCATACTGCAATTGTAGAAATAGTTGAAAGTGGTAGCGATGCAGTTGACATCTCGATGGATTAATTTTTATTATATATCGACAGTGAGTTGCTTGTTTGCTTCGAAGGTTGGAAAGTTTCATGTTTGATTTATTATTTATGTTATTACTTAGATAGCTTTTAGGCGTATGTCATGTTTTTGTTGTTGTTTATAAGTGGAGTTGATTTAAGTTGAAAAGATCTCAACGTCCATATGTGTTCTATATGTTTGTTTCAAAATTAAAATTTTCTGTCTTAAGATTCTGCCGAAAAAAAGGATTTAAAGACAGCAGGAGATACTGTGAACAGAGATATTTCTATAACTGATTAATAAAGTCTCGTAGAGAAAAAAGAGATTTGTATACTCAAATAAATTGTGAGGTTACTCTAGAAACCCTTTCCATAGCTGCAAGACTATTTATTTTGATAACAAATAATCTCCTAGTATGGATAAAGAGTAACATGCTGTGAGTGATGTTCACGGTGCTGAGATGTATCTCTCCCCTGGTCCTAGAGTTCTAGACAGATTAGCTAAATTTCAAGAAAATATCAGCACACCCATAGTCGGGTTGAAATAAACCCTTATTACCGAGTTCAGCATACTAATAATTCCCAGTGATTGACAGTTTAACTATGTATCCTATATGGGATACTACACCAAGAACAGAATGATAATATTAATGACAAAGAGGAGTTCAGCAATTTTCATTATTTTCGAGCGTATACTCAATGAGCACTGGACTAATATAAATACCTCGCCATCGAATTAATACTTACCTCCCTGAAAGTGGTTACAGTAATGCAGTAGTCTGGTAGAAGGATATGATAGAGAGTTTATGGTACTGATTCCCCCATCAACTTTTGCTTTGAGCTCGCACCAAACTTCTTTTCCTTCAGCTTCCCTCAAAGATCTGAGTGAAGTGTAGAAAAAGTTTGAACTCGACAACAAACTGAGCTACAGAACACCGAAGGAACTCGAACTTCCTATGGAATTCAGAGTTTTCAATCATAGAGCTTTAAATTCAATAATGCAATCAAATTAATTGAATTTCCTTTAAAAACCAATTTAAAACTTTCTTCTAACTCACATTCATTATTGTACGACTTGCCACATGGCATAAGCAATGTGATGAGACTAAAAGTAAAACATAATTTTCTTGGAAACAACAAGCTCCAGTGGCCTTGTTATTGCACAACGCGCTCATAACCATTTCTAAGTCATTTGCCTGCAATTTTCATAACGTTTCATTTGTCTTTTTTTTTTCAAATTCAAGTCAGCAACTTGAAAGTCAGCCATGACCGCCAGCGTCAGTTGGATTGCTTGACGCGCCATTGAGTTCGAACAGCTGCTCGGTTGGGCTCCATTTGACTTTGCTGTTGCGATGGCTGCTGCCGCTTCGGTCGGCAACTGCATTGCATCGATGGAAAATTGAGTCCGGATGTCAATTCAATTCCCAAGAGTTCTGTGCTGTTGTTCTAAAGAATCGTTGCAATAATAATAATTAATACGGGTTATTTTTTAAGAGCTTGATAACTTAAAAAAAAAAAAAAACGCATAAAATTTGCAAAATCTCATCGGTTCTTTATTTGAAACGTTAGATTGGTTCATGACATTTACTTTTTGAAGATAATTTCATTTAAATGTTGACCGCGGCTGCGTCTTAGGTGGTCCATTCGGAAAGTCCAATTTTGGGCAACTTTTTCGAGCATTTCGGCCGGAATAGCCCGAATTTCTTCGGAAATGTTGTCTTCCAAAGCTGGAATAGTTGCTGGCTTATTTCTGTAGACTTTAGACTTGACGTAGCCCCACAAAAAATAGTCTAAAGGCGTTAAATCGCATGATCTTGGTGGCCAACTTACGGGTCCATTTCTTGAGATGAATTGTTCTCCGAAGTTTTCCTCAAAATGGCCATAGAATCGCGAGCTGTGTGGCATGTAGCGCCATCTTGTTGAAACCACATGTCAACCAAGTTCAGTTCTTCCATTTTTGGCAACAAAAAGTTTGTTAGCATCGAACGATAGCGATCGCCATTCACCGTAACGTTGCGTCCAACAGCATCTTTGAAAAAATACGGTCCAATGATTCCACCAGCGTACAAACCACATCAAACAGTGCATTTTTCGGGATGCATGGGCAGTTCTTGAACGGCTTCTGGTTGCTCTTCACCCCAAATGCGGCAATTTTGCTTATTTACGTAGCCATTCAACCAGAAATGAGCCTCATCGCTGAACAAAATTTGTCGATAAAAAGCGGATTTTCTGCCAACTTTTCTAGGGCCCATTCACTGAAAATTCGACGTTGTGGCAGATCGTTCGGCTTCAGTTCTTGCACGAGCTGTATTTTGATACGGTTTTACACCAAGATCTTTGCGTAAAATCTTCCATGTGGTCGAATAACACAAACCCAATTGCTGCGAACGGCGACGAATCGACATTTCACGGTCTTCAGCCACACTCTCAGAAACAGACGCAATATTCTCTTCTGTACGCACTGTACGCATTCGTGTGGTTGGTTTAATGTCCAATAAAGTAAACTGAGTGCGAAACTTGGTCACAATCGCATTAATTGTTTGCTCACTTGGTCGATTATGTAGACCATAAATCGGACGTAAAGCGCGAAACACATTTCGAACCGAACACTGATTTTGGTAATAAAATTCAATGATTTGCAAGCGTTGCTCGTTAGTAAGTCTATTCATGATGAAATGTCAAAGCATACTGAGCATCTTTCTCTTTGACACCATGTCTGAAATCCCACGTGATCTGTCAAATACTAATGCATGAAAATCCTAACCTCAAAAAAATCACCCGTTATTTAAGTAAAAGAGGAAATAACGTTAATAAGATAGTTTAATTTCTGCATTCTTTATCTTTATAGTCAATTTATGCCAAACATTTATTCGATAGTATATAAAATTCTTTGAAATTATTCAATATATTCTGAGTTAGATTTTGAGTATTTCACAAAACTTAAAGTATGAGTTGGTTTTTGTATATTAAAATTTTAATTTTATTTGTGGAAAAATGTAAATATAGCCCTAATATAAAAATCAATGAGTTTAACTCAAACCAAATTCAGAGTTTCAATCAAATCAAAATTTCTGATATGAGTTCTAAACATACTTAAGTGATATTTGCTTATAAATAGTGTGAATATATGAATGAGTTTAATATTATCACTTAAAACTATTACAATTTCGACTCAATTTGAGTTGAGTGATTCTATAAAATCTAAGTCATTCTTAAATTTTATTCAAAAAATGTATAATGAAATTAAATAGCAAACAATATTTGTAGTTTCACACGCATTGAGTGGCAATTGCTTTCTATTTTCATTTCCAAACTAAACTTAACCATTAAATGTATATGATTGGCGGTCAACCGTTTAGCTGGTTATAGCCGAATCGATGAGAGCGCGCCACTCCTCTC
Organism: Zeugodacus tau; assembly: GCA_031772095.1. Taxonomy (NCBI): domain Eukaryota; kingdom Metazoa; phylum Arthropoda; class Insecta; order Diptera; family Tephritidae; genus Zeugodacus; species Zeugodacus tau. The sequence goes on along the minus strand of CM062652.1, from coordinate 61,867,549 downwards.
TTTCCTTCGCAGTTCTGCGCCAGTTGGAGATTCCAAGTGTAACCAGGTCGCTCTCCACCTGGTCTCTCCAACGGAGTGGAGGCCTTCCCCTTCCTCGGCTTCCTCCGGCGGGTACTGCATCGAACATTTTCAGAGCTGGAGTGTTTTCGTCCATTCGGACAACATGACCTAGCCAGCGTAGCCACTGTCTTTTTACTCGCTGAACTATGTCAATGTTGTCGTATAACTCGTACAGCTCATCGTTCCATCGTCTGCGATATTCGCCGTTGCCAATGTTCTTAGGACCATAAATCTTGCGCAAAATTTTCCTCTCGAAAACTCCTAGTGTCGTATCATCTGATGTTGACATCGTCCAAGCTTCTGCAAGCAGGACGGGAATGATAAGCGACTTGTAGAGTTTGATTTTGGTTCGTCGAGAGAGGACTTTACTGTTCAATTGCCTACTCAGTCCAAAGTAGCACCTGTTGGCAAGAGTGATTCTGAGCTGGATTTCGAGGCTGACATTGTTCGTGTTGTTGATACTGGTTCCCAGGTGTACGAAATTATCTACAACTTCGAAGTTATGAATTTCAACAGTGACGTGGGAGCCAAGACGCGAGTGCGCCGACTGTTTGCTTGATGACAGGAGATATTTCGTCTTGTCCTCATTCACCTCCAGACCCATTCGCTTCGCCTCCTTATCCATGTGGGAAAAAGCAGAACAAACGGCGCGGTTGTTGCTTCCGATGATATCAATATCACCGGCGTACGCCAGGAGCTGTACACTCTTGTAGAATATTGTACCTTCTCTATTTAGCTCTGCATCTCGTATTATTTTTTCCAACATCAAGTTAAAGGAGTCGCACGATAGTGAGTCACCTTGTCTGAAACCTCGTTTGGTATCGAACGGTTCGGAGAGGTCCTTACCAATCATGACGGAGCTTTTGGTGTTGCTCAACGTCAACTTACACAGCCGTATTAGTTTTGCGGGGATACCAAATTCAGACATCGCGGCATAAAGGCAGCTCCTTTTCGTGCTGTCGAAAGCTGCTTTAAAATCGACAAAAAGGTGGTGTGTGTCAATCCTCTTTTCACGGGTCTTCTCCAAGATTTGGCGCATGGTGAATATCTGGTCAGTTGTTGATTTTCCAGGTCTAAAGCCACACTGATAAGGTCCAATCAGTTTGTTGACGGTGGGCTTTAGACTTTCACACAGTACGCTCGATAGAACCTTGTATGCGATATTTAGGAGGCTTATCCCACGGTATTTGGCACAGTTTGTGCGATTTTGTAATTGCCATTCGAAT